>CATNWA010002993.1:467500-592500 GCA_951230385.1 Staurois parvus
AATGTATTTTTAACATGCAGTGTATGTGTATATGTGTGTATGTGTGTGTATATATATATATATATATATATATATATATATATATATATATATATATATATATATACCGGTATATATATCAATACATATATTTTTTTTTCATAAATTATGTAATATATAAAAAAAGCATTTCAACATGCAGTGTGTGTATGTATGTACATATATATATATATATATATATATATATATATATATATATATATATATATATATATATATATATATATACACTGCATGTTGAAATATTTTTTATATATTACAAAATTTTTGAAAAAAAAAATATATATATGTATTTAAATATATTGAATACGGCAAAAATTGTAGTACTTCAAATATATGTCAATATATTTGGGAAGAATATTTTAAAAACATATATCAAATATATTTTTCTTCCATGTGGGTTCGGCTCTAGCAGGGGCGGACTGACAACTCATGGGGCCCCCGGGCAATAGGAGATCATGGGGCCCCTGTGTCCTCACCCACACTCAAATAAGCCTATGAAAGGTACCAGGGGCATCTCATGGGGCCCCCTACTGACCCCGGGCCCTCGGGCAGTGCCCGAGTACCCGAATGGTCAGTCCGCCCCTGGGCTCTAGATGATTTTATCCCGGCACTAGTTAAGTGGTTTGGATTTCCTACATCTGCCTGGCACTTTAAGCATCGATTCTTGGTGGGGTGGCCCTTTAAATAGTCGGTAAGATGGGATTGTGTTCCATTGCGTCTCTCTGTAATGTATCGGAGATCCTCCTGTTTCTGCAGCCTCTGCTGGTTAGAATGTTTTATCGAATTTAGGGAACATGTCGAACTTCTACTGACAGACGGACAAAGTCTGAGATATTGGGGATTGGGGGGGGGGGACTTTGCTGATTGTCAGAAATAAAGAGGGCTGAGATATATTTTACTGAGAGCTGGAGCCGGCGTTGATAGCGGCCTGCGGGGTTTTAATAAACATGTGGTTTCCGCCTTCGATTTCAAAAGCTGATTAAACTTTTTAAAAGGTGAAAATCCAGACATCGAGCGAGACAGCCGAGCATTTTTAAAGTAGTCAATTACACGCCGTTCCCGATGACTTCAGAGCACTTTGTGCGATTGGGATTTTACGGCTCTTAGCGGCCAGACGGGGCTGCGCTCCAGAACGTGCCGCCGCTGTCAGGAGACTTCTTTAGAAGTTTTGTTTCTTCGCAAATTCGGGAATAAAATAGCAACTTAAATGCTAAAAACAGATATATACTGTATTGCCAAAAGTATTGGCCCTGCCCTCCCAATCATGTGATTCAGGTGTTCCAATCCCCTCCATATCATGTGATTCAGGTGTTTCCAATCCCCTCCATATCATGTGATTCAGGTGTTCCAATCCCCTCCATATCATGTGATCCCGGTGTTCCAATCCCCTCCATATCATGTGATTCAGGTGTTCCAATCCCCTCCATATCATGTGATTCCGGTGTTCCAATCCCCTCCATATCATGTGATTCAGGTGTTCCAATCCCCTCCATATCATGTGGTTCAGGTGTTCCAATCCCCTCTATAACATGTGATTCCGGTGTCCCAATCCCCTCCATGGTCACAGGTGTATACAATCATCCCCTAGGCATGCAGATGGCTTCTACAAACATTGGTGAAAGAATGGGTCGCTCTCAGGAGCTCAGTGACTCCAAGCGTGGTCCCGTGATAGGTGGCCACCTGGGCAAGAAGTCCATCCGGGACATTTCCTGGCTACTAAATATTCCACGCTCAACTGTTAGTGGGATTATAACAAAGTGGAAGCAACTGGGAACAACAGCCTCTCAGTCACCAAGTGGTAGGCCACGTCACATGACAGGGCGGGGTCAGCGCATGCTGAAGCGCACGGTGCGCAGAAGTCGCCAACTGTCTGCAGAGTCAATAGCTAAAGACCTCCAAACTTGGTGTGGCCTTCAGATGAGCCCAACAACAGTGCGTAGAGTGCTTCATGGAATGGGTTTCCATGGCCGAGCAGCTGCATCCAAGCCTTCCATCACCAAGTGCAATGCAAAGCATTGGATGCCGTGGTGTAAAGCACGCCGCCACTGGACTCTAGAGCAGAGGAGACGTGTTCTCTGGAATGACCAATCACGCTTCTCTGTCTGGCAATTCGATGGGAGTGTCTGGGTTTGGCGGTTGCCAGGAGAACGGTCCTTGCCTGACTGCATTGTGCCAAGTGTAAAGTTTGGTGGAGGGGGGATTATGGTGTGGGGTTGTTTTTCAGGGGTTGGGCTTGGCCCCCTAGTTCCTGTGAAGGGAACTCTTAAGGTGACATTTTGGACAATTTCATTCCCCCAGCTTTGTGGGAGGAGTTTGGGGATGGCCCCTTCCTGTTTCAACATGACTGCGCACCAGTGCACAAAGCAAGGTCCATAAAGACATGGAGGAGCCAGTTTGGGGTGGAGGAACTTGACTGGCCTGCACAGAGTCCTGACCTCAACCCCATAGAACACCTTTGGGATGAATTAGAGCAGAGACTGCGAGCCAGGCCTCCTCCCCCGACATCAGTGCCTGACCTGACAAATGTGCTTCTGGAAGAATGGTCCAACCTTCCCATAGACACCCTCCTAAACCTTGTGGACGGCCTTCCCAGAAGAGTTGAAGCCGTTATAGCTGCAAAGGGCGGGGCCAACTCAATATTGAACCCTACATACTAAGACTGGGGGGCCATTAAAGGCCATGTGTGTGGAAAGGGCGGGGCCAACTCAATATTGAACCCTACGGACTAAGACTGGGGGGCCATTAAAGGTCATGTGTGTGGAAAGGGCGGGGCCAACTCAATATTGAACCCTACGGACTAAGACTGGGAGGCCATTAAAGGTCATGTGTGTGGGAAGGGAGGCGTCCAAATATTGAACCCTACAGACTAAGACTGGGGGGCCATTAAAGGTCGTGTGTGGAAAGGCCGGCCGACCAATACTTGGGGCAGTGTAGTGTACATCTATGTCTCTGCAGACACTTGTTGCCAATATTGTTACTTTTAATTTTTTTATGTTGCTTTTCTTGCCTGTCTTATGTTTTATTTACAAATATTTTAAAGGAGAATAAAAGGTGTTATGTGCCTCTGGAACCAAAAAAACGGAGGAGAGCGTTATGAGGTAATAGTCTCCTTAAAGTGGAGCTTCAGCCTCGGCTCCAACATTGTGGTGCATATGATGTGCCCACATATTCTGCTTTAGCCTTCGGCGCATGTGCAGGTGATTTACTGCGCATGCTTGTGTGAAACCTCGCGCATGCACAAATGGTCGGGGAACTGGTGCATGCGTTGATGCACAGATTCCAGTAAGCCCACAACCACCGACCAGGGTTGTAGGGAAGAGGCCCTTGTCCTCATCAACATGGAGACAAGGTTCTTCCAGATTCTGGTGAGCTTCCCAACCGCAGACCCCCGCGAGACCACCAGGCCACGGTTGTGGGGAAGAGGCCCTTGTCCTCATCAACCTGGGGACAAGGTTCTTCCAGATTCTGGTGAGCTTCCCAACCGCAGACCCCCGCGAGACCACCAGGCCAGGGTTGTGGGGAAGAGGCCCTTGTTTTCTTCAACAAGAGTACAAAGTGCTTTGCAAGGAGGTCCCACTTGTCAAGGATTCCCCTCTTATGTTGAGGACATGGGGGGTTTTGGTGGGGATTGTCTTGGGGACCTCACTAGGGTTGCCACCTCATCCCTTTAAAACCAAACACATATTAATTACACAGGTTCTGTGGCTGATTAAGTCATTTGCCAGCTATTGGTGACCTTTAGAGGGGTCTGTGTGCCTCTTTTTGGTAAAATCTGGAAGGGAAATGTCTTTTGCCAGCTATTGTGGGGACCTTTAGAGGGGTCTGTGTGCCTTTTTTTGATAAAAGCCGTGAGGGAAATGTTGTTTGCCAGCTATTGGTGACCTTTAAAGGGGTCTGTGTGTCTTTTTTTTTTTTTATAAAAAAGCCGAAAGTGAAATATCATTTGCCAGCTAACGGGGGACCATTAGAGGGGTCTGTGTGCCTTTTTTTTTTTTTTTTTTTTTTTTTTTTATAAAAGCCAGAAGGGAAATGTCATTTGCTCACTATCAGGGGACCTTTAGAGGGGTCTATGTGCCTTTTTTTTCCTGTAAAATTTGGAAGGAAAATAATTGCCAGCTTTTGAGGGACCTTTAGAGGGGTCTGTGTGCCTTTTTGTGGTAAGATCTGGAAGGGAAATGTCATTTGCCAGCTATTGAGGGACTTTTAGAAGGGTCTGTATGCCTTTTTATGGTAAAATCTGGAAGGGAAATGTCATTTTTCAGCTATTGGGTTCCTATAGAAGGGTCTGTGTGCCTTTTTTTGATAAAAGCCAGGAGGGAAATGTCATTTGCCAGCTATTGGGGACCTTTAGAGGGGTCTGTGAGCTTTTTTTTTTTTTTTTATAAAATCCAGAACGGAAATGTCATTTGCCAGCTATTTAGTAATTACAGGTACCTATATAGCACCATAAATTGAAAAAAAATCACTGCTCTTGCCCCAAACTTTTTTTTTTTTTTTTTGTTTTATTGCAGCCCTTTGTCTATTAGCCCAGAAAATGGACATTTTTGATTTGACAGGTTTGGCTCCCATTGATTTCAATTAGGCCCATTCTCGGCATCCAAACATCTTTGAAGTTTGCAGATCCCTGTCAGACCGAACGCCGGCGGTTCAGCTCATCCCTAGTCATAATGAAAGGTCTGATTGGTCGCGTTCAGAAGGTTCTTCATCTCCATCATTTTAATATTTTTTCTTTCATTTCCTCTATTTGATCAATCCTTTTTTTTCATACACAAGGTGAAAGGCCCTTTGTAAATTTTGTTGCGTTCGTTTATTAACCACTTCATGTCCAGACACTTCCCCCCCCTTCCAGACACTTTCACCCCCTTCCAGTCAGGACACTTTCACCCCTTTCCAGTCCGGACACTTTCACCCCCCTTCCAGTCCGGACACTTTCCCCCCCTTCCAGTCCGGACACTTTCCCCCCCTTCCAGTCCGGACGCTTTCATCCCTTTCCAGTCCGGACACTTTCACCCCCTTCCAGTCCGGACACTTTCCCCCCCTTCCAGTCCGGACGCTTTCCCCCCCTTCCAGTCCGGGACGCTTTCCCCCCCTTCCAGTCCGGACGCTTTCCCCCCCTTCCAGTCCGGACGCTTTCCCCCCCTTCCAGTCCGGACGCTTTCCCCCCCTTCCAGTCCGGACGCTTTCCCCCCCCTTCCAGTCCGGACGCTTTCCCCCCCTTCCAGTCCGGACGCTTTCCCCCCCCCCCCCCTTCCAGTCCGGACGCTTTCCCCCCCCTTCCAGTCCGGACGCTTTCCCCCCCTTCCAGTCCGGACGCTTTCCCCCCCTTCCAGTCCGGACGCTTTCCCCCCCCTTCCAGTCCGGGCGCTTTCACCCCCTTCCAGTCCGGACACTTTCCCCCCCTTCCTGTCCAGGCCAATTTTCAGCTTTCAGCGCTGTCGCACTTTGAATGACAATTGCGCGGTCATGCAACACTGTACCCATATGAATTTTTTAGCATTTTTTTTTTGAGACAGATAAAACTTTATTTTGGTGGTATTTATTCACTGCTGGGATTTACATTTTTTTTTGCTATATAAATGAAAAAGTCCAAAAATGTTGAAAAAAAGTGTTTTTCTTATAAAATTTTGCAAATAAATAATCTTTATTCATAAATCTTGGCCAAAATTTATTCCGTTATCTCTTTAGTCAAAAATAAAAAAAAAATTATTTTTTATATATATATATATATATATATATATATATATATATATATTTTTTTTTTTTTTAACATACTGTCACCCTAGCAGTACAGTCACCATGGTGACACTGTACTTGTGGGGGGTGATGAGTATTTTTTTTTTTTTTTTTTTATACTGATTGCTTTTACACCCATAAAGGCTGTAAAAGCAATAATTTCTCCTTCTCTCTGGCTGCATTCCTGCAGCCATTGAGAACTACTGTGAGAGCTGTGATTGGTCACAGCTTGTCACATGGTACAAGGCTGTTGTGAATAGCCCTGTACCATGTGACCTCTGTGATCATTCACAGATTTCACACGTAGTAAGCATTGATGTCACAAGTGACATCTTTCTTACTACTTTTTATGTGATCACTGATTGACCAATCAGTGATCACATGATCGGGACCTCACACAGAAGTCCCGTATGACGATCGGTGTTCCACTGTCTCTGGAGGACCCAGCGGGCACCGGATCGCGGTGCTGCGTGCTCCCAGGGAGCGCGCACAAGCAGGTAGTGACATCTTGCTTACGCCTATTCATGTAATCACTTATTGGCCAATCAGTGATCACATGATCAGGACCTCACACAGAGGGTCCCATACAGTGTTCGCAGTGGCGCGCTCTCCCAGGGAGCGCGCACAATCCAAAATGGCGGGTGCCATTTATGAACGCCCACCCGCCCCTGCACTGCCACCATCTAGCCGTTTATATACAGCGGCCGGATGGGAAGTGGTTAAACACACAGTTACAAACTGACCGGGTCCCGTTTTCCGAGCGCCGTCTCCTCTTCCCGCGGAGCGCGTTGTCCTCCGTAGAATCAAAGTTTTCTTTACCTGTGACTCCGAAGGATGGAGTCATTTCGCGGGAGTGGCGTTGGCGTCGGCCAGCGAAGAGGAGGTGGCAAGACGGGTTGAGCAGACAAGGACATATTTTATTGCTGCAAAAAACAGAAAACAATCACACCGCAGAATTCCGAACCTTAATGGGACCATTTAGAGAAGAAGTAATTCACCTGGAGAAAGTTCTGCGCGGCCTGACAGTGATCCCGCCATAAAAATGCTGATTGTTCCGTTCTCGGGGGACGCGGTCCGCTGATTCATAAGACGTCTGGGATGACATTTATTTCAGAACATCATTTTTCTGTCTAGGTAAACCGAGGGCTTCTTCCTCTACAGTTCACCTAGAAGGTGACAAAGAAACCATTCTGGATGGAATACTTCCACACCTCTCGGTCTGTCTGCCTGTTTTCTGGTTTTCTTGGGGTCAGGTCTAGACACATGCAATTATTTTCGTTCCCAATCGAAATTTTGAACAAATTTTTCCTTATTCGGAGATTCGAATGTATCCGAATTCCGATTTGTAATAGTAACGGATTTAAACGAATCAGAAATGATGAATTCGGCTGAAATCGATTCGAAAACAAGAATAGAATAAAATAGAACAGAAAATAATAGAAAAGAATAGAAATAGAAAATAATAGAATACATTAGAAAAAGAATAGAATATAAATGAATAGAGGGAAAAAGAACTGAATAGAAAACGAAAGAATAGAACAGAATACAGTAGAAGAAAATAGAGTAAAAACAGAACAAAATAGAATAGAAAATAATAGAATCCGTTAGAATAAAAAAAGATTAGATTAGAAAATCTAAGAATAGAATAGAAAAGATCAGAATAGAAAATCAAAGAATAGAATAGAAAATAATGGAGTAAAACAGAGCAAAATAAAAACAGAAAATAAAAGAATAGAATTAGTTTGATTTTCTATTCTAATCTTTTCTATTATATTTTAAGGATAGATTAGAAAAGGATAGAATCAATTAGAACAAAATAGAAAAAGATTGGAATAGAAAATCAAGGAATAGAAAATAATAGAATGCATTAGAACAGAATAGAAAAGATTGGAATAGAAAAGAATAGAATCAAATAGAACAGAATAGAAAAGATTAGAACAGAAAATCAAAGAATAGAAAAGAATCGAATAAAAAAAAAACGAATAGAAAATCAAAGAATAGAATAGAAAATAATAGAGTAAAACAGAGCAAAATTTAACAGAAAATAAAGGAATAGGATAGAATCAATTAGAACAGAATAGATTAGAACAGAGAATCAAAGAATAGAATAGCAAAGAAAAACAATAGAATAGGATAAAAAAGAATATAACTGCCTTCTGAAATTCAAATTTTGAATAGAATGAATTTGAATTTGAACCGAATTTCATCAGATTTTGGAGGGTGTCTGTGGGAATTTGTCCCCATGTGAGTGGTCAGGTACTGATGTTGGATGAGTAGACCTGGCTCCCCATCAGTGTTTCGATTTACTTCTAAGGTGTTCAGTAGGGTTGAGGTCAGTACTCTGTGAGGGCCACTCAAGTTTCTCCACAGTAAACTGGCCAAACCATGTCTTTATGGAGCTGGCTCCACTCTTGATATAGAGTTGGTTTCTTTGTGACCATGACATCTTCCACTCCGCTGGAAAAAACCTTTCATCAGATTTTGGAGGGTGTCTGTGGGAATTTGTCCCCATGTTTGTGGTCAGGTACTGACTTTGGATGAGAAGACCTGGCTCACCATCGGTGTTTCAGTTCATTCCAAAGGTGTTCAGTAGGGTTGAGGTCAGAACTCTGTGACGGCCACTTGAGTTCCTCCACACCATACTGGTCATACCACGTCGTTATGGAGCTGGCTTTGTACATAGGGCACAGTCTTTAGGAGGGGTAGTCAACCCTAGAGAGGTGGAGGGGTAGTCAACCCTAGAGAGGTGGAGGGGTAGTCAACCCTAGAGAGGTGGAGGGGTAGTCAACCCTAGAGAGGTGGAGGGGTAGTCAACCCTAGAGAGGTGGAGGGGTAGTCAACCCTAGAGAGGTGGAGGGGTAGTCAACCCTAGAGAGGTGGAGGGGTAGTCAACCCTAGAGGGGTGGAGGGGTAGTCAACCCTAGAGAGGTGGAGGTTGACCTGAATAACATGGAAGATATTAAAGATCACCAGAGTGCAGCACACTTTTTGTAAGGAGGTCTCAAGTATCAAGTCCCCATTAAAAAGTGAGCAAGGTTTAAACAATCTGGGGGTAAGTAGTATGTAATGCAAAGTGCAGGGGGTCAGTAGTAAGTAATGAAGTATTCAGGGGTCAGTAGTACGCGAAGAGCAGAGTTCAAGGGGTCAGAAACACGAAGGGTGTCCCAAAGGTTCACGGCCCAACACAGGAGTGACCACAGACAGACATGAAACTATCATCCCAACAAGCCAGATGTTCGATGCTGAACATGATGCATGCATGCTATAACGTTTCTGCGTGTTCCTGGCAAACCATTGGCACCCCCTCGTTGTCTGGTTGAAAATGAAGAAACTAGAAGGAGAAGGTGGGCAGGATGGGGTGACAGTGTCTGGTGGACAGGACGGGAGTTTCAGTGTCTGGTGGGCAGGACGGGGGTGACAGTGTCTGGTGGTCCCAACCACAGACCCCCCACAACTACTGGCCAGGGTTGTAGGGAAGAAGCCCTTGTCATTATCAACATGGGGACAAGGTGATTTCAGATTCCGGTAAGCTTCCCAACCACAGACCCCCACAACCACTGGCCAGGGTTGGAGGGAAGAGGCCCTTGTCCTCATCAACATGGGGACAAGGTGCTTCCAGATTCTGGTGAGCTTCCCACCTGCAGACCCCCACAACCACCATCCAGGGTTGTAGGAAAGAGGCCCTTGTCCTCATCAACATGGGGACAAGGTGCTTCCAGATTCAGAAAAGCTTCCCAACCGCAGACCCCTATAACCACTGGCCAGAGTTGTGGGGAAGAGGCCCTTGTCCTCATCAACATGGGGACAAGGTGCTTCCAGATTCAGAAAAGCTTCCCAACCGCAGACCCCCACAACCACTGGCCAGGGTTGGGGGAAGAGGCCACTGGCCAGGGTTGTAGGGAGGAGGCCATTGCCCTCAACATGGGGACAAGGTGGTTCCAGATTCAGATAAGCATGCTGCCCACAGACCCCACAACCAACCATCGGCCAGGGTTGTAGGGAAAAGGCCCTTGTACCCATCAACATGGGGACAAGGTGGTTCCAGATTCTGGTAAGCTTCCCAACTGCAGACCCTCACAACCACTGGCCAGGGTTGTAGGGAAGAGGCCTTTGTCCTCATCAACATGGGGACAAGAAGATTCCAGATTCAGGTAAGCTTCCCAACCACAGACCCCCACAACCACAGGCCAGGGTTGTAGGTAAGAGGCCTTTGTCCTCATCAACATGGGGACAAGAAGATTCCAGATTCAGGTAAGCTTCCCAACCACAGACCCCCACAACCACAGGCCAGGGTTGTAGGTAAGAGGCCTTTGTCCTCATCAACATGGGGACAAGGTGCTTCCATATTCTGATAAGCATACCATCCAGAGACCCCCACAACCACCGGCCAGGGTTGCGGGGAAGAGGTCGTTGCCCTCATCAACAGTCATGCATCTTGTCCTGGTTGAACCCATCCCTCAATAATAACCATCAGTGGTCATTATACTGCCTTATCGGCCCTCGTTATTTGCACCGGTCACGCGTGTACCCCGCCGCCGTCCTTCGTAGCAGATGCTGCGCCCCGTCTCCGCTTTGTCTCCCTCTCGGCAGATATTTACAGCAAAACATTTTCTCAGTGATTGAATTTTCGAAGCACTAAAATGCCGGCGATATATATGATCTTCCCAGAGCCGTTACGGCTCCCCAGACGCCGGCGCCGCCAACCTCGTACCTGTTAGATCTCAGAGAGAACGCGGCTAAAAATATACGCCTTCTGCCCGTTTCACCTCCTCTCCGGCCTCGCCGTGGACCGGCCGTCCCGGAATTGTCGGAGATCTGACGTTGGTTTTATGAAATGGCGTCTCCCTGGCCGCCATATACGCTGTTCTGTAAAGGTTATTCTACATCCGTGCGCGGCATTACAACCGCCATTACTTTCTGCGCGGCTCGGTTTTAATGGCCGGCCGGGGATGTCATATTTATGAAGTCTGAGCAGGGGGAGCTTGTAATGGCCGCGGCGTCCTTTCTGGAGTCGTGGAATAAGCCCTTATGAAGGGGGGGAAGGTGATTACCTGTGGAGGGGATGGGGGGGATTACTTGGGGGGGGGGGTGGTGATTACCTGGGGGGGGATGAGGGTGATTACCTGTGGAGGGGATGGGGGGGATTACCTGGGGGGGGGGACACTCTGCTTCCTGCGTTCGGGGTTATGGGGCGTCGCCTCCTAAATTTCATCGACAAGAGACACGGCTCGCGCTGATTGGCAGCCAGGCTGGAAAGGGTTAAAAGGCGGGTCATTATTTGTATTCATAAACATAGAATTATTCATCTAGATTGCAAACAAGCTGAAATCTGAAATCAGCCTGTGTAAGCTTATGGGTGGGAGGAACCAGGGGCGGACTGACCATTTGGAAACTCGGGCAATGCCCGAGGGTCCGGGGTCAGTAGGGGGCCCCATGAGATGACCCTGGTGCCTTTTTCATAGGCTTTTTTGAGTGTGGGCAAGGACACAGGGGCCCCATGATCCCCTATTGCCCGGGGGCCCCATGAGTTGTCAGTCCGCCCCTGGGAGGAACATAGGTGGGTTTAAAGGCTAAGTAAAGGCAAACGGTTTTATTCATTGTAGGTAGACTAAGGAAAGGTTCTGACCCCTAGCAAGTTTTTTTTTTTTTCTCCTGCCATCTGTGTCCCCTTGGGGAGAATTGCCTTCACTTCCTGTCCAAAACAGGAAATCGCTTTAAAGAGCGGAAAATCCCTCTGAGGGTGATAGTGACTTTGCCTAGGCAGAGATGATGTCATCAGTCTGCTGCGGGCAGGAGGAAGCATTTCCTCAGTTTCCCCTCCCCCAGTGATCAGACTATACATTGTAACTATGTAGAAATAGGAGGAAGCATTTCCTCAGTCCCCTCCCCCAGTAATCAGACTGTACATTGTAACTTTGTAGAAGGAGGAGTAGGCATTTCCTCAGTCTCCCCTCCCCCAGTGATCAGACTATACATTGTAACTTTGTAGAAATAGGAGGAAGCATTTCCTCAGTCTCCCCTCCCCCAGTGATCAGACTGTACATTGTAACTTTGTAGGAGGAGGAGGAGGCATTTCCTCAGTCTCCCTTCCCCCAGTGATCAGACTGTACATTGTAACTTTGTAGAAGGAGGAGGAAGCGTTTCCTCAGTCTCCCCTCCCCCGGCGATCAGACTGTACATTGTAACTTTGTAGGAGGAGGAGGAGTCATTTTGGGGAAGAATACAGAAACCAGAAGAGCTTACGATCTGACAATTAGAAGGGAGAGATATAAAAGGTCGCAGAGTTTCCGGATCTCACAATCGTCCGATCTGCATATTTAAATTCGGCGCCCGTACGGTGGAGATATTTGTTTTGGTTTCTGCCGGATGTAACGCCGGCGCTCAGCCGCCGCGATTCTCCCTCCATAATGGGCGATGTCAGTATAAATATTAATGACGCGTCTCCAGCGGCTGGAAGTCGGAGGAGAGAGAAGAGGAAGCTGCTGACGCAGCAACAGGATTACAGAGGAATGAGATGATTCCTCCGCGGTGCGCAGACATCTGCTCCTCCATATGGCGGCATAAATATCGGGATCCGACCACGACTGCTACCGACCACGGCTCCGTCATTGCCGGGGAAAGGGCGGTGTAGAGGGGCCCTCTCCATTGTGCCCCCCCATTCCTCCTTGGGGTCCCCTGTCAGATTTTTACAGGTCCCCCCCCCCTTTTTTTTTGTTGAATTATAACTAAATCACCCCAAACAATTGTTCAGTTGCCGGGCACTGTCCCTCCCCCTTCCTGCCCACCGGACACTGTCCCCCCCCCCCGCCGTCCTGCCCACCGGGCCCTGCTCCCCCATCCTGCCCACCAGGCACTGTCCCCCCCCGTCCTGCCCACCGGACACTGTCCCCCCCGTCCTGCCCACCGGACACTGTCCCCCCCGTCCTGCCCACCAAACACTGTCCGTCCCCCCCGTCCTGCCCACCAAACACTGTCCCCCCCGTACTTCCCACCGGGCCCTGCTCCCCCATCCTGCCCACCACCAGACACTGTCTCCCCCGTCCTGCCCACCGGACACTGTCTCCCCCGTCCTGCCCACCGGACACTGTCTCCCCCGTCCTGCCCACCGGACACTGTCCCCCCCGTCCTTCCCACCGGACACTGTCCCCCCAGTCCTTCCCACTGGGCCCTCCTCCCCCATCCTGCCCACCAGGCACTGTCCTCCCTGTTCTGCCCACTGGGCACTTCCCCCCCGTCCTTCCCACCGGGCCCTGCTTTCCCATCCTGCCCACCAGGCACTGTCCCCCCCCGTCCTGCCCACCGGACACTGTCCCCCGTCCCCCCCGGTCCTGCCCTCTGGGCCCTGCTCTCCCATCCTGCCCACCAGGCACTTTCCTCCCCCCCGTCCTGCCCAACGGGCCCTGCTCCCCCATCCTGCCCACCGGGCCCTGCTCCCCTGTCCTGCCCATCGGGCACTGCCCTCCCCCCGTCCTGCCCATCGGGCACTGCCCTCCCCCCGTCCTGCCCATCGGGCACTGCCCTCCCCCCGTCCTGCCCATCGGGCACTGCCCTCCCCCCGTCCTGCCCACCGGGCACTGTCCCCCCCCTTTCTGCCCACCAGGCCCTGCTGCCCCATCCTGCCCACCGGGCACTGTCTCCCCCTGTCCTGCCCACCGGGCCCTGTCCCCCCCCCATCCTGCCCACCGGGCCCTGTCCCCCCCCCATCCTGCCCACCGGGCCCTGCTCCCCCATCCTGCCCACCGGGCACTGTCCCCCCTGTCCTTCCCACCTTGCACTGTCCCCCCTGTCCTTCCCACCGGACACTGTCCCCCCTGTCCTTCCCACCGGACACTGTCCCCCCTGTCCTTCCCACCGGACACTGTCCCCCATGTCCTTCCCACCGGACACTGTCGCTTTTTTTTCTTTTGGTGGTATTTAATCGCTATTTGCTAAATAAAACAAAAATCCCCTGAAACTTTTGAAAAAAAAACGCACTTTCCTTAGTTTCTGTTATAAAATTTTGCAAATAAATAACATTTCTTTAAGATATTTTAATATGTGTTATAACAATAATACAATAAATATATTGTACAATAATAATTAGTATTAATATTATTAGATTATTATCTTTTTTAATATTTGTAATAATACAAGAAATATATTTATTGTACAATAATTGGTACTATTATTATATTATATTTTAATATTTGTTATAATAATAATAATACAATAATAATTAGTACTAATATGAGTATTAGATTATTAGATTTTAATATTTGTAATAATACAAGAAATATATTGTACAATAATTAGTACTATTATTTTATTTGAATATGTTATAATAATAATAATGTATATATAACACACACACACATAATATATATATATGTGTATCACTATTATTATACAGTATTTATAAAGCGCCAATAGTTCGCTCAGCGCTGTACATTACAAAGGGGGACAGAACATGTGACAGAACAATACCAATACAATACAAAACATGAGGGGATCGAGGGCCCTGCTCTTTGGAGCTTACAATCTAGGAGGGGGGGATGGTGGTACAGGAGGAGATAGCTGTGGGGGATGGAGTGGTAGGAAGAGTGGAGGAGGTTGGCAAGTTAGCAGGGGGTGGGGTAGGCTTCCCTGAAGAGATGGGTTTTCAGGGTGCGCTTAAAGGAGAGGAGAGTAGGTGATAATCTGATGGGTTGGGGCAGGGAGTTCCAGAGGATGCGTGACGCCCTGGAGAAGTCCTGGAGGCGGGCATGGGAGGAGGAGACCAGGGAACTGGAGAGAAGGAGGTCTTGTGAGGAGCGGAGTGTGCGTGTTGGGCGGTACTTGGATATTAGGTCGGTGATGTAGTTCGGGGCAGTATGGTGGACGGCTTTGTACGTCAGCGTTAGGATTTTAAATTTGATCCGTATATATATAAATTGTACAATAACAACTACTAGATTATTGTTATATTACAGTATTTTTATTATACTAGATATTATTAGATGATGATTATTATATTGTAATATTTGTTATATTGTACAATGATTAGTACTATTATATTATTTTAATATTTGTTATAACAGTAATGTATATATAAATATATATAAATTGTACAATAACTAGTACTATTATTAGGTCATTATTATATTGTAATATTTGTTATAATAATAATACAATAACTCTATTGTACAATAATAATTAGTACTAATATGATTATTAGATTATTATATTTTAATACAATAAATATATTGTACAATAATTAGTGCTATTATTTTATTTGAATATTTGCTATAATAATAATAATGTATATATAAGCGCACACACACATATATATATATGTAAATTGTACAATAATAACTATTAGATTATTGTTATATTATAATATTGTTATTATACTAGATATTATTATATGATTATTATATTGTAATGTACAATAATTAGTACTGTTATTATATTATTATATTTTAATATTTGTTATAACAATAATGTATATATAAATATATATAAATTGAACAATAACTAGTACTATTATTAGATGATTATTATATTGTAATATTTGTTATAATAATAATAATACAATAACTCTATTGTACAATAATAATTAGTACTAATATGATTATTAGATTATTATATTTTAATACAATAAATATATTGTACAATAATTAGTACTATTATTTTATTTGAATATTTGCTATAATAATAATAATAATAATGTATATATAAGCGCACACACACACACAAACATATATATATATATATGTAAATTGTACAATAATAACTATTAGATTATTGTTATATTATAATATTGTTATTATACTAGATATTATTAGATGATTATTATATTGTAATGTACAATAATTAGTACTGTTATTATATTATTATATGTTAATATTTGTTATAACAATAATGTATATATAAATATATATAAATTGAACAATAACTAGTACTATTATTTGATTATTATTAGATTATAATTGAATTATGTGTTATTATACCAGTAATAATACAACAAATATATGTATTTATTGTACAGTAATAATTAGTACTATTGATTATATGATTATTATGATTGTTATTTATTTTGATTTTTTTTTTTTTCTCCTTCTAAAACGGCTGCTTCAAAGCCTTTCATAAATCGCAGCAAGAGCCAATTTCTCTGCACTCCCAATCAGGAGGGGGATGGGGGGGGGGGGAGACACGCTGCAAGGTTTTACCGTCTCCCGTTTACCATCCCCCGGCCCGGCCCAATGTGGCGCTTTTATTAGAAGTGCGTTTTATGATAAACGCCGCTAATGAAATACGACAATTTTACTCTTAAGTAATTTTGTAATTTATTTTGGAAGTAAATACAGTTGTGATTTAGAGCCGGTAAGAAGCATTAATCAGCCGCTCCTCCGGCCTGCGCTGACCCGCGGACTGCGAGATTAATTAGGAAAGCCGCCGTTGGCGGAGGAGGGGCATTGTGAATTGTGAAGACGGAACTGGTTCGTTCTGGTGCTTTTCTCTCTCCTGCTTGGTGGCGGGATCCCTCCTTTACAAATAGTCGGAGGGCCCGATCACACGTATACTCACTGTGGAGCCTAAGGGGTTAATCCTCCGTATTGTGTAAAAAAGGCGGTTTGATTCTGTCTTCTCTGATCCTCCCCTTCTACTGTCCCCAATCTATCTGCTGACAGTAATGAGCCCTAGGAGTCACTCTGCACATGCTCAGTTTGATGTGTACCGCGAGGGTTTTCTTTTTCTTGGGAGGGTGCATGTGATCAGCACAGGGCCAATCAGCACTATTCAGGCAGAGGATCAGGGGTTATGCAGCCTCATAGGACAATCTGGGGGAGAATGAAAACTCCTCCTACAAGGTTTAACTATTCTATTCTGTTTTATTCCATTTTTTTTTAATTTAGGAAGGCGGCTATGTTCTAATTTATTCTATTCTATTGTATTGATTCATTTTCTATTCTATTATTTTCTATTCTATTATTTTATATTTTTTTTCTTCTGTTCTGTTTTTTTTCTATTCTTTACAAATTTCGGAAGGCGTCTATATTCTATTTTATTTTATTCTTATTGTATTCTTATTGTATTGATTTCTTTTCTGTTCTTTTTATTCTAATATTTTCTATGCTATTCTATTCTATTATTTTATATTTTTTTCTTCTATTCTGTTTTTTTCTAATCTTTACAAATTTCGGAAGGCGTCTATATTCTATTTTATTCTATTCTTATTGTGTTGATTTCTTTTCTATTCTATTATTTTCTATGCTATTATATTCTATTATGTTTTTTTTCTTCTATTCTGGTTTTTTCTATTCTTTTCGAATTTTGGAAGGCGGCTATATTCTATTTTATTCTATTCTATTGTATTGATTTATTTTCTATTCTATTATTTTCTATGCTATTCTATTTTATATTTTTTTCTTCTATTCTGCTTTTTTCTATTCTTTACGGATTTCAGAAGGTGGCTATATTCCATTTTATTCTATTCTATTGATTTCTTTTCTATTCTATTATTTTCTATTCTATTATTTTATATTGTTTTTCTTCTATTCTGTTGTTTCTATTCTTTACGAATTTTGGAAGGCGGCTATATTCTTTTTTTTATTCTTTTCTTATTGCATTGATTTCTTTTCTATTCTATTATTCTATTCTGTTCTTTTATATTTTATTCTGTTCTGTTTTACTTCTCTTTTTTTTATTTTCAATTCTATTCTATTTACTACTTCAGTTCTTTTCTATTTTATTCCTTTATTTTCAATTCTGTTTTATTCTATTCTTTTTTTTTTTTTAATTCAATTTTGTTTTCGAATTCTGATTCGAATCTCGGATAAAATTTAGTTTCATTATTTCGGATTCATTTAACTTTGCTACTATTGTAATTCTGAAAATTGGATACATCCTAATAAGGAAACATTTGTCTGAATTTTGATGAGGAACCGCACTTGTCTAGCACTAGAACACCTAATATGTTCTTTAAAACATAGAACGATACAACCCAAACCGGCCACTTCAACCCGACACCAAGTGGATGTGTATCACGTATCTGGTGATGGAGGCCAATGGAGAGAGGGCTTCCCTTGCGGCTAAGTTCCGGACTCCTCTGAGAGTTCGACAGCGGGAGTCAGGCCCAAAGTTGCACAGGTCACCTGTAGGAGTGCTGGTTGGTGGTCCACTCGGAAGCACAGCTGGTGCTCGGAGATAGGTCTGCAGACAGGAGGCGCCTGTGCGTGGTATGGATTTGGATGTTTACTGGGTAGTCCGTTCAAGCCAAGGTCAAGTACCAGGTGGGAATCGGAGTGGATGTAGTCAGATGGGATAGCCGAGGTCACACACAGAGAACCAAGAGAGAGAGTATCCGTAAGCCAGGTCGAGGTCAGATCAGGGGTAAAGCTGAGTAGACAGGTCCAGGAGCAAGCCGAATCGGTAACAGGAAATCATGGGTCAAAGTCACAGTAAACAGGAACAGGGCACAGGGAGCTAGAGATCATCCAGCAACTTGAGAAAGTGATGAGCCTCCTTATTAAGGCCGTCTGGCACCAAACTGAGGCTGATGTGTTCTTCTGTGGCCATGCAGAGTACTGGCAGAAATGCCAGATCTTCCAGAACTTCTGCCGTGGACAGGACCCTGACAATGTGGCTGGTCAAACCACTTGGACTTTTTATATCTCCATTGGGCTGAACAGCTGTCAATGTGCCTACCGGGAAGACTTCCCCTTACTTCCTGTGTGATGATGGGTATCACCAAGAGAGGAAGTGGGGCTAAAACTACCCAATGGGGGGTCACAGCCAGAAATAAAGATCTGAAAGAGGTTCCAACCGTTTCCTCAAACTGTCCATGACTAGGAAAAAAAAAAAAACGGCTAGAAGAGTCTGTCAGATGTCTTCACTTTCCACCATCTGCCAAAAACTGAGAAGTTTTGGATGGGCTGACCCTTTTTAAAAGTTTATGGAGGGGGAGGGGAGGGGGGCTAAACGAGTCCCTTGGTAAAGCAGAAAGCACTAAAAGTCATTCCAGAATGTCCAAGATTAAGAAAAGCCGCACAAAATGATACTGCGAGGCTTGTTCGCGGAGAGTTAAAGGCATAAAGCTATTGATAGGGATTTGGCGTTCCGTCTCTACTTAGCAAAGTCTATTGAATTAGTAATAAAACGGAGCACTCAGTATATAACGGCGAGGCTGCCATTTGCACAGAGGTCCCATCACTCACTGGTAATAGGTTTTCAGAATTTAGGGCAGAACATAATCCCTGAATGACACAGAAGAGAAAGTCGAACCAGGGATTTCTGCCACGGAAAGCATGCTACTGGGGCAAAGGCTGGGTTCGAAAACTTGGGTAAACCAGTTGCCCAAACCGTTAAGCCACATTTACCCATAAACCAAATCTTTTACAGCCATCTGTAGACCCAACCTTAACCTTTACCCAACAATGAAGCCTGATCCTTAACCTGCACCCGGAGCCTCAATAGGTTCCTCTTACATTAATCCACTGATGGTGGATAATCCACTGGGTAAACCAGTTGCCCAAACCGTAACCCAGATCTACCCATAAACAAAACCTTTTACAGCCATCTGTAGACCCAACCTTAACCCTTACACAACAATGAAGCCTAATCCTTAACCTGCACCCGGAGGCGCAACAGGTTCCTCTTACATTAATCCACTGATGGTGGATAATCCACTGGGTAAACCAGTTGCCCAAACCGTAACCCACATCTACCCATAAACCAAACCTTTTACAGCCATCTGTAGACCCAACCTTAACCCTTACCCAACAATGAGGCCTAATCCTTAACCTGCACCCCGAGGCTCAACAGGTTTCTCTTACATTAATCCACTGATGGTGGATAATCCACTGGGTAAACCAGTTGCCCAAACCGTAACCCACATCTACCCATCAACCAAACCTTTTACAGCCATCTGTAAACCCAACCTTAACCCTTACCCAACAATGAAGCCTAACCCTAACCTGCTCCCGGAGGCTCAACAGGTTCCTCTTACATTAATCCACTGATGGTGGATAATCCACTGGGTAAACCAGTTACCCAAACCGTAACCCACATCTACCCATCAACCAAACCTTTTACTGCCATCTGTAGACCCAACCTTAACCCTTACCCAACAATGAAGCTTAATCCTTAACCTGCACCTGGAGGCTCAACAGGTTCCTCTTACATTAAACCACTGATGGTATCGGATGTCACCACCACAATTTTAGCTTTCCTGGCCGACCATGTAAATGACCTCTCTCCCGCAAAAATGAAAAGCAAGTATCTTATGTGACTGCCTTATAGCGATTGGCCTTAACCTTTGATACAATTCTCTCTCTGAGGTCCAATTCCTTGAATTAACTCACAAATGTACCAAAGAGGCCTCAACCTACCAGGCCCTTCTGCTTACATTAAAAATAAAGATTGCTTAATTAGAATTCTCCATGAGCCAAGTTTTTTGTTAACTTTTAGCCAGGTCTACCCGTCTTAAACAGAACTAACCCATCTCATAAACTGAATCCCTGGAATGAACCACCTTTAAACCCTACCTTAAACCCTATACCCCCAATGATGAAACCTAACCCTCAACCTACCCCTACTGATGAACCAAATCCATCAAATGAATCGCCTGTAAATCCAGCCTTAACCCTTGCCCAATGGTGAAACCTAACCCTCAACCTACCCCTACTGATGAACCAAATTCATCAAATGAATCACCTGTAAATCCAACCTTAATCCTTGCCCAATGGTGAAACCTAACCCTCAACCTACCCCTACTAATGAACCAAATGAATCACCTGTAAATCCAACCTTAACCCTTGCCCAATGGTGAAACCTAACCCTCAACCTACCCCTACTGATGAACCAAATTAATTACCTGTAAATCCAACCTTAACCCTTGCCCAATGGTGAAACCTAACCCTCAACCTACCCCTACTGATAAACCAAATCCACCACATGAACCACCTTTAAAACCAACTTCAACTCACCCGCAGTTGTGAGACCTAACCTTTAACCTACCTCTATTCAAAAAAAAAAAAATCTTTGAACTGAACCACCTGTAAACCCAACCTTAACCTTTACCCATCAATGAACCCTAACCCTTCCCTTACTGATAAACAGAATCCATCAAATGAATAACCTTTAAACCCTACCTCAACCCCTACCCAATGGTGAAACCTAAGTCTTAACCTACCACCACTGATAAATTGAATCCTCCAAATGAACCTCCTATAACCCGACTTTAACCTTTACCCATGAATGAACCCTAACCCTTCCCTTACTGATAAACAGAATCCATCAAATAATCACCTGTAAACCCAACCTCATCCCTTACCCAATGGTGAAACATAACCGTTAACCTACCACCACTGATAAATCGAATCCACCAAATGAACCATCTGTAACCCAACCTTAACCCTTACCCAGTGGTGAGACCAAACCCCTATCCCACCACTATTCACGAAACAAATCCTTTAAATGAACCACCTGTACACCCAACTTTATCCCTTACCCATCAATGAACCCTAACCCTTCCCTTACTGATAAACAGAATCCATCAAATGAATCACCTTTAAACCCAACCTCAACCCTTACCCAATGGTGAAAATTAACCCTTAACCTACCACCACTGATAAATCGAATCCTCCAAATGAACCTCCTGTAAACCCAACCTTAACCTTTACCCATCAATGAACCCTAACCCTTCCCTTACTGATAAACAGAATCCATAAAATGAATCATCTGTAAACCCAACCTCATCCCTTACCCAATGGTGAAACCTACTCCTGCTGATAAACTAAATCTTTCAAATGAACCATCTGTAACCCAATGTCATCCCTTACCCAATGGTGAAACCTAACCCTTAACCTACACCTACATATAAACTGAATCCTCCAAACGAACCATCTTTAAATCCAACCTTAGCCCTTACCAGTGATGCAACCTAACTCTTAACCGATCCCTACTCATAAATTGAATCCTTCAAACGAATCACCTGTATACCAAACCTAAACAGCGATGAAACCTAACCCTTAACCCATCCCTACTCTTAAACTGAATTCTTCAAATGAACCATCTGTAAACCCAACCCTAGCCCTTAACAAACGATGGGACCTAAGCCTTAACCCATCTCCCATCCCTACTCATAAACAGAATCCTTTAAATGAACCACCTGTATACCCAACCTTAACCAAGCAACTGAGGACGTGCAAGATCCTCCAAGTTTAATGTCACCATTGCCAGGTGACTGGACTGTCGTCCAATAGGGGAGTTTTGCTGAGTGATCCATGCATGCACGCCATGGCCGCCCATACCATGGCAACTGAGGTCATCAGGCGGCCGGCCTACCAAAGCCATAGAAACATGACATCAGGACGTTTCCATGTATGGGTGGACCAGCCATCCTAAGTTGCCATGGTATGGGTGGCCATGGTGCTCATTCAGTATGGCAAGTAAATGTTTGTCACCCTAGAACAAGAAGTGCGTTGTTGAAAGCACTTTGTGATATTTTGTTTAAGGCTACAATGGGCCTTAAATGGCTCCTGAGGCGGGCAAGTCCCTCCCAAGCCAGGACTGCTGGGAGGTATGCAAAGGCTCTCTAGGGTTTGTGGGTGCAAAAACTCACCTCCTTCTTCTGGGAAGTGAAAATGCACAGTGTTCCTCAGCAGCTGGTTTAGGCAACTGAGGAACCAGCTGCTGAGGAACACTGTGCATTTTCACTTCCCAGAAGAAGGAGGTGAGTTTTTGCACCCACAAACCCTAGAGAGCCCTTTGCATACCTCCCAGCAGTCCTGGCTTGGGAGGGACTTGCCCGCATTTTCACCTTTGTCCCCGCGGTCCCGGTGTACAGGGGGTTTGTCCCGAATTACTCTATTCTTTACATGGTAACTTCCAGCCGAGGAGGACCTGCAGCAGTGTGAACAGTGTGCACAGTGTGCACATCTAAAAATACCTCCACCTATTCAGTATCGCCTATTATTAAAGATGCGGGCACAGATGCCAGATGCTGTGGGTCCTTCAAACTATGTGAAGGTCAGACATGAGATGCCCATCACCCAGTCATACAGATCTGTCAGATAAGCCTGATTGAGGAGGTGCGTGATCATCCAAGTCCAATGTCACCATTGCCAGGTGACTGGACTGTCGTCCAATAGGAGTTTTGCTGAGTGATCCACGCATGCACGCCATGGCCGCCCATACCATGGCAACTGAGGACGTGCAAGATCCTCCAAGTTTATTGTCACCATTGCCAGGTGACTGGACTGTCGTCCAATAGGAGTTTTGCTGAGTGATCCATGCATGCACGCCATGGCCGCCCATACCATGGCAACTGAGGTCATCAGGCGGCCGGCCTACCAAAGCCATAGAAACATGACATCAGGACGTTTCCATGTATGGGTGGACCAGCCATCCTAAGTTGCCATGGTATGGGTGGCCATGGTGCTCATTCAGTATGGCAAGTAAATGTTTGTCACCCTAGAACAAGAAGTGCGTTGTTGAAAGCACTTTGTGATATTTTGTTTAAGGCTACAATGGGCCTTAAATGGCTCCTGAGGATTATGGAAGCTGCTTTCAACTGTCCTGGATCTGTTCTTGTGCCAGAAATTGGCCCTCATCAACTGGCAACACAATGATGGATATTGAGGAACCCTAAGCCTAACCTAGTTATCACAAGGCCTTGTGATCACATGGTTTTCTTAGTAGAAAAGCTCGTACCTGGGCTCCCGCTACATCAACTTGCACCACTTGGCCAGTTTTAATTGCTCCTGAGGATTATGGAAGCTCCTTTCAGCTCTTCTGGATCTGTTCTTGTGCCAGAATTTGACCCTCATCAACTGGGAACACAATGTTGGATATTGAGGAACCCTAAACCTAACCTAGTTATCAACAAGGCCTTGTGATCACATGGTTTTTTTGTTATTAGAAAAAACCCATATCAAGCAAAATTTGCCAAATTTTGCAAAATTCAACATAATTGCAACTATATTATAAAGCGTTTTGGGCAAAATAATGCCACACATCCCTACCTGCAACTTGTGGAACTTTATGGCCACCTCTACACAGTGTGCCACAAGTCAACGGCACTCCACTAGGAAGTCCACAAGCTCTTGTTTCATAATCGGAAGGTAGCTGATTGAAGGTGTTGAGTTTTGGGTGGACTAACCCTTTAAGAATTTTTTCATAAAAAAAAAATGTATTTTTCCTTCCCTTCGGTAGTCCACCCACAAGCCAGCGTCCTCTCCTACGGTCAAACACTAGTACCTGGGCTCCCGCTACGTCAACTTGCACCGCTTGGCCAGTTTTAATTGCTCCTGAGGATTATGGAAGTTCCTTTTAACTGTCCTGGATCTGCTCTTGTGCCAGAAATTGGCCCTCATCAACTGGGAACACGATGGAACCCTAAACCTAACCTAGTTATCAACAAGGCCATATCAAGCAAAATTTGCAAAATTTTGCAAAATTCTGCTTAATTGCAACTATATTATAAAGCGTTTTGGGCAAAATAATGCCACTCCTCCCTACCTGCAACTTGTGGAACTCTATGGCCAGCTCTACACAGCATGCCACTCCACTAAGAAGTCCACAAGCTCTTGTTTCATAATCGGCAGGCGGCTGATTGAAGGTGTTGCGTTTTGGGTGGACTAACCCTTTAAGAATTTTTTTCATTAAAAGAAAAAAAAAAAATATTTTTTTTCCTGTCCCTTCCATTGTCCACCCCCAAGCCAGCGTCCTCTCCTACGGTCAAACACTCGTACCTGGGCTCCCGCTACGTCAACTTGCACCGCGTAGCCAGTTTTAATTGCTCCTGAGGATTATGGAAGTTCCTTTCAACTGTCCTGGATCTCCTCTTGTGCCAGAAATTGGCCCTCATTAACTGGGAACACAATGATGGATATTGAGGAACCTTAAACCTAACCTAGTTATCAACAAGGCCTTGTTTGCCATTTGCCAAATTTTGCAAAATTCTGCTTAATTGCAACTATATTCTAAAGCGTTTTGGGCAAAATAATGCCACTCCTGATTGAAGGTGTTGAGTTTTGGGTGGACTAACCCTTTAAGAATTTTTTCGTTAAAAGAAAAAAAATATTTTTTTTTTTTTCCTGTCCCTTCCATTGTCCACCCCCAAGCCAGCATCCTCTCCTACGGTCAAACAGTCGTACCTGGGTTCCCGCTACGTCAACTTGCACCACTTGGCCAGTTTTAATTGCTACTGAGGATTATGGAAGTTCCTTTCATCTGTCCTGGATCTGCTCTTGTGCCAGAAATTGGCCCTCATCAACTGGGAACACAATGATGGATATTGAGGAACCCTAAACCTAACCTAGTTATCAACAAGGCCTTGTTTGCCATTTGCCAAATTTTGCAAAATTCTGCTTAATTGCAACTATATTCTAAAGCGTTTTGGGCAAAATAATGCCACTCCTGATTGAAGGTGTTGAGTTTTGGGTGGACTAACCCTTTAAGAATTTTTTCATTAAAAAAAAAATATTTATTTTTCCTGTCCCTTCGGTAGTCCACCCCCAAGCCAGCGTCCTCTCCTACGGTCAAACACTCGTACCTGGGCTCCCGCTACGTCAACTTGCACCACTTGGCCAGTTTTAATTGCTTTACCAATTAGGACTTTTCACGCTCGGCTGATGAATGGCTCACTAAAAGCGCACTTATCCGAAGAAGGGGGGGAGACGCGCAGCCACCGTTCTGATGTAAAAGAGCCATTACAAGATTGGAATAGATTGGCAAGCCGTTTATCATTCATCCGCGCGAGCACGGGGCGTCGGTCAGAAACAAAAAAAGGTGATGAATTAGCTCGCCGGTTTTCTCCCCACGTACGTAAAGATGCAACGTTCCCCGCGAACCAGACCTTCGCTATTAAAAGGACCTTAACGCGCGGCGTGACCTTGCTCTGCGAAAACATGTTTGCTTAGCACAAAAACTTAATCATAAGAACTCCTAAGTGGAATCCTTCTTTTTTACGGCCCCCTTTTTTTTTCTCCTCGCGACGGGAATTTATGGCTCGCAGGACAGGTAGGATATGAACAATGGGCCAAATGGAGTCCGGGGTTATCTCATCTAAGTGAAAACGCTGCTAAAAATCGATGTGACCTCTTCTGCACTGTCATCCCAATTCCCACCCTCCGCGTCCTATTTGTCTTTGCCTGGATGCTCCGATCCGTGCGCTGTCTCGGCTCCTCTCTCTTGGGCCAGATTATCAAAATGAATCATTGCCCGCTCGCCTCTTATATTTCTATTTATTTTCCTGCTGCTGGCGAGCTCGGGTGAAATATGATTCTCTTTGCATTTGATTTGGGCTGCAGCCGCCAGCACCTAATTTCTTTGTGTGTCTCTTTGTAACCGAGAGTGATATTATTTTGAAACTTCAATTTAGTGTATGGAAACATTTGCAGGCTGGCCGGGGTGACACTCGTCCCCGCCATCGATAGTCATTGTCAGGATTAGAATTGACTACGGGAGCCGCCAACATTGCAAGGTGGACGCTAACAGACTGTGATATTGGCCGGGATCTGGGTGCCGTGATGGACAGAGGTCTCCACAAATAATGTCGAAAGGAGTCAAACTAAAAATTAATATTATGCCAAAATTTTGGCAAGATTTACTGGAGTTGACGAGGAAGGTGAACTTAAGTGTTTTTATATTATTTTTTTTTTGGTAGGCCTGGGACTGGAGAGAGGTCTCCACAAATAATGTCGAAAGGAGTAAAACTACAAATTTTCCTAAATCAAAAATTTAATTATGCCAAAATTTTGGCGAGATTCCCGGGGGGGAAGGTGAATTTAAGTGTTTTTTTTAATGTTGGTTTTTAGTAGGCCTTAGATGGTTGGGTGCTGGGACTGGATACAGGTCTGCACAAATAATGTTCAGTAAAATGTAGAGTTTTTCCTTCTTAAAAAATAGATTTTATGGCAAAATTTTGGTAAGCTTCACTGGAGTTGACGGGGAAGGTGAACTTAAGGGTTTTAATGGCTGATTGTTGGGACTAGAGAGAGGTCTGCACTAATAATGTTCAGTAGAAAATAGTCAAATTTAGAGTTTTTCCTTCTAAAAAATTTAGATTATGATAAAATTTTGGTAAGATTCACTGGAGTTGATGGGGGAAAGTGAAATGCAGTGTTTTTCTTTATGTTGGTTTTTAGTAGGCCTTAGATGGTTGGGTGCTGGGACTGTTTTTTTTTCTTCTTAAAAAATTGAGATTATGGCAAAATTTTGGTAAGCTTCACTGCAGTTGACAGGGAAGGAGAACTTAAGGGTCTTAAATGGCTGGTTGTTGGGACTGGAGAGAGGTTTTCAGTAGAAAATAGTCAAATTTAGAGTTTTTCTTTCTAAAAAAAATTGAGATTATGATAAAATGTTGGTAAAATTCACTGGAGTTGACTGGGAAGGTAAACTTAAGTGTTTTTTTTTTTTATGTTGGTTTTTAGTAGGCCTTAGATGGTTGGGTACTGGGACTGGAGAGAGGTCTGCACAAATAATGACTGTGATGTTGGCCGGGATCTGGGTGCCGTGATGGACAGAGGTCTCCACAAATAATGTCGAAAGGAGTCAAACTAAAAATTTTCCTAACTCAAAAATTAAAATTATGCCAAAATTTTGGCGAGATTCGCTGGAGTTGATGGGGAAGGTGAACTTAAGTGTTTTTATATTGTTTTTTTTTTTTTTTGGTAGGCCTTAGATGGTTGGGTCCTGGGACTGGGGAGAGGGTTCCACAAGTAATGTCAAAAGGAGTCAAACTAAAATTTTTCCTAAATCAAAAATTAAAATTATGCCAAAATTTTGGCAAGATTTACTGGAGTTGACGAGGAAGGTGAACTTAAGTGTTTTTATATTTTTTTTTTTTTTGGTAGGCCTGGGACTGGAGAGAGGTCTCCACAAATAATGTCAAAAGGAGTCAAACTACAAATTTTCCTAAATCAAAAATTTAATTATGCCAAAATTTTGGCGAGATTTCCGGGGAATGTGAATTTAAGTGTTGTTGGGCTGGTTGTTGGGACTGGAGAGAGGTTTTCAATAGAAAATAGTCAAATTTAAAGTTTGTCCTAAAAAATTTAGATTATGATAAAATGTTGCTAAAATTCACTGAAGTTGATGGGGAAGGCGAACATATGTTTTTTTTTTTTGTTTTGTTTTTTTATGTTGGTTTTTAGTAGGCCTTAGATGGTTGGGTGCTGGGACTGGATACAGGTCTGCACAAATAATGTTCAGTAAAATGTAGAGTTTTTCCTTCTTAAAAAACAGATTTTATGGAAAAATTTTGGTAAGATTCACTGGATTTGACGGGGAAGGTGAACTTAAGTGTTTTTCTTTAGGTTGGTTTTTAGTAGGCCTTAGATGGTTTGGTGCTGGGACTGTTTTTTTTCTTCTTAAAAAAATTGAGATTATGGCAAAATATTGGTAAGCTTCACTGCAGTTGACGGGGAAGGGAAAGTTAAGGGTCTTAAATGTCTGATGTTGGGACTGGAGAGAGGTTTTCAGTAGAAAATAGTCAAATTTAGAGTTTTTCTTTCTAAAAAAAAATTGAGATTATGATAAAATGTTGGTAAAATTCACTGGAGTTGACTGGGAAGGTAAACTTAAGTGTTTTTTTTTTTTTATGTTGGTTTTTAGTAAGCCTTAGATGGTTGGGTGCTGGGACTGGAGAGAGGATTGCAGAAATAATGACTGTGATGTTGCCCGGGATCTGGGTGCCGTGATGGACAGAGGTCTCCACAAATAATGTCGAAAGGAGTCAGACTAAAAAGTTTCCTAAATCAAAAATTTAAATTGTGCCAAAATTTTGGCAAGATTCACTGGAATTGATGGGGAAGAAGAGCTTGTGTTTTTTTTTATGCTGGTTTTTAGTAGACCTTAGATGGTTAGGTGCTGGAACTGGAGAGAGGTCTGCACTAATAATGTTCAGTAAAATGTAGAGTTTTTCCTTCTTAAAAAATTGAGATTGTGGCAAAATTTTGGTAAGCTTCACTGCAGTTGACGGGGAAGGAGAACTTAAGGGCTTTTTTTTATGTTGGTTTTTAGTAGACCTTAGATGGTTGGGTGCTGGAACTGGAGAGAGGTCTGCACTAATAATGTTCAGTAAAATGTAGAGTTTTTCCTTCTTAAAAAATTGAGATTGTGGCAAAATTTTGGTAAGCTTCACTGCAGTTGACGGGGAAGGAGAATTTAAGGGTTTAAAATGGCTGGTTGTTGGGACTGGAGAGAGGTTTTCAATAGAAAATAGTCAAATTTAAAGTTTTTCCTTCTAAAAAATTGAGATTATTATAAAATGTTGGTAAAAATTCACTGGAGTTGACTGGGAAGGTAAACTTGTGTTTGTTTTTTTTTTTATGTTGGTTCTTAGTAGGCCTTAGATGGTTGGGTGCTGGGACTGGAGAGAGGTCTGCACAAATAATGTTCAGTTATATGTAGAGTTTTTCCTTCTTAAAAAATTGAGATTATGGCAAAATTTTGGTAATCTTCACTACCGTTGATGGGGAAGTTGAACTTTTAAGGGTTTTAAATGGCTGGTTGTTGGGACTGGAGAGAGGTCTGCACAAATAATGTTCAGTAGAAAGTAGTAAAATGTAGAGTTTTTCCTACTTAAAAATTGAGATTGTGGCAAAATTTTGGTAAGCTTCACTGCAGTTGACGGGGGGAAGGAGAATTTAAGGGTTTAAAATGGCTGGTTGTTGGGACTGGAGAGAGGTTTTCAATAGAAAATAGTCAAATTTAAAGTTTGTCCTAAAAAATTCAGATTATGATAAAATGTTGGTAAAATTCTCTGGAGTTGACAGGGAAGGCGAACTTAAGTGTTTTTATTTTTTTGTGTTTGGTTTTAGTAGGCCTTAGATGGTTGGGTGCTGGAACTGGAGAGAGATCTGCACAAATAATGTTCAGTAAAATGTAGAGTTTTTCCTTCTTAAATAATTGATTTTATGGCAACATTTTGGTAAGCTTCACTGCAGTTGACGGGGAAGGAGAACTTAGGGGGTTTAATGGCTGGTTGTTGGGACTGGAGAGAGGTCTGCACTAATAATGTTCAGTAGAAAATAGTCAAATTTAGAGTTTTTCCTTCTAAACAAATTGAGATTATGATAAAATGTTGGTAAAATTCACTGGAGTTGATGGGGGCAGTGAACTTAAGGTTTTGTTTTTTTTTTTAAGTAGGCCTTAAATGGTTGGGTGCTGGGACTGGATAGAGGTTTGCACTAATAATGTTCAGTAGAAAGTAGTAAAATTTAGAGTTTTTCCTTCTTAAAAAATTTAGATAATATTTTGGTAAAAATTCTCTGGAGTTGATGGGGAAGGAGAACTTAAGAGGTTTTTTTTTTGTGGGTTTTTCTTAGTAGGCCTTAAATGGTTGGGTGCTGGGACTGGATAGAGGTCTGCACTAATAATGTTCAGAAGAAATTGGTAATATTTAGAGTTTTTCCTTCTTAAAAATTTGAGATAATAAAATTTTGGTAAAATTTACTGGAGTTGACAGGGGGGAAGGAGAATTTAAGGATTTTAAATGGTTGGATGTTGGGACTGGTCTGCACTATTAATGTTCAGTAGAAAATAGTCAAATTTAGAGTCGTTCCTTCTTAAAAAAATTGAATTTATGATAACATTTTGGTAAAATTTGCTGGAGTTGATGGGGGAAGTGAATTTAAGGGTTTCTTTTTTTTAAAAGTCAGTCTGCTTAAAGAGGTCTGCGCAAATAATGTTCAGAAGAAAGTAGTAATACTATTTGAGATTGTGATAAAATTTTGGTAAAATTCACTGGAATTGACGGGGGAAGTGAATTTAAGGTTTTTTTTTTCATGTTGATTTTTAGTAGGCCATAATGGCTGGGTGCTGGAACTGGAGAGAGGTCTGCACTAATATTGTTCAGTAGAACATTATAAAATTTAGAGTTTATCCTTCTTAACAATGTGAAATTATGACAAAATTTTGGTAAAATTTACTGGAGTTGACGGGGAAGGAGAATTTAAGGGTTTTTTTTTTCTGTTTTTTCTTTTAATAGGCCTAAATGGTCAGGTGCTGGAACTGGAGAGAGGTCTGCACTAATAATGTTCAGTAGAAAGTAGTAAAATTTAGAGACTTTCCTTCTTAAAAAATTGAGATTATGATAACATTTTGGTAAAATTTGCTGGAGTTGACGGGGGAAGTGAATTTAAGGGTTTTTTTTTTTTTTTTTAAAGTAGGTCTGCTTAAAGAGGTCTGCACTAATAATGTTCAGTAGAAAATAGTAAAATTTAGCGTTTATGCTTCATAAAAATGTGAGATTATAATAAAATTTTGGTAAAATTCACTGGAGTTGATGGGGGAAGGAGACATAAGGGGTTTTTTTTGTGTGTTTTTTTTTAGTAGGCCTTAAATGGCTGGGTTTTGGGACTGGAGAGAGGTCTGCACTGATCATGTTCAGTAGAATTTCAGGTACGATTAGTGAATTGAAATCGCATCGAATGTCGGTGTCTTAACACGAGCGATTTGCTGCAGCGCGATTTCTAAAGTAGTTCTTGCATTACTTTTTCTGAAGTTTTCACACAAAGTACAGAATTTATTAAAGCTTGTCTGGGCTGTCAGAAAAAAAAGGGGGTGGAGAGCTGAAGTTACACTCTGCAGAGCTCAGTGAGGAGAGCTCTGAGAGCTGATTGGCGAGAAAGGGACACAACCCCCTCCACACAGCACACAGGAACAGTGCTTAGGCTGTCAATCCGCTGGAGGTCCCTCCCCTGTCACCATTTATCTCTTGGTGTCAGGCAGACTTGTCAGAGGTGATGGCAGAGGAAGGAGGCAGCAGACAGAAATGGCACTGGGGGGGGGGACTTACTAAAACTGGAGAGTGCAAAATCTGGTGCAGTTCTGCACAGAAACCAATCAGCCTCCAGGTTTTAATGCCAAAGCTTCACTGAAGAAGCTAGAAGCTGACTGGCTGCCGTGTACAGCTGCACCAGGTTCTGAGGGCTCCAGTGTTGGTAAATCTCCCCCTTCCCCTCCAGTGCTCTGGATAGAGACAAGAACACGCTACAGAGCAGGGGGTATCAAGAATTTAGAGGGGCCAGTGGCAGGAGAAAATGAATGTACTGTCGTTGGAAACAATGCCCTATCTTTGGTATCAGTGGGACAAATAGTGCCCCATCATTGGTGTCAGTGGAAGGAATAGTGCTCCATCATTGGTGTCAGTGGGAGGAATAGTGCCCCATCATCGGTGTCAGTGGAAGGAATAGTGCTCCATCATTGGTGTCAGTGGAAGGAATAGTGCTCCATCATTGGTGTCAGTGGAAGGAATAGTGCCCCATCATTGGTGTCAGTGGGAGGAATAGTGCCCCATCATCGGTGTCAGTGAGGGGAATAGTGCCCCATCATCTGTATCAGTGGGAGGAATAGTGCCCCATCATCGGTGTCAGTGAGGGGAATAGTGCCCCATCATTGGTGTCAGTGGGAGGAATAGTGCCCCATCATTGGTGTCAGTAAGGGGAATAGTGCCCCATCATCAGTGTCAGTGAGGGGAATAGTGCCCCATTATCGGTGTCAGTGGGAGGAATAGTGCCCCATCATTGGAATCAGTGGGAGGAATAGTGCCCCATCATTGGTATCAGTGGGAGGAATAGTGCCCCATCATTGGTGTCAGTGGAAGGAATAGTGCTCCATCATTGGTGTCAGTGGAAGGAATAGTGCTCCATCATTGGTGTCAGTGGAAGGAATAGTGCCCCATCATTGGTGTCAGTGGGAGGAATAGTGCCCCATCATCGGTGTCAGTGAGGGGAATAGTGCCCCATCATCTGTGTCAGTGGGAGGAATAGTGCCCCATCATCGGTGTCAGTGAGGGGAATAGTGCCCCATCATTGGTGTCAGTGGGAGGAATAGTGCCCCATCATTGGTGTCAGTGAGGGGAATAGTGCCCCATCATCAGTGTCAGTGAGGGGAATAGTGCCCCATTATCGGTGTCAGTGGGAGGAATAGTGCTCCATCATTGGTGTCAGTGGAAGGAATAGTGCCCCATCATTGGTGTCAGTGGGAGGAATAGTGCCCCATCATCGGTGTCAGTGAGGGGAATAGTGCCCCATCATCGGTGTCAGTGGGAGGAATAGTGCCCCATCATCGGTGTCAGTGGGAGGAATAGTGCCCCATCATCGGTGTCAGTGGGAGGAATAGTGCCCCATCATTGGTGTCAGTGGAAGGAATAGTGCCCCATCATTGGGGTCAGTGGGAGGAATAGTGCCCAATCATTGGTGTCAGTGGGAGGAATAGTGCCCCATCATTGGTGTCAGTGGGAGGAATAGTGCCCCATCATTGGTGTCAGTGGGAGGAATAGTGCCCCATCATCGGTGTCAGTGAGGGGAATAGTGCCCCATCATCGGTGTCAGTGAGGGAATAGTGCCCCATCATCGGTGTCAGTGAGGGGAATAGCATCCCAACCAGAGGGCGGCAGTTCGGAGACCAGTGCTATGGGGGGTGGGGGGATATAAGTCATTCACATTTCCTGCCTGAGGTTTACAATCACTTTCTCTTTCTTCGTTGACTTTGATACATATTTTCAAAACCGCAAAGTTTTGCTCAAATCTCCCAATTTTCAGCGACTTTTGAGGAAACAACATTTTCCCACCGCGTACATTCAGTATGCGGGAATCCGGGCAGAAGGCGGGACATTTTGTTTTCCAGCCAGTGCGTCCTCTTCCCCCCCCCCTCCCCATCGAACTAAGGAAGGTTTTCATAGTCGAATAAATGTAGTGCCATAACTGCACCGAACGTCCTTCTGACACCGTCCCGGACACAAGGCAGAGCAGCCGCATCTTCAGAGCATTCCCTGGCATTTTCCTTTCTTCTCAATCTCAAGAGATCATCTTGAAGCGCGCCCATTTGAACGCACGCGGCCCGGTGACAAATGCCGCCATCGCCATGGATTCAAAATAAATACACGCGAGTGCAATCTGCCGCCGTGTAGAGTCTGTTCGCTGGTTGTAACCCGCAATACTTTTCTATATAAAATATATTAATAGTGGACCTGGAATTCTTTTACTTCCGTCTTCTTCTCCTTCTTCCCTCTTCTTCTTCCTTTTTTTTTTTTTTCCCCCCCCCCTTCCTCTTTCTTCCTTCCTCTTTCTTCTTCGCTCTTTCCTTCCTTCCTCTCTTTCTTTCTTTTCGTTTCCTCTATCTTTCTTTCTTCCTCTTCTTCTTCCTTCTCTTCTTCCTTCTGATTCATCTGCTTCTTTGCTGCTTCCTTCTTTCTTTCTTCCTTCTTCTTTCTTCTTCTTCCTTATTCTTCCATATTCTTCTTTCCTTCTTCCCTTCTTTTCTATCCTTCTTTCTTCTTCCTTCTTCTTTCTTTCTTCTTTCCTTCTTTCTTCTTCCTATCTTATTTCTTTCCCTTCCTTCTTTCTTCTTCCTTTTTCTTCCTTCTTTTCTTCGTTCCTTCTTCTCAACTTCCTTTTCCTTCTTTCTTCTTCCCTTCTTTCCTTACTTCCTTCTTCCTTCTTTCTTCTTCCTTCTTTCTTCTTTCTTCTTCCTTCTTCCTTCTTTCTTCTTTCTTCTTCCTTCTTTCTTCTTTCTTCTTCCCATATGCTTTCTTCTTCTTTCTTCTTCTTTCTTCTTCCTTCTTCCTTCTTCCTTCTTTCTTCTTCCTTCCTTCCATTTTTTCTTCCTTCTTATTTCTTCCTTCCTTCCTTTTTCTTCCTTCTTATCTTCTTCCTTCCTTCCTTGTTCTTCTTCCTTCTTCTTCCTTCCTCTTCTTCCTCTTCTTTCTTCCTCTTCTTTCTTCCTCTTCTCTTCTTCTTGTCCTTTTCTTCCTTCCCTTCTCTTCCTTCTCTTTCTTCCTTTCTCTTTCTTCTTCTTTCTTTCTTTCTTCCTCTTCTTCTTCCTTCTCTTACTTTCCTCTGCTTCTTCTGCTTCCTTCTTTCTTCTTCCTTCTTCTTTCTTCATCTCCTTATTCTTTCTTTCTATCTTCCTTCTTCTATTCCTTCTTCCTTCTTCTTCTTTCTTCCTTCTTCTTCTTCTTTCTTTCTTCCTTTCTTCTGCTTCTTTGCTTCCTTCTTTCTTCTTCCTTCTTCTCTTCTTCCCATCTTTCTTCTTTCCTTCTTTTCTTCTTCCTTTCTTTCTTCTTCCTTCTTGTCTCTTCCTTTCTTCTCTTCTTCCCTTCTTTCTTCTTTCTTCCTTCCTATCTTTCTTCCTTCCTTTCCTTCCTTACTTCATTCTTCCTTCCTTTCTTCTTCCTTCTTCTCTTCTTCATATTCTCTGCTTCCTCCTCTTTCTTTCCTTCCTCTTTCTTATCCTTCTCATCCTTCTTTCTTTCTTCCTTCTTTCTCCTCTTCTTCCTTCCTTCTCTTCTTCCTTCCTTGCTTCTTCCTGCTTCCTTCTTTCTTCCTTCCGTCTTCTTCCTTTCTTTCTTCTTCACTTTCTTCTTCTTCCTTCCTCTTCTCCTTCCTTCTTTCTTCCTTCCTTCTTTCTTCTTTATTCCTTTCCTTTCTTCTCTTTTCTTCCTTCCTTCTTTCTTCTGCTTCTTCTGCTTCCTTCTTTCTCTTCTCCCTTCATTCTTTCTTCTTTCTTCTTCCTTCATTCTTCTTATTCTTCTTTACTTCTTCCTTCTTTTCCTTCTTCCTTCTTTCTTCTTTCTTCTTCCTTCTTTCTTCCTTCCTTCTTTCTTCTTTCTTCTTTCTTCTTCCTTCTTTCTTCTTCCTTTCTTCCTTCTTTCTTCTTCCTTCCTTTCTGTCTTTCTTCTTCCTTCCTTTCTTCTTCCTTCTTCCTTCTTCCTTATTCCTTCTTTCTTCTTCTCTCTTCCTTCCCTTCTTTCTTCTTCCTTCTTTCTTCTTCCTTCTTCCTTCTTCCTTCTTCCTTCGTTCTTCTTCCTTTCCTTCTATCCTTCTTTCTTCTTCTACTTTCTTCCTTCTTTCTCCTTCCTTCCTTCCTTCTTTCTTCCTTCTTTCTTTCTTCCTTCTTCCTTCTTCCTTCTTCCTTCTTCTTCTTCCTTCTTTCACTTCTTTCTCTTCTTCTTTCTTCTTCCTTCTTCTTCTTCCTTTCTTCCTTCTTCCTTCTTTCTTCTTCTTCTTTCTTCTTCCTTCTCCTTCTTTCTTTTCTTCCTTCATCTTCTTTCTTCTTCCTTCATCTTCTTTTCTTCCTTCTTCCTTCTTCCTTCTTTCTTCTTCCTTCATCTTCTTTCTTCTTCTTCATCTTCTTCTTCTTCCTTCTCTTCTTCTCTTCTTCCTCCTTCTTTCCTCTTCTCCTCCTTCTCTTCTTCTTCCCTCCTTCTCCTTCTCTCCTTCTCCTTCTATTCCTCCATCATCTCTTCTCCTTCCTTCTCCGTCTTCTCCTCCTTCTACTTTTTACTCCTCCTCCTTCTCCTCCTCCTTCTCCTCCTCCTTCACCTCCTCCTTCTCCTTCTCCTTCTCCTCCTTCTTCCTCCTTCTCCTCCTTCTCCTTCTCTTCCTTCTCTCCTCTCGTGAAAATCGGGCAATTTTTTTTTTTGTTTTTGGCCGAAAAAATCGGCTGATTTTCGACCCCGTCTATGGCCTGCCTAATTGTAAATCTCCAAATGAATAGGACAATGGGGGGGGGGGGGGGATGGCGGCGTACCGGCCGGACGCACGATCGGCGCTTAGAAAACAAATGTATCAAACTCATAAAGCCGATATATGTATCTAGAAAGGAGGATTAGGAGACGGCGAGCGCCGGGAAGATTTCCTCCAGAAGAGGTTTTTATGGGCCGGCTGTAGAGCGGCGCCGTATTTTAGAACGATTTTTTTTTTGAGGCGTTTGAAGGGTTTCGAAGACTTTTTATTTCAGTTTATGGGCCTCTATGGATTGTGAGGGGAAAATTGGGACAGTTTTCAGATTACATTTTTTTTTTGCTTTTTATTGACTATCACTTTATTCTCTAAATCAGAAGTCAGTTTTTTTTTAAATGTTTGGCTGACCTAGAAGGGCGACTCGCCCTATGAAATCGCACTGAGCCACGCAGCAGCCGAATTAAAGTCACCCGATGGGGGCCAGGTGTGCCGGGGACTGGAATTGTATGTTGTTCGAAGGACAGGGGGCGCCGCGCTTATCAGCATGAGGGCCACGTCATACATTTTACAGAGAATTGTGGTCCTCATCAGAGTCCCTCTCATGTCAGAGTCTCCGTACAAGCCCCCCCCCCCTGACCTCAGAGATCCCATAAGAGTCTCCCTTAAGAGCATTAGGGATCCTATCACCCACCCCATTATATAACAGGGTCTCCATCAGAGTCACTCTATTACATTGGGTTCCCATCAGAGTCCCCTCTTCAGGGAATTGGGGCCCCCCTTACCTCAGGGTTCCCCTCAGAGTCCCCCCCCCCTTACCTCGGCCCCCCATCAGAGTCTTCCCTTACGACTCTAAGGCTTACAGTGTGATTGTAGCAACAGGACAGGAGTCTATTGGCAGAGAAGGTCTAGACAGAGGAACCTCTGAGATATAAACTACTGCGAGAGAAAACCCCCCATTGTGGGAGGGGCAGAGACACCAACTACTGCGAGAAATGCCCCTCCTGCCAGGGGATTGGCCAAGGTCCCTCAAACATGCAAATCTGGGCCTACTCCCCTCTTTCAGAAAGTTCTCAACTTTCCAGAAAGGTGGGAGGGCTCCAGATGCCCTGACCTGTTAGAGCCTCCAAGCCTGTCCTGTGGTGACCTCACTACCTAACTCCCAGGCTTACTCATCCCCAGGCTGCTACTCAACTAACCTGGAGGGTGTTACATTAGTTTGCTACAGGGCCTTTATTCTCAGAGAATAGGTGCAGGAACTCCCTACCTTTTGAGTCACCCCTTGTCTCCACCCCCTACCCACCTCCAAGTATCGTCCCTTGGTTCCACCCCCTACCCACCTCCCAGTACCGCCCCTTTTAGAGAATACAGAACTAATTATCATTTTGGGGTGCTACATAATTTGTATGTAATGTGTTAATGATAACAAGAAAAGCAATAAAATACAGGAGATCCCCTGCAGCCAGCAACAATAAATACCCACATAACCATACACCCCCCCAGCAACAATGGACCCCCCCCACAACAAAATACCACCCCAGCAACAATAAATCTACCCCAGCAACCATAGACCTCCCCTCAACAAAATACCACTCCAGAAACAATAGATCCACCCCAGCAACCATAGACTCTCAGCAGCAACAACAGATCTCCATGCAGCCAGCAACAATAGACTCCTCCCTCAACAGGGGATCCTTCCCAGCAACAATGGACCCCCAAGCAACAATAGACCCCATCCCATGCAAAAATAGATTCCCACCAGTGACAATAGATCCTCCTGCAGCAATAGACCCTCCAGTAGCAAGCAGCAATAGACTTCTCCCTCAACAGGAGCTCCCTTCCCAACAAAGACCCCCCCCCATGCAAAAAATAGATTCCCACCAGTGACAATAGATCCCCCAGCAGCCAATATCAATAGACCATCCAGCAGCCAGAAACAATAGACTCCTCCCCCAACAGGAGATCCCTCCCAGCACAACCCCCCCCCCCAGCAATAGAACCTCCGTGCAATAATAATTCCCACCAGTGACAATAGATTCCTCATTAGCCATCAGCAATAGACACCTCCCACAACAGGAGATCCTCCCAACAACAACTGACCCCCCTCCAGCAACAATAGATCCCCCATGCAAAAAATAGATTCCCACTAGTGACAATAGAACCCCAGGCAGCCAACACCAATAGACCATCCAGCAGCCAGAAACAATAGACTCCCTCAACAGGAGATCCCTCCTAGCAGCAACTGACCCCCCCAGCAACAATAGAACCCCCGTGCAAAAATAGATTCCCACCAGTGAAAATGGATTTCTCAGCAGCCAGCATCAATAGACTCTCCAGTAGCCAGCAGCAATAGACACTTCCCACAACAGAAGATCCCTCCCAACAACTGACCCCCTCCAGCAACAATAGACCCCACGCAAAAACAGATTCCTGCCAGTGACAATAGATCCCCCCAGCAGCCAACATCAATAGACCATCTAGCAGCTGGAAACAATAGAAACCCCCCAGCAACATTTGGACCCCCCAGCAACAATAGACCCCTGTGCAACAATAGATTCCCCAGCAGCCAGTAATAATACACCCTCCAGTAGCCTGCAGCAATAGACCTCTCCTTCAACAGGAGATCCCTCCCAACAACAACTGACTGACTCCCCCCTCCGGGCAACAATTGTCCCCCCATGCAAACATAGATTCCCACTAGTGACAATAGAACCCCAGGCAGCCAGCAGCAATAGACCCCTCCCTCAACAGGAGATCCCTCTCAGCAGCAACTGGACTCCCCCCCGGCAACAATAGAACCCCCGTGCAAAAACAAATTCCCACCAGCAACAATAGATCCCCAGCAGCCTGCATCAATAGACCCTCCAGTAGCCAGCAGCAATAGACGCTCCTTCAATAGGAGATCCCTCCCAACAACAACTGACCCCCTCCAGCAACAGTAGAACCCCCATGCAAAAATAGATTCCCACCAGTGACAATAGATCCTCCAGCAGTCAGCATCAATAGACCCTCCAGCGCACCCCTTGCCATTACATAAATTCAGTGCTGGAGGTGCTGGAACTGCGTCCCCCCTGATTTGCTGTAACCCATGTGACCTGGGGGGGATGGGTCTAAAAAAAAAGCAAAAAACGGAGTTTCACTTTAAACTTTGTAAATAAGTAGATCACAAACCCGCAGATGATGAACCGTCTGGGAAATGAATCCGGAGACCTCTGTGCGTTGTTTTCCGCCCTCTACCATGGCGGTATATTTCGTTTATGGCCACTAATTGAATTCGATGTGTTTATGACCCTCCCATTATATATCGTGCCATCCCTAATGAATTATTATTTTTTTTTCTTGTGTCTTTCCGCAGATGACATCCAGATCGCCATTCCAATCATGAAGCCGACCCTGGAGAAAGTCCAGCTGGCGGGCCAGACTTTACCGCCGGCTTTCCCGCTCCCTTCCTCTTTGCAGACGGGCTGTCGTCTGTAGAAACTCTTCTCACCAACATTCAGGTAAAGTTCCAACCTGGAGTGACACCGGTGACAGCAGATTCCCAGGGTGACACGCCAGGAAATGGTCACCAATTATCGGTCACAACTCGTTATGTGCTGGTTAATGGTGAAGTTTATTCTGCTTCTCTGGCTCCGCCCTCCAGCCAACAGAAGAATATATATCTTGAAATAAAAACCTTTCCAATTTCATTACCTGCCTTATGTTAGATCCAGTGAATTCATTCATACAGACGTGAAAAGTTACCGGAAGGTTCACTTTGAATATCTCCCTCCAGTCTTGCACAGGTGTACTGGCTCCTCCCCTTCAGTCTTGCAAAAGGTGTTCCGGCTCCTCCCCTTCAGTCTTGCACATATGTACCGGGTCCTCCCCTTCAGTCGTGCACAGCTGTTCCGGCTCCTCCCCTTCAGTCTTGCCCAGGTGTATTAGCCCCTCCCCCTCAGTCTTTCAAAGGTATACCGGCTCCTCCTCTTCAGTCTTGCACAGGTGTACCGGTTCCTCCCCATTCCTGGCTTCCTCTGATGTCACTGCACACTGGGAGCTTCTCACAATGTGCATTAGAAGCTGCAGCCAGTCAGATAGAGCTCCGCCTTCTTTCCTGGCTGGAGGATGTCCAACAGCATCTAGGCCTTTCCTCTCCACCCAGCTGGAATTTCGCTGACCCCGCCCCTTTAATTTAATGCAGTTATCTCTGAACTGTAGCCCGAGGGTGGGATGCAGCCCTTTGTTTGCCTTTATTTGGCCCTTGCCACTGACACCACTGATGGGGCACTATTTCTTCCACTGACACCAATGATGGGGCACTATTCCTCCCACTGACACCAATGATGGGGCACTATTCCTCCCACTGACACCAATGATGGGGCACTATTCCTCCCACTGATACCAATGATGGGGCACTATTCCTCCCCACTGACACCAATGATGGGGCACTATTCCTCCCACTGACACCAATGATGGGGCACTATTCCTCCCACTGACACCAATGATGGGGCACTGTTCCTTCCACTGATACCAATGATGGGGCACTATTCCTCCCACTGACACCAATAATGGGGCACTATTCCTCCCACTGACACCAATGATGGGACACTATTCCTCCCACTGACACCAATGATGGGGCACTATTCCTCCCACTGACACCAATGATGGGACACTATTCCTCCCCACTGACACCAATGATGGGACACTATTCCTCCCACTGACACCAATGATGGGGCACTATTCCTCCCACTGATACCAATGATGGGGCACTATTCCTCCCACTGATACCAATGATGGGGCACTATTCCTCCCACTGACACCAATGATGGGGGCACTATTCCTCCCACTGACACCAATGATGGGGCACTGTTCCTTCCACTGATACCAATGATGGGGCACTATTCCTCCCACTGACACCAATAATGGGGCACTATTCCTCCCACTGACACCAATGATGGGGCACTATTCCTCCCACTGACACCAATGATGGGACACTATTCCTCCACTGATACCAATGATGGGGCGCTATTCCTCCCACTGACACCAATGATGGGGCGCTATTCCTCCCACTGACACCAATGATGGGACACTATTCCTCCCACTGACACCAATGATGGGGCACTATTCCTCCCACTGACCAATGATTGGGGCACTATTCCTCCCACTGACACCAATGATGGAGCACTATTCCTCCCACTGACACCAATGATGGGGCACTATTCCTCCCACTGATACCAATGATGGGGCGCTATTCCTCCCACTGACACCAATGATGGGGCACTATTCCTCCCACAGATCATGGGATGGGGCGCTATTCCTCCCACCAATCATGGGACACTTTCTCCCACTGACACCAAATGATTCCTCCCACTGACACCAATGATTCCTCCCACTGACACCAATGATTCCTTCCACTGACACTGGGGAATTTTCTACTCCCACTGGCCACAGTCCGGCCCCCCTAAAGTCTATAGAACAGTAAACTGGCCCTTTGTTTAGAAGGTTTGGAGACCCCGGATTGAATGGTTTGCAGTTCTTCTAATCATTTAGGCTGAGCATCGCATTTGGGCGTTACCTATGCAAATAGAGCCTAACCTCGGACCGCCCACTCATCCAGACCGACACCCACCCCATCAAAGCATTTTTGATATTTGCATAATCCCTCCCACTGCTTGCATCAGGACTGAGGGCTCTTGAGAGGAGTAATGAGGCATTGGGTCCTGTGATGTTCTTGGAAAGCTTTTTTAGAACCCCATGCCAGCCCCTTCTACCAGCCATTGTCTCTCTTGCATTGCATAGAGAAGCACAGAGAGCCGCTGATGGTATTATTAGGACTAAAATATGATATGTCATAAAAATGGAAAGGTTTTATTAAAAAAAAAAATGTAATTATGTTGATAAGGAAGGAGGGGGAGGGGACCCGGGAAAGAAAAATATAAGTAGATTAAATTTCGCCTTTCGGGGCTTTTGAAAGGATTTTGTCTTTCTGGTGCCTGATGAATATTTAGGTCATTCTTGGTGAACATTTAGGTCATTCTTGGTGAATGTTTAGGTCATTCTTGGTAAATTATTATCATTATACAGGATTTATGGCACCAACAGTTTGCTCAGCGCTGTACAATATAAGGGGGGTGATACAATTACAATACATTTCAGTACAGAAGGAATAGGAGGGTCCGGCTCGTGGAGCTTACAATCTAAAGGAAGGGGGAGGTGATACAAAGGTGAGAGCTGCGGGGGATGATCTGGTGGAGGTGATTCAAGTACAGTTCTTAGGTGGAGGTGGAATAGGCTTCCCTGAAGAAGTGAGTTTTCAAAGATCGCCTAAAGGCAGACAGGGTGGGGGCTGACCGGACATGCTGTGGTAGGGAGTTCCAGAGGATGGGAGAGGCTCTGGAGAAGTCCTGGAGGCGAGCGTGGGAGGAGGTGATGAGGGAGCTAGAGAGGAGGATATCATGGGAGGAGCGGAGTGGGCGATTTGGGCGGTATCTGTGATGAGGTTGGTGATGTAGCTAGGGGCAGTGTTGTGGATGGCTTTGTAAGCTGTGGTTAGCATTTTGAATTTTATACGTTGGGTTAGTTGACGCCAATGGAGGGATTGGCAGAGAGGGGCAGCAGTCGCTGATCGGTTGGTTAAGGTGTATGAGTCTAGCAGCAGCATTCATAATAGACTGAAGGGGGATAGCATGTGTAACGGATAGACCAGTGAGGAGGGAGTTGCAGTAATCAAGGCGGGATATAACCAAGGCGTGGATAAGTTGTTTTGTGGTGTCATTGGTGAATATTTAGGTCATTCTTGGTAAATATTTAGGTCAATTCTTGGTGAAGGTTTAGGTCATTCTTGGTGAAGGTTTAGGTCATTCTTGGTGAAGGTTTAGGCCATTCTTGGTGAATATTTAGGTCATTCTTGGTGAAGGTTTAGGTCATTCTTGGTGAAGGTTTAGGTCATTCTTGGTGAAGGTTTAGGTCATTCTTGGTGAAGGTTTAGGTCATTCTTGGTGAAGGTTTAGGTCATTCTTGGTGAAGGTTTAGGTCATTCTTGGTGAAGGTTTAGGTCATTCTTGGTGAAGGTTTAGGTCACTCTTGGTGAAGGTTTAGGTCACTCTTGGTGAAGGTTTAGGTCACTCTTGGTGAAGGTTTAGGTCATTCTTGGTGAATATTTTAGGTCATTCTTGGTGAAATATTTAGGTCATTCTTGGTGAATATTTAGGTCATTCTTGGTGAAGGTTTAGGTCATTCTTGGTGAAGGTTTAGGCCATTCTTGGTGAATTTTAGGTCATTCTTGGTGAATGTTTAGGTCATTCTTGGTAAATGTTTAGGTCATTCTTGGTAAATATTTTAGGTCATTCTTGGTGAAGGTTTAGGTCATTCTTGGTGAAGGTTTAGGTCATTCTTGGTGAAGGTTTAGGTCATTCTTGGTGAAGGTTTAGGTCATTCTTGGTGAAGGTTTAGGTCATTCTTGGTGAAGGTTTAGGTCATTCTTGGTGAAGGTTTAGGTCATTCTTGGTGAAGGTTTAGGTCATTCTTGGTGAAGGTTTAGGTCATTCTTGGTGAAGGTTTAGATCATTCTTGGTGAAGGTTTAAGTCATTCTTGGTGAAGGTTTAGGCCATTCTTGGTGAACGTTTAGGTCATTCTTGGTGAACGTTTAGGTCATTCTTGGTGAACGTTTAGGTCATTCTTGGTGAACGTTTAGGTCACTCTTGGTGAAGGTTTAGGTCACTCTTGGTGAATGTTTAGGTCACTCTTGGTGAAGGTTTAGGTCATTCTTGGTGAAGGTTTAGGTCATTCTTGGTGAATATTTAGGTCATTCTTGGTGAATATTTAGGTCATTCTTGGTGAAGGTTTAGGTCATTCTTGGTGAAGGTTTAGGCCATTCTTGGTGAATATTTAAGTCATTCTTGGTGAATGTTTAGGTCATTCTTGGTAAATATTTAGGTCATTCTTGGTGAAGGTTTAGGTCATTCTTGGTGAAGGTTTAGGTCATTCTTGGTGAAGGTTTAGGTCATTCTTGGTGAAGGTTTAGGCCATTCTTGGTGAATATTTAGGTCATTCTTGGTGAATGTTTTAGGTCATTCTTGGTAAATGTTTAGGTCATTCTTGGTAAATATTTAGGTCATTCTTGGTGAAGGTTTAGGTCATTCTTGGTGAAGGTTTAGGTCATTCTTGGTGAAGGTTTAGGTCATTCTTGGTGAAAGGTTTATGTCATTCTTGGTGAAGGTTTAGGCCACTCTTGGTGAAGGTTTAGGTCACTCTTGGTGAAGGTTTAGGTCACTCTTGGTGAAGGTTTAGGTCATTCTTGGTGAAGGTTTAGGTCATTCTTGGTGAATATTTAGGTCATTCTTGGTGAATATTTAGGTCATTCTTGGTGAAGGTTTAGGTCATTCTTGGTGAAGGTTTAGGCCATTTCTTGGTGAATATTTAAGTCATTCTTGGTGAATGTTTAGGTCATTCTTGGTAAATATTTAGGTCATTCTTGGTGAAGGTTTAGGTCATTCTTGGTGAAGGTTTAGGTCATTCTTGGTGAAGGTTTAGGTCATTCTTGGTGAAGGTTTAGGTCATTCTTGGTGAAGGTTTAGGTCATTCTTGGTGAAGGTTTAGGTCATTCTTGGTGAAGGTTTAGGTCATTCTTGGTGAAGGTTTAGGTCATTCTTGGTGAAGGTTTAGGTCATTCTTGGTGAAGGTTTAGGTCATTCTTGGTGAAGGTTTAGGTCATTCTTGGTGAAGGTTTTAGGTCATTCTTGTTGAAGGTTTAGGTCATTCTTGGTGAAGGTTTAGGTCATTCTTGGTGAAGGTTTAGGTCATTCTTGGTGAAGGTTTAGGTCATTCTTGGTAAATGTTTAGGTCATTCTTGGTGAAGGTTTAGGTCATTCTTGGTGAAGGTTTAGGTCATTCTTGGTGAAGGTTTAGGTCATTCTTGGTGAAGGTTTAGGTCATTCTTGGTGAAGGTTTAGGTCATTCTTGGTGAAGGTTTAGGTCATTCTTGGTGAAGGTTTAGGTCATTCTTGGTGAAGGTTTAGGTCATTCTTGGTGGTTGAAGGTTTAGGTCATTCTTGGTGAAGGTTTAGGTCATTCTTGGTGAAGGTTTTTTAGATCATTCTTGGTGAAGGTTTTAAGTCATTCTTGGTGAAGGTTTAGGTCATTCTTGGTGAAGGTTTAGGTCATTCTTGTGAATGTTTAGGTAATGTTTGCTGTACAGCTGGAAAATGCAGAGAGCGTCGTGGGGTGCTACACAGAACAAAAGAAAAAAAAAAGAAGGAAAAAATCCTCCAGCCATGTAGGGAGCCGTAGAGGTTAATTATCAGCTGTATTATTTTATCTTTGAACAATTAAAAAGTTTCGGAACGTCTTCCTCGCAATGTACACACTGCAGAATCAGGCGGTAAGGAGGTGAACTACGCAACGGGGACCTGTTGTTGTTAGCTGGAGCCTTGAGACCATTCAGGATGATTTTATCAGGGTAAGATGTTCTAAACCTATAAATACAACACCTCACAGACCAGCAATTCTGAGTTATTACCGGCTTGTGAAAAATGAAATCATGATTGCCGAGTTGTTTCAGTTGTTAAACTTAAAGGGAAGAAAGAAGAGTGAGATCCCACTATACCCCTGAACTGCTCATGTATCATGGGAAGGGGGGGCATTGCACACCGGGTGATACCAGAAGACCCTTTAAATGAAAAACGCTTTGTGTCGTTCTCTGGGTTCCCTATCACTGTACACCAGCCTTTCTCAACCATAGAGGAACCTTGAAATACATTTCTGGTCTCAAGGAACCCCCACTAATAATTACTAGATCTTCAGCTCATTGAGTATTGATGTGATGGTTGGTGGGATTAACACCCCTTATGTTGGCGGCCAGTAGGAAGAACGCCACTTACATTGGCCGTCGGTGACAAGAACGCTGTTTACGGTGGCAGTCAGTGGCAAGAACGCTCTTTAGGTTGGTGGCCATTGAGAAAAAGGCCCCTTACATTGGGGGTCGGTGGGAAGAATGCTCTTTACATTGGCGGTTGGTGGCAAGAATGCCCCTTATGTTGGCGGTTGGTGGCAAGAATGCCCCTTACGTTGGCGGTTATAGGGAAGAATGGCACTTATGTTTGGTGGTCGGTGGCAAGGATGACCCTTATGTTGGCGATCGGTGGCAAGGACACCCCTTATGTTGGCGATTGGTGGCAAGGACACCCCTTATGTTGGCGGTTGGTGACAAGGATGCCCCTTATATGCTGGCGTTCGGGTCGTAAGGACGCCCCTTATGTTGGTGGTCGGTGGCAAGGATACCCATTATGTTGGCGGTTGGTGACAAGGATGCCCCTTATGTTGGCGGTTGGTGGCAAGGACGCCCTTTATGTTGGTGGTTGGTGGCAAGGAAACCCCTTATGTTGGCAGTCAGTGGCAAGGACAACCCCTTATGTTGGCGGTTGGTGGCAAGGACGCGCCCTTATGTTTGCAGTTGGTGGCAAGGATGCCCCTTATGTTGGCAGTTGGTGGCAAAGATGCCCCTTATGTTTGCAGTTGGTGGTAAGGACGCACCTTATGTTGGTAGCAAGGATGTCCCTTATGTCGGTGGCAAGGATGCCCCTTATGTTGGCGGTTGGTGGCAAGCACACCCCTAATGTTAGCGGCTGGTGGCAAGCACGCCCCTTATGTTGGCGGTTGGTGGCAAGCACACCCCTAATGTTAGCGGCTGGTGGCAAGCACGCCCCTTATGTTGGCGGTCAGTTGCAAGGATTACCCTTATGTTGGTGGTCGGTGGCAAGGATTCCCCTTATGTTGGCGGTTGCTGACCAGGACGCCCCTTATTTTGTTAGTTGCTGATCAGTACACTCCTTATGTTGGTGGTCATTGGCAAGGACACCCCTTATGTTGGCAGTCGGTGGCAAGGACGCACCTTACATTGGCTGTCATTAAGAATAATGCCCCTTACATTGGCAGTTAGTGGCAAGAATGCAGCTTACGTTGGTGCTCATCGAGAGGAATGCCCCTTACATTGGTGGCCAATGGGAAATGCCCCGGCACCAGTGCCTAATCATGGACTTCAATGGGAGGAATCGTGCCCCATTGTTGATATCAGTGAGAAGAATGGTGCCCCATTGATGGTGTCAGTGGGGGAATGGTGTTCTATCATTGGTGACAGTTGGTGGAATAGTGCCCCAACCCAAGGGCCAGATAAAGGCAAGCAAAGGGCCACATCTGGCCCCAAAGCCACAGTTTGGAGACCACTGCTCTAGAGGAAACTTTGGTTTCCACTGAACCCTGGTTGAGAGAGGCTGATATCGACTCTTTAAGATCTGCGTATGTGCAGTGTGTGCCAAGCATTGTCAACAATTTGGATCTTCTGTTGACTTGTAGTCTGCAGCTAACTGTTCATCTTCATATCCAGCAATCCTGAGGTCATTGCTAAGTGTCTTTTTTTATTTTTTTATTTTTTTTAGGGCCTTCTAAAAGTTGCCGTGGACAATGCCAGGGTGCAGGAGAAGCAGATCCAACAAGAAAAAGAAGGAGCTAAAGCTGGAGCTGTGCCGGGAAAGGGAGTTACGGGAAAATCTAGAAAGGCAACTGACCGCCGAACTTCAGAGCCGAGGTAACCATCAGCATCATATGATCTCACGTACAGGGATGGGTGTGTTGGACAGGCATCACTCTAGTGCATTGAGTTAAAAAAATGAAATACAGGCCTGGGACCCCCCCCCCTATGCTTATGAGCCCTCAAATTGTCCATCTCTATAAAGATCTTTCTTGCTTCTTCATCCTGTATACCGTCAGTCCAATCTGGCTGAAGGCAGGTGCAGACAAATCTCTTGTGCAGCCTGTTTATGTCCGATTGTGGAGCAGAATGAAGCTAGGACCACTATTGTGGTCAGGTAGACCTGGACAGTGCTCATTTCTAGGTCAAGGTGGCAGATCAAATACGGGAGACGCTTGCAATGCCCTAACCATGCTATGAACGGTAGTAAAATGGGGCAATCTATAATGATCTGGAGCAAGGGCACTCTGGTGACCTCTGGCTGAAGGTGCTGGGGAAATGGCCCCTTGGATCCGACCCACAGTTGTGACCATATGGGTTCACCTCTAGTGCAGTGAACTTCACTCATGAGAATGGTACCCTGACTACTGGCAGTACAATGCAGGAACAATGAGACTCTTCCCTTCTACCCACACTGCTGACTTCCTATATGTGCTCAGTAGGCAGTATAGCACCATGACCTTGGCGGGATTGGTAAAGCCATAATGGAAAACAATTTCACTCACCCATCTTATGACACAAATTTTTTGTAGTGTTTTTTATGTGCTTGTGCTGTGCAGGCAACCCCGTTCACATTGAGAGCCACCCAGCACACCTTTAGGCCATCCAGTACAAACCAATGCGCCACCTAGCACAGAATTGTGGGCCACCCAGTATACACTTGTGGACCATCAAGCACATATCTCCCTCCAAGGACTTGTACTGATGTGCGGTATTCAGAGGAAGGAGGATTTGTGCTGGAGAAGATTGGTGTGGGGGGGGGGGGGGTTTGGGCAGCGGGCTTTGTGTCAGTATAGAGGGGGCATACAACCATAGGCTACCCAATGCACACCTACAGCCCACCCATCACAGAATCACGGTAAACCCAGCATACACTTGCAGGGCACTCAGCACACAGCAAGAGGCATCCCACTACACATGCAACAATCCAGTCCACACCGGGAACCACCCAGTACACCTTCATGCCACCCAGTACATAGGTTTGGACCACCAAGCACATATTCTGCAAGGGTCCTACAACAAAACCATTCCAACCAATAACGGGAAACCCAGCACACACTTGCAGGATACCCAACACACAAACATGGGCATCCCGGTAGACATGCCTTCAACCCAGTTCACACTTGGAGCCACCCAACATGCAGCCATGGGCCACCCAGTACACACCTGTGGACCACCAAGCATGTATTCAACCATGGAACCAGCACACAATCATAGGCTATCCAGCACTCACCCAAAGCCTATCCATCACACATTGAGGGAAACCCAACACACACTTGCAGGGTACTCCGCACACAGACATGTGCATCCCAGTACACATGCTGTCAACCCAGTTCACACTGGAAGCCAACCAGCATGTGCCCATGGGCCACCCAATACACACCTGTGGACCACCAAGCACATATTCAGCCATGGACCTAGCACACAATCATAGGCTATCCATCACTCACCCAAAGCCTATCCATCACACATTGAGATAAACCCAACACACACTTGAATGGTACCCAGAACACAGGCGTGGGCATCCCGGGGCACATGCAGGCAACCCAGTTAACACCAGGAACCACACAGCACATAACCATGGACCCCCTTTTAAGCACCTGTGGACCACCAAGCACATACAGTGGGGCAAAAAAGTATTTAGTCAGCCTCCAATTGTGCAAGTTCTCCCACTTACAAAGATGAGAGAGGCCTGTAATTGGCATCATAGGTAGACCTCAACTATGAGAGACAAAATGAGAAAACAAATCCAGACAATCACATTGGCTGATCTGGAAAGAATTTATTTGCAAATTATGGTGGAAAATAAGTATTTGGTCACCTACAAACAAGCAAGATTTCTGGCTCTCCCAGACCTGTACCTTCTTCTTTAAGAGGCTCCTCTGTCCTGCACTCATTACCTGTATCAATGGCACCTGTTTGAACTTGTTATCAGTATAAAAGACACCTGTCCACAACCTCAAACAGTCACACTCCAAACTCCACTATGGTGAAGACCAAAGAGCTGTCGAAGGACACCAGAAACAAAATTGTAGACCTGCACCAGGCTGGGAAGACTGAATCTGCAATAGGCAAGCAGCTTGGTGTGAACAAATCAACTGTGGAGCAATAATTAGAAAATGGAAGATATACAAGACCACTGATAATCTCCCTCCATCTGGGGCTCCACACAAGATCTCACCCCGTGGGGTCAAAATGATCACAAGAACGGTGAGCAAAAATCCCAGGACCACACGGGGGGACCTAGTGAATGACCTGCAGAGAGCTGGGACCAACGTAACAAAGGCTACCATCAGTAACACACACTACGCCGCCAGGGTCTCAGATCCTGCAGTGCCAGGCGTGTCCCCCTGCTTAAGCCAGTACATGTCCGGGCCCGTCTGAAGTTTGCTAGAGAGCATTTGGATAATCCAGAAGAGGATTGGGAGAATGTCAAATGGTCAGATGAAACCAAATCAGAACTGTTTGGTAGAAACACAACTCGTCGTGTTTGGAGGAGAGAGAATGCTGAGTTGCATCCAAAGAACACCATACCTACTGTGAAGCATGGGGGTGGTAACATCATGCTTTGGGGCTGTTTCTCTCCGCAAAGGGACCAGGACGACTGATCCATGTACAGGACAGAATGAATGGGGCCATGTATCGTGAGATTTTGAGTGCAAACCTCCTTCCATCAGCAAGGGCATTGAAGATGAAACGTGGCTGGGTCTTCCAACATGACAATGATCCCAAACATACCGCCCGGGCAACGAAGGAGTGGCTTCGTAAGAAGCATTTCAAGGTCCTGGAGTGGCCTAGCCAGTCTCCAGATCTCAGCCCCATAGAAAACCTTTGGAGGGAGTTGAAAGTCCGTGTTGCCCAGCGACAGCCCCAAAACATCACTGCTGTAGAGGAGATCTGCATGGAGGATGGGCCAACATACCAGCAACAATGTGTGCCAACCTTGTGAAGACTGAAACGTCTGACCTCTGTCATTGCCAACAAAGGATATATAACAAAGTATTGACATGAACTTTTCATATTCACCAAATACTTATTTTCCACCATAATTTGCAAATAAATTCTTTCCAGATCAGCCAATGTGATTGTCTGGATTTGTTTTCTCATTTTGTCTGTCATAGTTGAGGTCTCCCTATGATGCCAATTACAGGCCTCTCTCATCTTTGTAAGTGGGAGAACTTGTACAATTGGTGGGGACTAAATACTTTTTTTTTGCCCCACTGTATATCCCCCCAGGGACCTAGCAGACATGCACAGCCCACCCATTGCACGGTTACGGGAAACCCATTATTCTCTTGCAGGGTACTCAGCACACAGCTATGGGCATCCCAGTCCACATCATTGAACACCACACATCACACACCCACAGCCCACCCAGAATGCACTTGTCCACCCAGCACATGCCAGCCGGCCATCTAACGCACACCAATGGGCCAACCAGTGCACGTCCACCAACCTTCCATCACACACCCACAGCTCACCCAGTATGCACTCATGGGCCACCCAGCACATGCCAGCCGGCCATCTAAAGCACACCAGTGGGCCACCCAGTGCATGCCCTCCAACCTCCCAGCACACACCAGTCAGGAGAATGTAAAATAGTGTCCATAATTCCTACAGATCTTTGCATCGGTGTCACTGCTTCTCTCCATTCACAAAAATCTACGAGAGAGAAAAAAAAATAATTGTTGTATAATTCACCCGCGAAGATGAATCCGAATCTCCCATCGATGATAAAACAAAGTCGTTGGATTTATAGCGGGTTGGCGGGCCGGCTCTCTTTTCTGCAAATTAACAAGATTTAAATAGTTCCATTCCGCTCATCAGATCCCGAGGATTAGCTGAATAACGGCGAATATATCATCCGCGAGTTGGCCGGGTGAGTTGGGCTAGTTTGCGGCGGAGCAGGATGAAATATCTGAGCAGCGCGGGCGGGTTTCATCAGCGGAGCATTACTCTTAATTAAGCGCACTTAGTCACCGGGAGAAACCTATTTATATCCGGATAAGGGTGCTGGAGATGGATCAAATACAAATAGATCATCCGCCACCTGCAAATACCACCGCGGCGAATGAACGCCACATACGCATCTTGTGGGTGTGTAATACGGCGCTGGCAGGGCTTGTACCACCATGAACAATGTTCCGTCATCTTCCTGATACACTGCCCTCCTCTATTACATCCACAATCCGCTTCAATGGCCGACTGCAGTGCAAAGCCTGGAAGGCATTTAACCTGTGAACTGAAAAATGAACAAAGAATATCCTTCTGTAGTGTATACTTACCTCAGTCCAGAGCACCTAGTGTGATTTCTGTCTGCTGTCTCCCCCACTCTGCTCCCTGCCAGTGTATGCAGAAACCGGACAATCCCAGGAAATGGCCCCCACCCCCCATCAGCAACACAATGGGTGATTGGCAACCTCCGCTGTGCATGTTTCCCTATGAGACTGTGGGGGGGGGGGGGGGGGGTGTCCATTGCCTCCGTTCTGGTCTTAGATTACACTCTGCTCCCTGCCAGTGTATGCAGAAACTGGCCAATCCCAGGAAATGACCCCGTTCCCCCCCTTCAGCAACACAACGGGTGATTGGCAACCTCCACTGTCCATGTTTCCCTATGAGACTGTAGAGGGGGGGTGTCCATTGCCTCCACTCAGGTCTCAGATTACACTCTGTTCCCTGCCAGTGTATGCAGAAACCGGACAATCCCAGGAAATGGCCCCGTCCACCCTTCAGCAACACAACGGGTGATTGGCAACCTCCACTGTCCATGTTTCCCTATGAGACTGTAGAGGATGGAGGTGGTGTCCATTGCCTCCACTCAGGTCTCAGATTACACTCTTCTCCATGCCAGTGTATGCAGAAATCGGCCAATCCCAGGAAATGCCCCCCCCCCCCTTCAGCAACACAAAAGGTGATTGGCAACCTCCGCTGTGCATGTTTCCCTATGAGACTGTGCGGTGTCCATTGCCTCCACTCGGGTCTCAGATTACACTTACTCCCTGCTCTATGCTCTGTACTGTGCAACATCAGATCCCTGCCCCCTGCCTTCTGAAGCTCAGAAATGCTGTGTAAATTTTGGACTTTGAACATATGTAGAGGAGAGAGGGCACAGATAAACAGGTACAACCTATGTAGGAGGATTTATTTCATCACCTGAGGCCGGTCACTTCACTGGGGATATGGGAAGTTTACATCCATTTTAAGGGCCCTTCTGTAATTTCCCCAGTCCCTCCTCCCCCAGTGATCAGGCTGTACATTGTAACTTTGTAGAAGGAGGAGGAGGCATTTCCTCAGTCTCCCCTCCCCCAGTGACCAGACTGTACATTGTAACTTTGTAGAAGGAAGAGGGAGCATTTCCTCAATCTCCCCTCCCCCAGTGATCAGACTGTACATTGTAACTTTGTAGAAGGAGGAGTAATTTCCTCAGTCTCCCCTCCCCCAGTGATCAGACTGTACAATAATAGTATTAAAAAATAAAATAAAAATGTAAAAAAAAGTTTACAAATTTTACTAAAAAGATAACTTAATAAATTTTGGCCTAGATTTATGGTGAAATATTATTTATTTGCAAAATTAATAAGAAAAACACTTTTTTTTCAAAATTTTTGGACTTTCATTTACATAGCAAAAAGATGACTAAATACCACCAAAAAAAAACTTTGTCTCAAAAAAAAATGCTAAAAAATTCATATGGGTACAGTGTTGCATGACCGAGCAATTGTCATTCAAAGTGTGATAGCGCTGAAAGCTGAAAATTGGCCTGGGCAGGAAGGTGGGGGGGGGGGAGTGTCCGGACAGGAAGGGGGTGAAAGTGTCTGGACAGGAAGGGGGTGAAAGTGTCTGGACAGGAAGGGGGTGAAAGCGTCTGGACTGGAAGGGGGTGAAAGCGTCTGGACTGGAAGGGGGTGAAAGCGTCTGGACTGGAAGGGGGTGAAAGCGTCTGGACTGGAAGGGGGGTGAAAGCGTCTGGACTGGAAGTGGGTGAAAGTGTCCGGACTGGAAGTGGGGGGAAAGTGTCCGGACTGGAAGGGGGTGAAAGTGTCCGGACAGGAAGGGGGTGAAAGTGTCCGGACAGGAAGGGGGTGAAAGTGTCTGGACAGGAAGGGGGTGAAAGTGTCTGGACAGGAAGGGGGTGAAAGCGTCTGGACAGGAAGGGGGTGAAAGCGTCTGGACTGGAAGGGGGGGTGAAAGCGTCTGGACTGGAAGGGGGGTGAAAGCGTCTGGACTGGAAGGGGGTGAAAGCGTCTGGACTGGAAGGGGGTGAAAGCGTCTGGACTGGAAGGGGGTGAAAGCGTCTGGACTGGAAGGGGGGTGAAAGCGTCTGGACTGGAAGGGGGTGAAAGCGTCTGGACTGGAAGGGGGTGAAAGCGTCTGGACTGGAAGGGGGTGAAAGCGTCTGGACTGGAAGGGGGTGAAAGCTTCCCCCCCTTCCAGTCCGGACACTTTCCCCCCCTTCCAGTCCGGACACTTTCCCCCCCTTCCAGTCCGGACACTTTCCCCCCCTTCCAGCCCGGACACTTTCCCCCCCTTCCAGCCCAGACACTTTCCCCCCCTTCCAGCCCGGACACTTTCCCCCCCTTCCAGTCCGGACACTTTCCCCCCCTTCCAGCCCGGACACTTTCCCCCCCTTCCAGCCCGGACACTTTCCCCCCCTTCCTGTCCAGACACTTTCCCCCCCTTCCAGTCCAGACACTTTCCCCCCCTTCCAGTCCAGACACTTTCCCCCCCTTCCAGCCCAGACACTTTCCCCCCCTTCCAGCCCGGACACTTTCCCCCCCCTTCCAGCCCGGACACTTTCCCCTTCCTTCCAGCCCGGACACTTTCCCCCCCCTTCCAGCCCGGACACTTTCCTCCCCCTTCCAGCCCGGACACTTTCCCCCCCCTTCCAGCCCGGACACTTTCCCCCCCTTCCAGCCCGGACACTTTCCCCCCCTTCCAGCCCGGACACTTTCCCCCCCTTCCAGCCCGGACACTTTCACCCCCTTCCAGCCCGGACACTTTCCCCCCCTTCCAGTCCAGGCACAATTTTCAGCTTTCAGCGCTATCACACTTTGAATGACAATTGTGCCGTCATGCAACACTGTACACATATTATTTTTTTTGCATTTTTTTGACACAGATAAAGCTTTATTTTGGTGGTATTTATTCATCACTGGGATTTTAATTTTTTTTTGCTATGTAAATGAAAATGTCCAAAAATTTTGAAAAGTGTTTTTTCTTATAAAATTTTGCATATAAATAATATTTCTTCATAAATCTTGGCCAAAATGTATTCCGTTATCTTACTAGTAAAAAAAAAAATAACCCAAATTAGTTTATAACCAAAAATTATAATTTTTTAAAACATTTTTTTTACATTTTTATTTTATTTTTTTAATATTATTTGTTTTTTTTTTAACATACTGTCACCCTAGCAGTACAGTGTCACCATGGTGACGCTGTACTACTTGTGGGGGGGTAATGAAGATAAACGTCCAAAAATTATGAGAAAAAGTGTTTTTCTTATACAATTTTGCAAATAAATATTATTTCATCATAAATCTCGACCAAAATTTATTCCGTTATATTTTTAGTAAAAAAAAAAATAACCCAAATTAGTTTATAATAAAAAAGTGTAATTTTTAAACATTTTTTTTTTTTATTTTTTTTATATTTATTTATTTACATACTGTCACCCTAGCATTGCAGAGTCACCATGGTGACACTGTACTACTTGTGGGGGGGTAATGAAGATAAACGTCCAAAAATTATGAGAAAACGTGTTTTTCTTATACAATTTTGCAAATAAATATTATTTCATCATAAATCTCGACCAAAATTTATTCCGTTATATTTTTAGTAAAAAAAAAATAACCCAAATTAGTTTTATAATAAAAAAGTATAATTTTTAAACATTTTTTTTTTATTTTTTTTATATTTATTTATTTACATACTGTCACCCTAGCATTGCAGAGTCACCATGGTGACACTGTACTACTTGTGAGGGGGTGATGAATATTTTTTTATTTTTTTTTTTTACACTGATTGCATTTATCCCCATAAAGGCTGTAAAAGCAATCATTTCTCCTTCTCTCTGGCTGCATTCTTGCAGCCATTGATAAATACTGTGTGAGCTGTGATTGGTCACAGCTTGTCACATGGTACAGGGCTGTTGTTTATGGCCCTGTACCATGTGACCTCTGTGATCATTCACAGATTTCACAAGTAGTAAGCAATGATGTCAGAAGTGAGATCTTGCTTACTACTGTTCATGTGATCGCTGATTGGCCAATCAGTGATCACATGATCGGGACCTCACACAGAGGTCCCGTACAGCGATCGGTGTCCGGAGGACACAGCGGGCACCGGATCGCGGTGCTGCCCGCTCCCAGGGAGCGCACACATGCAGGGGGCGGGGAGGCCGTTTATAAATGGCCACCCGCCAATGCACTGCCACCATCTGGCCGTTTATATACATCAGCCGGATGGGAGGTGGTTAACCCTTCTCTATTCATCTACAATAGAAAACAGATTTGACTTTAGATATTCTCTGCGATTTGATCCAAGTAAGTTCTTTTCATCTAACTCTCTCCATATCCACCACCGTGGAAGCATCAGGTTGTTGGGAATAAAATGTTTTTCCACCTGTTACATCCGACTCTAAATTTTAAGAAGGATTATAGTTATTTTTTTTTTTCTGCCGCACAGCTATTATCCGGGGAAGATTAGAGTTGCCGCTCGGAGTGAAATGAGACGCAGGTCTCTCTGGTGGAGATGCGTGACTCCGAGCAGGAGAGCAATAAAGCCCTTTGTGGGAAGATTTTCCCGGGAGAGCGCCGATGACCGTAACACCGGTAATTTTTGTGTCTTTCAGCTACAATTCAGAAGCGCTTGAAGAAAGAGAAGAAAGCCAAGAGAAAATTACAGGAGGCGCTGGAGTTCGAGTCGAAGCGGCGGGAACAAGTGGAGCAGGCACTTAAGCAAGCCACGTCGGGAGAGGGTCTCCGGATGTTAAACGGTAAGCCGCCTCTCTCGCTCTCGGGGCGGGTGAGATTACAGGCGGAGAGCCTGCTACACACAATATCACAGCCGTAATCGACTCGCTGCAAGAATCACACGAGGTCCCGTCTGTATGGAAATCAGCCGTATTGGGAGACAGCAAATGTGACAAGTGGGGAAGGCGTAGGGTCCCCGGGGACAAAACCAGTGGAGGCGAGACCAAAGAGTATATCAGAGATCAAAAAAAGGAAAAGGTTCCATTGAAAGGACCGCTATGGGGAAAATATCCTGTTCTGATACATTTTTGGGGGTTCATTCCTGCAATGACAGTATTCGGTAGATGAATTCCATTTTTATTTTTAATTACTTTATTCAGAGTTTTCTCCATCTTTGCATGCAGGCCAAGCTGTCCAGCAAAAGCAACTATTACAGGGGTTGGGGGAAAACCATATAACACTCCCCAGGGGAGCTTATAATGGTCAGCTTTTATCCATATGGTTTAACCTTTGTGCTGCTGCCAACCACCATAACTATTATGTCACCAGCGGCACTGGAATACAGTTTTCTCCACCTTTACATGCAGGCCAAGCTGTCCAGCAAAAGTGACCATTACAGGGATTGAAAAAAACCATAACTATTACAGTCAGGTCCATAAATATTGGGACATGGACACAATTCTAACATTTTTGGCTCTATACACCACCCACAATGGATTTGAAATGAAACGAACAAGATGTGCTTTAACTGCAGACTGTCAGCTTTAATTTGAGGGTATTTACATCCAAATCAGGTGAACGGTGTAGGAATTACAACAGTTTGCATATGTGCCTCCCACTTGTTAAGGGACCAAAAGTAATGGGACAATTGGCTTCTCAGCTGTTCCATGGCCAGGTGTGTGTTATTCCCTCATTATCCCAATTACAATGAGCAGATAAACGGTCCAGAGTTCATTTCAAGTGTGCTATTTGCATTTGGAATCTGTTGCTGTCAACTCTCAAGATGAGGTCCAAAGAGCTGTCACTATCAGTGAAGCCATCATTAGGCTGAAAAAAAACAAAACAAACCCATCAGAGAGATAGCAAAAACATTAGGCGTGGCCAAAACAACTGTTTGGAACATTCTTAAAAAGAAGGAACGCCCCGGTGAGCTCAGCAACACCAAAAGACCCGGAAGACCACGGAAAACAACTGTGGTGGATGAGCGAAGAATTCTTTCCCTGGTGAAGAAAACACCCTTCACAACAGTTGGCCAGATCAAGAACACCCTCCAGGAGGTAGGTGTATGTGTGTCAAAGTCACCAATCAAGAGAAGACTTCACCAGAGTGAATACAGAGGGTTCACCACAAGATGGAAACCATTGGTGAGCCTCAAACACAGGAAGGCCAGATTAGAGTTTGCCAAACGACATGTAAAAAAGCCTTCACAGTTCTGGAACAACATCCTATGGACAGATGAGACCGACATCAACTTGTACCAGAGTGATGGGAAGAGAAGAGGATGGAGAAGGAACTGCTCATGGTCCTAAGCATACCACCTCATCAGTGATCATGGTGGTGGTAGTGTCATGGCGTGGGCATGTATGGCTGCCAATGGAACTGCTTCTCTTGTATTTATTGATGATGTGACTGCTGACAGAAGCAGCCGGATGAATTGTGAAGTGTTTCGGGAATATTATTGGCTCATATTCAGCCAAATGCTTCACAACTCATTGGACGCTTCACAGTGCAGATGGACAATGACCCAAAGCAGACTGCAAAAGCAACCAAAGAGTTTTTTAAGGGAAAGAAGTGGAATGTTCTGCAATGGCCAAGTCCATCACCTGACCTGAATCCGATTGAGCATTTCACTTGCTGAAGACAAAACTGAAGGGAAAATGCCCCAAGAACAAGCAGGAACTGAAGACAGTTGCAGTAGAGGCCTGGCAGAGCATCACCAGGGATGACACCCAGCGTCTGGTGATGTCTATGCTTTCCACACTTCAGGCTGTCATTGACTGCAAGGATTTGCAACCAAATATTAAAAAGTGAAAGTTTGAGTTATGATTATTATTCTGTCCCATTACTTTTGGTCCCTTAACAAGTGGGAGGCACATATGCAAACTGTTGTAATTCCTACACCGTTCGCCTGATTTGGATGTAAATACCCTCAAATTAAAGCTGACAGTCTGCAGTTAAAGCACATCTTGTTCGTTTCATTTCAAATCCATTGTGGTGTATAGAGCCAAAAATGTTAGAATTGTGTCCATGTCCCAATATTTATGGACCTGACTGTATGTCCCACCATAACTATTATGTCACCAGCGGCACTGGCATACAGTTTTCTCCACCTTTACATGCAGACCAAGCTGTCCAGCAAAAGTGACCATTACAGAGATTGGGACAAACCATATAACATTGCTGGGGGAATCTTACAATGGTCCGCTTTTATTCATATGGTCTAACACTTTTGCGGCTGCCAACCAGCATAACTGTTATGTCACTGGCAGAACTGGAATACATTTTTCTCCACCTTTACACACAGGCCGGGCCAAGCCGTCTAGCCAGAGTGAGCATTGCAGGGGTTGGGACAAACCATATAACACTATGTGAGGAGCTTTTACTCATATGGGTTAACCCTTTTGCCACCGCTGACAGATGTAACCATTAGGTCAGTGGCAGCACTGGAATACAGTTTTCGCTACGTTTACAGGTGGGCCAAGCTGTCCAGCAAAAGTGACTGCTGCAGTGGATGGTACAAACCATACAACACTTCCGGGGGAGCTTACAATGGTCAGCTTTTTATTCATTCAACCTTTTTGCTGCTGCCGTCTGGCATAGCTATTGCGGCAGAACTGGTATACAGTTTTGTCCATGGGGGCCAAGCTGTCCAGCAAAAGTGACCCTTACAGGGGTTGGGACATACCATATAACACTTCAGTGGATGCTAAGAATGGTCAGCTTTTATCTATAGGGTCTAATCCGGTAATTGTCACTGACCGGCGTATTTATTATGTCAGCAGCAGTATTAACATATGTTTGCACTCCTGCCTGCCAGCTATGTATTCTACTTGTAAATAAAGGCGCTGCCCCCTTTTCTCTCCCCCTCCCCCCACAGTCACGCCTGATCATCTCCCTCTCCCTTTCCATCAAGTGACCCAGGGTCACCTGTTCAACCTGGGTGTCCAGGACCCCCATGAGAGGTGTCAGGATGGACGGCACTGCAAGATCAGTGAACATCCATGCAGTGATATTCCCTGTGTAGTATGAACGTGGAAGTGCTCAGCTTGGAACACCTCCTGGTTCGGCGCTTTCAGACCCTTGACTTTACAGTCAAAGAAGAAGCTGATCAAGCACAGTCTGTGCAGGGATGATATTAGGGGTCTAATATATGGATGCCGTTCCCACCTGATTGCCTCCCCCTCTTCATTATGTGGCCCATGCTTGCCTGTCCAACCTGGGTGTCCACTACCCCCATGACAGGTGTCAGGATGGACGGCACTGCAAGTTCAGTGAGCTTCCATGCAGTGATCTTCCCTGTGTAGTATGAACTTGGAAGTGCTCAGCTTGGAACACTTCCTGGTTCAGCGCTTTCAAACCCTTGACTTTCCAGTCGAGAAAGAAGCTGATGGAGCACATTCTGTGCAGGGATGATATTAGGGGTCTAATATAAGGATGCCGTTCCCACCTGATTGCCTCCCCCTCTCCATTATGTGGCCCATGCTTACCTGTCCAAACTGGGTGTCCATTACCCCTATGACAGGTGTCGGGATGGACGGCACTGCAAGTTCAGTGAGCTTCCATGCAGTGATCTTCCCTGTGTAGTATGAACTTGGAAGTGCTCAGCTTGGAACACTTCCTGGTTCAGCGCTTTCAAACCCTTGACTTTCCAGTCGAGAAAGAAGCTGATGGAGCACATTCTGTGCAGGGATGATATTAGGGGTCTAATATAAGGATGCCTTTCCCACCTGATTGCCTCCCCCTCTCCATTATGTGGCCCATGCTTACCTGTCCAAACTGGGTGTCCATTACCCCCATGACAGGTGTCGGGATGGACGGCACTGCAAGTTCAGTGAGCTTCCATGCAGTGATCTTCCCTGTGTAGTATGAACTTGGAAGTGCTCAGCTTGGAACACTTCCTGGTTCAGCGCTTTCAAACCTTTGACTTTACAGTCGAGGAAGAACAGTGAACATTCACTCGCTGGTCTTCCCTGGGTAGTATAAACATGGAAGTGCTCAGCCAAGGCTCCACCCATATTGCAAGCACACTTTAATTTCCAAAGTGATATTTTACGAATATTTTATTTTTTACCTAAAATATAACACGTTCTCAATGGCCAATACAAAATTGGTGGGGGTGGGGTGTTGGATTATGGCGGTGGTGGTGGTAACAAAATCTTTTCTCTCGATGTACAAATGCCATATTCTTATGTGGATCAAACCATAAAAATACAGAGGAGGAGCACCAGGCCAAAATAGTTCAAGATAATCGTAATTGTTGATAAAAAAAAAAAAAAAGTCCTATAAAAACAGTCAATGCGTTTCAGCGGTAACATTACTCTCTCTTCATCAGGGTTCAACAAAGGATGAAACTGGGAGGTCACTGGAGTCCAACCAAGTTTTATCCTGCGTTGAGCTCTGATGAAGGGAAAGTGGTGTTGCCCCCCAAAACGTGTTGGATGCTTTTATATGACTTTTTATGAGCACTTAACATGATCTTGGACCCTTATCTGATTTTGGTCTGGTGATCCTTTCTGTATTTCTATGGTTTGATCTACTATTGGGTTCCCCTTGAAGGAAGCTTGGCTGTGTTGGAGCTGCCTCGCCCGAGCTTTTGAGCTTGTTTTAAGTTTTTCCTAGTCTGACTACATTTGGAAGTCTAAGAGTTCCCAGAGCCTCTTTGAGTATGTTGTGCTGGAGTACAGGCGTACCTCGGTTTACAAATTTGATGCGTTCTGCGGGACTTTTCGTATTGCGAGAAATTCGTAAACCGAAATGCGGTTTCCTATAGGATAGCATTGAAAACCAATTTGTAACTTACTTGGTAGGGGAGCCTGACGTGGAGAGGAGGTGTCTTCTTATGACTCTCGCTCGGAGCCCCTGATAGTGGGAACAAAGGGTGCAGAGCCAGGAGTGGCACGAGTGACGGGTAGGTCTGGAGCTGGCAGCATGTAGATGAAGACCCAGGAGATCCGGATGCAGGCCAGGTGCAGATGCAGGAGCGTAGGTGCAGCAGCAGGCAGGTATGGCGGCATTCAGGGTGCAGACTGGGACTGGACACAGGAGCGTGGATGTGGCAGCAGGCAGGTATGGCAGTGACCAGGATGCAGGCTGGGTGCAGGACCATGGGTGCAGCAGCAGGTAAGTATGGCGGTGACTAGGATTGCGGCCAGGTGCAGGACCATGGGTGCAGCAGCAGGTAAGTATGGCGGTGACCAGGATTGCGGCCAGGTGCAGGACCATGGGTGCAGCAGCAGGTAAGTATGGCGGTGACCAGGATTGCGGCCAGGTGCAGGACCATGGGTGCAGCAGCAGGTAAGTATGGCGGTGAGCAGGATTGCGGCCAGGTGAAGGACCGTGGGTGCAGCAGCAGGTAAGTATGGCAGCCATCAGGATGCAAGCCAGGTGCAGATACAGGTAAGTATGTGCAGCAGAGTCAGACAAGCCGGGTCAGGGTCAAAAGAGCAAATCAAGTACAAGGGAACAGGCAGACGAATAGTCAGGGATAGCCGAGGTCGGTGCAGGTGGAGTTCTTTCTTAGTCAGGTCAGATCAGGATACAGGCAACAGGTAATAGAATGCAGGGACGTTATTGACCAGAAGGCATTGATTTCACTGTATTGTAGGTTTAAATAGCCCGCCTTGCAGTGATGTGTACGCTACTATGCATATGCGTGCTTCTGAGCGTGCGCACTCGCACCTCCACGGCCTGAGGGGATCCGTCGCACGGCTGCTCGGTGACAGGATCCCTCACACAATTAATCTGTTCCGGAGGTCAGAAAAAAGTAAAAAAAAAAAAAAAAAAAAAGTATTTTATCTGTTCAAAACTCTTTATAAAGTGTACTTTAAAGGCATAGTACTGTACAGGGAAGTGTAATAGTAAACTGAGGCATTCTTTTCAATGGATTTTCATTTGTAAACTGAAAATTACGTTAACTGGGGCATTTGTAAACCGAGGTACGCCTGTATATTCTTAGCTGTCGCAGGTACATCGATGACATTTTTTTTTTTACACGGTCTAGAACAGGTCATGAACTAAAAGAGTTCATACACAAGATGGGAAAGAGCGTCTTGAATATCGACTATGCAATGAGCTACGATTCCCATCAAGCATCTTCCTCGGACATTATGATCACTATAGATAAAGAGGGAAGATGATGTCCAACCTTCTTCCGTAAATCTAATGTATGAAAACACGAATGGTTCTGTGCATCTTTTAACGAAATGTATGAATAAATATTGTAATATTTTACTTCTTGGGAGTCTTGAGGAAATAGAAGCACCTTAAAAAGCCCCATTGAGACATTTGTGGCATTTACATTTGGATTGTATTTGTAACAAATTTAAAGTTGGTTAGAGGAGTCCACTCTGAACTTGTGCCGGGAACACCAAAAACTCCAAAGTGGAGGAGTACAGAGCCAAGGACTATAGTGAGGAAGGGGGGGGGGATCTCTTATAGAGATATATAGGTGATCAGCCCACCAGACTCCTTCTATAACTGGAGATAAGTTGGTGTTAATATTCGGCTTACTAACATTTCATTTTGTGTCTTTCAAGACGCCTGCATCCCAGAGATGGAACCAGAACACAACGGGTCTCAGCACGACAGCCCTCCCATGCAAGGTAAATTCTTGATGATTCTGATCAGATGCGAACGTGCCGCATCGTCGTTCATGGCGGCCTGGGATTATGCTTTCTTACCATAAAGCCTCCTGGAATTGAACTTGTCATATCGTCTTTTATTGCCTGGGCTCTTCTACGTGTGGACATAAAACACAACATATACTGATTTATAGAAGGGGGGAAAGACTGTGTAGCAGATGTCTGATCTCTGAGACGTAGAATGAAGATAGAAAAAGGAGTGATGGCTGAAAAACAACAAATGGTCCATCGAGTCTGCCCCCCCCCTCCCCTTCTTTTTTTTGTTGTTTTTTTTTTTTTGTGTTTTATGCCTCAGACCTTTCTTAGGTTTACTTGCCCATTTCTGGGCTCATTCTATTGATATCATATTGTAAGTGAGGTCTCCAGAACAAAGTATTCCAAATGGGGTCCAACTAAAGAGCTATATAGAAGAATCGGGACCTCCTTCCTCCCACTAGTGATCCCTCTAGTGATATAAAGATCTATGTAGAGGGATCAGGACCTCCTTCCTCCTGCTGGTGACCCCTCTAGTGATATAAAGATCTATGTAGAGGGATCAGGACCTCCTTCCTGCTGGTGACCCCTCTAGTGATATAAAGATCTATGTAGAGGGATCAGGACCTCCTTCCTCCTGCCGGTGACCCCTCTAGTGATATAAAGATCTATGTAGAGGGATCAGGACCTCCTTCCTCCTGCTGGTGACCCCTCTAGTGATAGGATCTATATAGAGGAATCAGGACCTCCTTCCTCCCACTAGTGATCCCTCTAGTGATATAAAGATCTATGTAGAGGGATCAGGACCTCCTTCCTCCTGCCGGTGACCCCTCTAGTGATATAAAGATCTATGTAGAGGGATCAGGACCTCCCTCCTGCTGTTGACCCCTCTAGTGATATAAAGATCTATGTAGAGGGATCAGGACCTCCTTCCTCCTGCTGGTGACCCCTCTAGTGATAGGATCTATATAGAGGGATCAGGACCTCCTTCCTCCCACTAGTGATCCCTCTAGTGATATAAAGATCTATGTAGAGGGATCAGGACCTCCTTCCTCCAGCCGGTGACCCCTCTAGTGATATAAAGATCTATGTAGAGGGATCAGGACCTCCTTCCTCCTGCCGGTGACCCCTCTAGTGATATAAAGATCTATGTAGAGGGATCAGGACCTCCTTCCTCCTGCCGGTGACCCCTCTAGTGATATAAAGATCTATGTAGAGGGATCAGGACCTCCTTCCTCCCACTAGTGATACCGTTAGTAATATAAAGATCTATGTAGAGGGATCAGGACCTCCTTCCTCCTGCCAGGGACCCCTCTAGTTATAGGATCTATATGGAGGAATCGGGACCTCCTTCCTCCTGCCGGTGACCCCTCTAGTGATATAAAGATCTATATAGAGGAATCAGGACCTCCTTCCTCCTGCCGGTGACCCCTCTAGTGATATAAAGATCTATATAGGGGAATCAGGACCTCCTTCCTCCTGCCGGTGACCCCTCTAGTGATAGATCTATATAGAGGGATCAGGACCTCCTTCCTCCTGCCGGTGACCCCTCTAGTGATATAAAGGTCTATATAGAGGAATCAGGACCTCCTTCCTCCTGCCGGTGACCCCTCTAGTGATATAAAGATCTATATAGAGGAATCAGGACCTCCTTCCTCCTGCCGGTGACCCCTCTAGTGATAGATCTATATAGAGGAATCAGGACCTCCTTCCTCCTGCCGGTGACCCCTCTAGTGATAGATCTATAGAGAGGAATCAGGACCTCCTTCCTCCTGCCGGTGACCCCTCTAGTGATATAAAGGTCTATATAGAGGAATCAGGACCTCCTTCCTCCTGCCGGTGACCCCTCTAGTGATATAAAGATCTATATAGAGGAATCAGGACCTCCTTCCTCCTGCCGGTGACCCCTCTAGTGATATAAAGATCCATATAGAAGAATTGGGTCATACTGCATGTCAACCCTATTGCACCCCTTCATGTTATAAGTGGAAAGACCTCCAAACCTTCACTTATGTCCCTCAGAAGACTGACCAATCCATGATACTGCCTTTCTCCTGACCTTTCCCGTCCCGCGGGCTCTGTGACTCAGGAGGACGCAGGTCCCTTCACAAGTCCGATGTGAGAATGTGGGAGAGAGAGTCGGCTTAATTATAACCCTGAGCATCAACACTGCCGAGCTATAATTTCCATAGATTTTTTATCTCTCTCTCTGGTTTATTAATCAGTAAAACTTTACAGCAGGACATTACGGTGTCTATTCCGAGGACGATTCCCACTTCTGTAATTAAATTTCTGTGTCTTTTCTGTTGTGCATTTTTTTTTTGCACTTTTTCGTACATTGCGGTCCATTTTAGGCTCATCGAAGTATCATTTTGCTCGAATCCTCGCAGGGAATCGATAATAGCACATCGCCCGCATGCTGGATGAGTGATAAGTGCTGCTAGTTTTCTGTGGTTTGATATCTCCGAGGACTCCAAATACATCGTGTTTGTATAGAGCTCCATTGTGTGGGTTTCCTCCGGGGGCTTCTGTTTCCTCCAACTATCCAAACAATGATAATGTAAGAAAAGCTATCTTCTATTAAAATAGGCTGTAGTATCTGCATGCTGTATAACTATTGGGAGAACATTAGAGTGTAAGCTCCTCTGGTACAGAGACTGATGGGACTGTGGGGGAGGGGACATTAGAGTGTAAGCTCCTCTGGTACAGAGACTGATGGGACTGTGGGGGAGGAACATTAGAGTGTAAGCTCCTCTGGTACAGAGACTGATGGGACTGTGGGGGAGGGGACAGAGTGTAAGCTCCTCTGGTACAGAGACTGATGGGACTGTGGGGGAGGGGGCATTACAGTGTAAGCTCCTCTGGTACAAAGACTGATGGGACTGTGGGGGAGGGGACATTAGAGTGTAAGCTCCTCTGGTACAGAGACTGATGGGACTGTGGGGGAGGGAACATTAGAGTGTAAGCTCCTCTGGTACAGAGACTGATGGGACTGTGGGGGAGGGGACAGAGTGTAAGCTCCTCTGGTACAGAGACTGATGGGACTGTGGGGGAGGGGGCATTACAGTGTAAGCTCCTCTGGTACAAAGACTGATGGGACTGTGGGGGAGGGGGCATTAGAGTGTAAGCTCCTCTGGTACAAAGACTGATGGGACTGTGGGGGAGGGGACATTAGAGTGTCTGATGGGACTGGCTCAGTGTTCTCTGTACAATGCTGCGGTATATGTCAGAGCTATATACAGTCAGGTCCATAAATATTGGGACATGGACACAATTCTAACATTTTTGGCTCTATACACCACAATGGATTTGAAATTAAACAAACAAGATGTGCTTTATCTGCAGACTGTCAGCTTTAATTGGAGGGTATTTACATCCAAATCAGGTGAACGGTGTAGGAATTACATCTTGTTCCTTTCATTTCAAATCCATTGTGGTGTATAGAGCCAAAAATGTTAGAATTGTGTCCATGTCCCAATATTTATGGACCTGACTGTAAATGTATAATAGTGTGTGACTGTGGGGGAGGGGACATTGCAGTGTCCTCTCCTCTGGTACAGAGACTGCTGTGATTGGCTCAGTGTTCTCTGTACAGCGCTGCGGTATATGTCTGAGCTCTATAAATGTATGATAATAATAGTGTATGACTGTGGGGGAGGAGACATTAGAGTGTAAGCTCCTCTGGTACAGAGACTGATGGGACTGTGGGGGAGGGGACATCCGAGTGTAAGCTCCTCTGGTACAGAGACTGATGGGACTGTGGGGGGGGACATGAGAGTGTAAGCTCCTCTGGTACAGAGACTGATGTGACTGTGGGGGGAGGGGACATTAGAGTGTAAGCTCCTCTGGTACAGAGACTGATGGGACTGTGGGGGGGGACATGAGAGTGTAAGCTCCTCTGGTACAGAGACTAATGTGACTGTGGGTGAGGGGACATTAGATTGCAAGCTCCTCTGATACAGACACTGATGTGACTGTGGGGGGGGACATGAGAGCGTAAGCTCCTCTGGTTCAGAGACTGATGTGACTGTGGGGGAGGGGCACTAGAGTGTAAGCTCCTCTGGTTCAGAGACTGATGTGATTGGCTCAGTGATCTCTGTACAGCACTGCGGTATATGTCAGAGCTATGTAAATGTATAATAATAACAGTGTGTGATTGTGGCGGAGGGGCCATTAGAGTGTAAGCTCCTCTGGTACAAAGGCTGATGTGACTGTGGGGGAGGGGACATTAGAGCGTAAGCTCCTCTGGTACAAAGGCTGATGTGACTGTGGGGGAGGGGACATTAGAGCGTAAGCTCCTCTGGTACAGAGACTGATGTGACTGTGGGGGAGGGGACATTAGAGTGTAAGCTCCTCTGGTACAGAGACTGATGTGGCTGTGGGGGAGGGGACATTAGAGCGTAAGCTCCTCTGGTACAGAGATGGATGTGACTGTGGGGGAGGGGACATTAGATCCCAATGCACAATGCCGCTAACCAGAACACATAAGTCGCTGCATGGCCATGCGTGTCTTTTTTTTTTTTCTGTCCACTGAAGTGCATCGGCAGCCCGTTCATAAAGAATAGGTTGCCCTAACACAGCGCACATTTCCCCGCGTATATCACGCATTAACGCACCGCGATGCATATTCCCCCCCTACCTCTCCCCTCCAATCCACCAATTGTTGGACAGACGGAGCTCTGCACCCCAAACGTCGGCCGTTTTGCATAAAATAAACATTGGCCGTCTCTAAAAGCACCTTGGAATCAATGATTTTTGCAAATGACATTCAAGTGCGATTGAAGGAGCGCTGATACTTTTTTTTTTTTTTTTCGCTGGTAAAAGCAAATTAAATTAGCACCGCTTACAAGAGCGCGGAAAGAAAAAAATTTCTCTAAACGAAGGCGATCGGCAGCAGCCATTAGCCAACAACATAATATTTTCTCTTTACTGCTCTCTGCCATTCAGTTATTATCCTATTGAAAATCTAATTACAATCCTTTTACTCCCCAGTCAAACTTCACGGTTTTTGCAAGCTTAGCACTGACACGCGATTTCATTACATTTGATTGCTGGCGCCCGGATTGACTCCGCATCTCCCGGAGATCTAAAAAGCCTTTCCAGTTTCGCCGAGTCCCTGTTTGCACATTACAGAAACAGCTCCTTTAATTAATTAGTAAGAACAGCGGTAACGCGAACTGCTGAACAGAAGATAACGGCGTTTACGATCGCGGCGAGACCCCCCCGACCCTTCCTCTGCATGTTTATACCTTAGTTAAGTTCTGGGTATGATATGACGGCGGGAGGTTGTTTGCATAAACGGCGCCCTTCACAAGGTGCATGAAAAAAAAACAAAAAAAAAAGCAAGCGATCGCTTGGAGGTGTTCGGCGGGTGCCGACGCCTGCAGAGGTGCGATGAAACGGTATTGGGGGAGGACATTTTCTTTCCAGCAAGGGTTAACGCAGAATTAAACCCGGTCCAAAAAAAAAAAGTGTAAAAATGGCAGTCATTAGACAGAGTGTAAGCTCCTCTGGTACAGAGACTGATGTGACTGTGGGGGGAGGGGATATTAGATTGTAAGCTCCACTGGTACAGAGACTGATGTGACTGTGGGGGGAGGGGACATGAGAGTGTAAGCTCCTCTGGTACAGAGACTGATGTGACTGTGGGGAAGGGGACATTAGAGTGTAAGCTCCTCTGGTACAGAGACTGATGTGACTGTGGGGGAGGGGACATTAGATTGCAAGCTCCTCTGGTTCAGAGACTGATGTGACTGTGGGGGGAGGGGACATTAGAGTGTAAGCTCCTCTGGTACAGAGACTGATGTGACTGGGGGGGAGGGGATATTAGATTGTAAGCTCCTCTGGTACAGAGACTGATGGGACTGTGGGGGAGGGGATATTAGAGTGTAAGCTCCTCTGGTACAGAGACTGATGTGACTGTGGGGGAGGGGATATTAGATTGTAAGCTCCTCTGGTACAGAGACTGATGTGACTGTGGGGGGAGGGGACATTAGAGTGTAAGCTCCTCTGGTACAGAGACTGATGTGACTGTGGGGGAGGGGACATTAGAGTGTAAGCTCCTCTGGTACAGAGACTGATGTGACTGGGGGGGGAGGGGATATTAGATTGTAAGCTCCTCTGGTACAGAGACTGATGTGACTGGGGGGGGAGGGGATATTAGATTGTAAGCTCCTCTGGTACAGAGACTGATGTGACTGTGGGGGGAGGGGATATTAGATTGTAAGCTCCTCTGGTACAGAGACTGATGTGATTGGCTCAGTGATCTCTGTACAGCGCTGTGGTATATGTCAGAGCTATATAAATGTATAGTAACAATAGTGTGTAACTGTGGGGGAGGGGACATTAGAGCGTAAGCTCCTCTGGTACAGAGACTGATGTGACTGTGGGGGAGGGGAGGCATTATAGGGCCCTTCACAAGGCGAGACCCCCCCGACCCTTCCTCTGCATGTTTATACCTTAGTTAAGTTTTGGGTATGATATGACGGCGGGAGGTTGTTTGCATAAATGGCGCCCTTCACAAGGTGCATGAAAAAAAAACAAAAAAAAAACCAAGCGATCGCTTGGAGGCGTTTGGCGGGTGCCGACGCCTGCAGAGGTGCGATGAAACGGTATTGATGGAGGATATTTTGTTTCCAGCAAGGGTTAACACGGAATGAAACCCGGTCCGAAAAAAAGTGTAAAAATGGCGGCCGGGCCCTTGATGTCATAATATCCTAGTAGGCACCACATATTGCAAATTAGGGCAGACCAGGGGAGGACTGACAACTCATGGGGCCCCTGGGCAATAGGGGATCATGGGGCCCCCGTGTCATCACCCACACTTAAAACCACACCCAAAAAAAGCCTATGAAAGGTACTAGGGGCATCTCATGGGGCCCCCCTACTGACCCCAGGCCCTCGGGCAGTGCCAGAGTACTCGAATGGTCAGTCCGCCCCTGGGGCAGACCTACCTGCCAAGTGATCCCCTCTAGCGCTGCAGTCCCGGTGATCTCGGCTATCATGGGCGCTTCCATCCTCTCCTGGTCTTCCTCTGGGATTCAGACTCCTTGGCCACCTGATTGGCCAGGCCACGAGGGCCTAACTCTTGTACATGCACTTGGGAGTTACATCATCTAACAGCCGAACCGTGCCATAAATGTACACTGAGCTGCTCTTTGGGTATCCTGATATATAGGGGGACTCTGGCATGTAGGGGTACCTTTGATATGAAGTAGGGACTTCAATGTAAAGGAGGGACTCTAATGTATAGAAGAGCCTCTGATGTAAAGGAGGGCTCTGCGATGGGGTGGCTCTGATGTGATGGAGGGAGGCTCTGATATGATGTGGGGGATCTCTGATGTAAAGGGGGAACTCTGATGTATTGGGGGGGGGAGGGTTAAGTATAGGGGAGCCTCTTTTGTAAACAGGAAGCTCTGATGTATAGGGGAACCTCTGCTGTAAAGGGGGGGGGGGGGCTCTGATGTAAAGGGGAGCCTCTGATGTGATATGGGAGGACTTCTGATGTAAAGAGAGGACTTTGATGTATTGCAGGGGGGCTCTGATGTATAGCGGAGCCTTTTTGTAAAGGAGAAGCTCTGACGTATAGGGGGGCCTCTGCTGTAAAGGGGGGGGGGGCTCTGATGTATAGGGGAGCCTCTGATATGATGGGCTTACTCTGATGTGATATGGGGGGACCTCTGATGTAAAGAGAGGACTTTGATGTATTGGGGGGGGGGGGGGGGGGCTCTGATGTATAGGGTAGCCTTTTTGTAAAGGATAAGCTCTGATGTATAGGGGAGTCTCTACTGTAAAGAGAGGGATGTTTATGGGAGCATTTGATGTGATGGGGGGACCTCTGATGTAAAGGGGGGATGCTGATGTATGGGGGGGGGGGGGGGGCTCTGATGTATAGGGAGCCTCTGCTGGAAATGGGAGGGCATCTAATGTGATGGGTGGACTCTGATGTGATTGGGGGGGGGGGTATTGATGTTTATGGGAAAGCAACTCTAATATGGGGATCCTCTTATGTATAGGGGGGCTCTGATGTATAGGGGAGCCTCTGCTGTAAATCATGGGGGCTCTGATGTATAGGGAAGCCTCTGATGTGATATGAGAGGGACCTCTGATGTGAAGAGGGGATTCTGATGTATAGGCAGGCCTCTGATATATAGGGGAGTGGAGCCTCTGCAGTAAAGGAGGAGGGCTCTGATTTATAGGGGAGCCTCTGATGTAAAGAGGGGGGGGGGGGGGGCTGGAGTGATGGGGAACCTCTGATGTATAGGCGGGGCTCTGATATATAGGGGAGCCTCTGCTGCAAAGCTGGGGTCTCTCTGATGTATTGGGGAGCCTTTGATGTACAGGAGGGTGCTGGCTCTGATGTATAGGGGAGCCTCTGATGTAAAGGGGGGGCCCTGAAGTGATGGGGGACCTCTGACGTGACGGGGAGACTCTGATGTGAAGTTGATTCCATCGAGTGGCTGTGTGCTCCGGCGCAGGCTCAGGTTTCCCATTGATCGGTAACATTTACCTTAATTCTAGGAATGATATTTTTGCTGCCTGGACCTTCCTGACAACCAGTCTCCCTATTCTTGTATGGGGGGTCACAGTGGCAGAAATGAAAACGTGACAAACTTTATTTTTATCCAGAAACAAAGACGCGATATATTCGGCTGGTGTTCGTCTTTCATGCCCATTTATTCATGCTTGTTAGTCTGTATCAGATTATGTGTCTGAAGGTTTCCCGTGTCGGCAGCACGCTGAAGAGTCGGACCGCCGATCTGAAGCTGAGAGCAATCCTTCCGGGCTCCAGCAGCCTGACACGCCCCCAGCACAGCGCTCCAATCAACAGTGCTGCTCAGGGAATGAAGGCTGTTGATTGGAGACTGTACAGGGGGCGTGTCGGACCTGGAACACTGCTCTCTGGGTGAAAGTGGTTGTCTTGGCTCTCCAGTGTGCAGCCAGCTCAGGGCGACTTCTTACAGGTTTAACTCTGAACAGGTGATAACAAATGAAAACAAAAACATAACCTGACTAGATGTACTGGGAGCATGTGGGTGCAGGAGTATAACTTTCTTTTTTTTTTTAATGGTTGGACTTGATGGACTTTTGTCTTTTTTCAGCCAGACTAACTATGTAACTATACAACCGTGTACTAGGGATGTACCTGGAGCTATACAATATTGCCAAAAGTATTCGGCCAGCCCTTCAAATCATGTGATTCCGGTGTTCCAATCCCCTCCCAATCATGTGATTCAGGTGTTCCAATCCCCTCCCAATCATGTGATTCAGGTGTTCCAATCCCCTCCCAATCATGTGATTCAGGTGTTCCAATCCCCTCCCAATCATGTGATTCAGGTGTTCCAATCCCCCTCCCAATCATGTGATTCAGGTGTTCCAATCCCCTCCCAATCATGTGATTCAGGTGTTCCAATCCCCTCCCAATCATGTGATTCAGGTGTTCCAATCCCCTCCAAATCATGTGATTCAGGTGTTCCAATCCCCTCCCAATCATGTGATTCAGGTGTTCCAATCCCCTCCAAATCATGTGATTCAGGTGTTCCAATCCCCTCCCAATCATGTGATTCAGGTGTTCCAATCCCCTCCCAATCAGGTGATTTAGGTGTTCCAATCCCCTCCCAATCATGTGATTCAGGTGTTCCAATCCCCTCCCAATCATGTGATTAAGGTGTTACAATCCCCTCCCAATCAGGTGATTCAGGTGTTCCAATCCCCTCCCAATCAGGTGATTCAGGTGTTCCAATCCCCTCCCAATTATGTGATTCAGGTGTTCCAATCCCCTCCAAATCATGTGATTCAGGTGTTCCAATCCCCTCCTAATCATGTGATTTAGGTGTTTCAATCCCCTCCATATCATGTGATTCAGGTGTTCCAATCCCCTCCCAATCATGTGATTCAGGTGTTCCAATCCCGTCCATGGACACAGGTGTATACAATCAAGCCCCTAGGCATGCAGACGGCTTCTACAAACATTGGTGAAAGAATGGGTCGCTCTCAGGAGCTCAGTGACTCCAAGCGTGGTCCTGTGATAGGTGGCCACCTGTGCAATAAGTCCATCCGTGACATTTCCTGGCTACTAAATATTCCACGCTCAACTGTTAGTGGGATTATAACAAAGTGGAAGCCACTGGGAACAACAGCCACTCAGCCACCAAGTGGTAGGCCACGTCACATGACAGGGCGGGGTCAGCGCATGCTGAAGCGCACAGTGCGCAGAAGTCACCAACTGTCTGCAGAGTCAATAGCTAAAGACCTCCAAACTTGGTGTGGCCTTCAGATGAGCCCAACAACAGTGCGTAGAGAGCTTCATGGAATGGGTTTCCATGGCCGAGCAGCTGCATCCTTCCATCACCAAGTGCAATGCAAAGCGGCGGATGCCGTGGTGTAAAGTATGCCACCACTGGACTCTAGAGCAGTGGAGACGTGTTCTATGGAGTGACTAATCATGCTTCTCTGTCTGGCAATCCGATGGACGTGTCTGGGTTTGGCGGTTGCCAGAACGGTACTTACCTGACTGCATTGTGCCAAGTGCAAAGTTTCGTGGATCGGGGATTATGGTGGGGGGCTGTTTTTCAGGGGTTGGGCTTGGCCTCCTAGTTACAGTGAAGGGAACTCTTAAGGCGTCAACATACCAAGACATTTTGGACAATTTCATGCTCCCAACTTTGTGGGAGGAGTTTTGGGATGGCCCCTTCCTGTTCCAACATGACTGCCCACCAGCGCACAAAGCAAGGTCCATAAAGACATGGAGGAGCCAGTTTGGGGTGGAGGAACTTGACTGTCCTGCACAGAGTCCTGACCTCAACCCCATAGAACACCTTTGGGATGAATTAGAGCGGAGACTGCGAGCCAGGCCTCCTCCCCCGACATCAGTGCCTGACCTGACAAATGTGCTTCTGGAAGAATGGTCCAACCTTCCCATAGACACCCTCCTAAACCTTGTGGACGGCCTTCCCAGAAGAGTTGAAGCTGTTATAGCTGCAAAGGGCGGGGCCAACTCAATATTGAACCCTACGGACTAAGACTGGGAGGTCATTAAAGGTCATGTGCGTGGAAAGGGCGGGGCCAACTCAATATTGAACCTTACGGACTAAGACTGGGAGGCCATTAAAGTTCATGTGCGTGGAAAGGCTGGTGGCCCAATACTTGGGGCAATATAGTGTATGTCTCTGTACTAGCATTGTTCCATGAGGTAAGTGTACATATATCCCTACCTGTAGCGTTCTGGATCCGGCGACTCTCCATCCCGCCATGCAGCTGTCACTGACTTTCTTCTGGAAGGCAGAATGCTGATGCAGAGATAAGTAGATTAAACTTCTCATCTTCTGCCGCCTTGTGATGACACCCCATCTCCCGGCTTTGATTGAGTTAGTGCTTTAAAACATGTTTAAAGCGGCATTTACATCTTCTTCACATAATGGATTCACTTGTAGGTTTAGCGTACACCGCTCCCGAGACTTGTATGCTTAAAGAGCCTGTTTTGCCAGTCAGCATCTCGGAGACAGGCGGCCTGGTGAATTATTGAGCACCCTCTGCCACTCCGCTCTGCAATGGCATTAAATTCGTGTCTTTGCACTCCGGCCTGTTGTCATGCATTATATTTAGTCGGCATTGTTAACCTGTTTGTGTCTGAGGCTTCGGCTGCCGGCTGTTAGGGAACATTGACATGTTCCTTAAAGGGTGACTAACTCTAAAAACATACACCGATCGGCCATAGCATCATGACCACCCATCTAATATTGGGTAGGTCCCCCTTTCCTGATGCAATCGAGCCATAGACTCCACTAGAACTCTGGAGGTATGCTGTGATTTCTGGCACCAAGCTGTCAGCAGCAGATCCTTTAAGTCCTGTAAGTTGGGAGGTGGGGCCACCATGGATTGGATTTGGTTTTTCCAGCACATCCCACAGATGCTTGAGTGGACTGAAATCTAGAGAATTTGGAGGCCAAGTGAAAACCTCAAACTCATGGTGGTGTTCCTCTAACCATTCTTGGATTCATCAGACCAGGCCACCTTCTTCCATTGTTCTGTGGTCCAGCTCTGATGCTCATGTGACCATTGTAGGTACTTGGCTGTGGACACAGGTCAGCATGGGGAACCTGACCGGTCTGCGGCTGCCCAGCCCCATACACAACAAACTGCAATGCTCTGTGTGTTCTGACAGCATCTATCAGAACCAGCATTATTTTTTTCAACAATTTGACCTCCAGTAGCTCTTCAGTTGGATCAGACTACATGGTCCAGCCTTCCTTCCCCCACCCCATCTATGAGCCCCCCATCTCAATCTGAGCCCCCCCACCTCCATCAATGACCCCCCCACCTCCATCAATGTCCCACGACCTCCATCATTGAGCGTTCCCCCCCCCACCACCTCCATCAATGAGCCCCCCCCCACCTCCATCAATGATCCCCCTCCTTCCATAATGACCCCCCCACCTCCATCATTGAGCATTCCCCCCACCACCTCCATCAATGAGCCTCCCCCCACCACCATCAATGATCCTCCTCCTTCATTAATGACCCCCCTTACTTTCGTTAATGAGCCTCCCCCCACACTGCCATCAATGAGCCTCCCCCCACACTGCCATCAATGAGACTACCTCCACACTCCTTCCCACTCCATCCTCCTCCCTCCCCGCCACCCTCCTTCCCACTCCATCCTCGTCCCTCCCCTCTACTCTCTCCTTCCCATTCCATCCTCCTCCCTCCCCGCCACCCTCCTTCCCACTCCATCCTCGTCCCTCCCCTCCACCCTCCTTCCCACTCCGTCCTCCTCCCTCCCCGCCACCCTCCTTCCCACTCCGTCCTCCTCCCTCCCCGCCACCCTCCTTCCCACTCTGTCCTCCTCCCTCCCCGCCATCCTCCTTCCCACTCTGTCCTCCTCCCTCCCCGCCCGCCATCCTCCTTCCCACTCCGTCCTCCTCCCTCCCCGCCATCCTCCTTCCCACTCCGTCCTCGTCCCTCCCCGCCACCCTCCTTCACACTCCGTCCTCCTTCCTCCCCTCCACCCTCCTTCACACTCCGTCCTCCTTCCTCCCCTCCACCCTCCTTCACACTCCGTCCTCCTTCCTCCCCTCCACCCTCCTTCACACTCCGTCCTCCTTCCTCCCCTCCACCCTCCTTCCCACTCCGTCCTCCTCCCTCCCCGCCACCCTCCTTCCCACTCCGTCCTCCTCCCTCCCCGCCACCCTCCTTCCCACTCCGTCCTCCTCCCTCCCCGCCACCCTCCTTCCCACTCCGTCCTCCTCCCTCCCCGCCCCCCCCTCCTTCCCACTCCATCCTCCTCCCTTCCCGCCACCCTCCTTCCCTCTCCATTCTCGTCCCACCCCGCCACCCTCCTTCCCTCTCCATTCTCGTCCCACCCCACCACCCTCCTACTCTCTCCATCCTCACCCCTCTGCGACCCCATTCTTCCTTCGTCTCTGTCCCTTCTTGACGCCCTCCTTCCCTCTCCGTCCTTGTTCCTCTCCATCGCCCTCCTTTCCTCTCCATTCTTTCCCCTCCCCGACGCACTCCTTCCCTCTCCATTCTTGCCCCTCCCCGACGCCCTCCTTCCCTCTCCATTGTTGCCCCTCCCCGACGCCCTCCTTCCCTCCCCGATGCTCTCCTTCCCTCTCAGTCCCCGCCCCTCCTCGATGCCCTTTTTCCCTCTCCGTCCCCGCCCCTCCTCGATGCCCTTTTTCCCTCTCCGTCCCCGTCCTTGTCCTTCCCCGACACCCTCCTGCCTTCTCAGTCCCCGTCCCTCCCCAACGCCCTCCTGCTCTCTCAGTCCCTGTCCCTCCCCGACGCCCTCCTGCTCTCTCAGTCCCCATCCCTCCCCGACGCCCTCCTGATCTCTCAGTCCCCGCCCCTCCCTGACGCCCTCCTTCCCTCTCCATCCTTGTCCCTCCCTGACGCCCTCCTTCCCTCCCTCCCGCCACCCCTGCTCTTTGTCCCAATCCTTTCCTGACGCCCTCCTTCCCTCCCTCCTGCCATCCCCGTTCTTTTTGCAAATTCCCTCCCTGCTGCCCTCCTTCCCTCTCCATCTCCATCCCTCCCCGTCATCCTCCTTACACCCTCTCCATCCATGGCTTGTAGAACTCTGGAAATAACAGACTCCGGATAATTCCGCGTCGGCCGCGTTCCCCATTTTCTTTAGCAATGATTTAGCCAGAATTTTGAGCTGTAAACCGCAAGTCCTGGGGGAGAAGGACTATTACTGAAGGATTTTCAGCTGTCGGAGAATTTGCGAGATCTGTACTCTGCGCGGAGCCCTCCTCGAACGCCTTTGCTTATTAAGCCAGTCAGGCATTTCACTGCCAGTTATAAAGCAGCAAATGTGCGCAGGAGGGCCATAAGCATATTTTACTGTTACCGAGAATCATTTATACCGGTTTTTATATAGTCGATATTCCCTCCAGAGGCCCGGATTAGACTTTAAACTAAATCTACAGTTTTGCTCACCTTTGTGTAATACTCTCCGTAATGGAATGAAACTCCAGCAAATGAATATTTGATTAGACTGAAAACCCAATAAATGAATACATTTACTGCCTGCCAGCTCCTACAAATCCTCTGCGCATGGGATGCTGAATTGCTGAAAAAAAAGCCATAGATATCGCTTGCACTCGACTGTTCCCAGCCGCTAACTGGTCTCCTGAGCTGGGGATCTTGTAGATGTTGGGACACGTAACTCAGAGGGGAGCCGTGCCGCTCCTGCTTACCCACAGAAAATACGGCCTTGAGAAATTCCAAAGAGGGGCCATTACTGCGAGGATGATTGCAGATTGCACTGCACTGCCTGCCATGATGATGGCGAAGGATATTCCCCATGTATTAAAAATATTCAAGAACGACTACTTCTTTGTAATAAGAAAAATAAAAGAAATAATATTCAGCAATTTTCAGTCCTGTAGCACACATGGGAGCGCCGGTGGTCACTGGAGACGTGGGAGCGCCGGTGGTCACTGGTGACGTGGGAGCGCTGGTGGTCACTGGAGACGCAGGAGTGCCGGTGGTCACTGGAGACACGGGAGCACCAGTGGTCACTGGAGATACAGGAGTGCCGGTGGTCACTGGAGACACAAGATTGTTAAAAGTCCTTGGAAACACAGGACGGCTGGGGTCACTGTAGATAAGGGAGTGCGGGGGGTCCTCGTTAGTACTGGAGTATGGGGGTCCCTGGAGACATGAGTGCAGGAGTCACTAGGGACACAGGAGTGCTGGGGTCACTGGACACATGGGAATGCTGGGGGTCACTGAAGACGGGAGTGCAGAGGTTCTTGGAAACATGGGAGGGAGGGGTCACTGGAGACATGGGGATGCTGGGGTCCTTGACGGGCATGGGATTGCTGGGATAACTGGAGACACAGGAGTCCCTGGAAGCACGTGAGGGCTGGGGGTCACTGGACACAAGGGAGGGAAGAGGTCCCTGGAAACACGTGAGGGCTGAGGTCACTGGAGACACAGGAAGGCTGAGGTCACTGGACATATGGGAGGGCTGGGGTCACTGGAGACACAGGAGTCACTGAAGATACAGGAGGCCAGGGGTCACTGGACACAAGGGAGGGCAGAAGTCCTTGGAAACACGTGAGGGCTGGGGTCACTGGAGACACGGGAATCACTGGAGATACAGGAGGGCTGGGATCACTGGAGACACAGGAAGGCTGAGGTCACTGGATATATGGGAGGGCTGGGATCACTGGAGACACAGGAGTCACTGGAGATACAGGAGGCCGGGGGTCACTGGACACAAGGGAGGGAAGAGGTCCCTGGAAACACAGGAGTCCCTGGAAGCACGTGAGGGCTGAGGTCACTGGAGACATGGGAGGGCTGGGATCACTGGAGACACAGGAAGGCTGAGGTCACTGGACATATGTGAGGGCTGGGGTCACTGAAGACAAAGGAGTCACTGGAGACCAGGGGCGGACTGACCATTTGGAAACTCGGGCACTGCCCGAGGGCCCGGGGTCAGTAGGGGGCCTCATGAGATGCCCCTGGTACCTTTTTCATAGGCTTTTTTGAGTTTGGGCAAGGACACAGGGGCCCCATGATCCCCTATTGCCGGGGGACACCATGAGTTGTCAGTCCGCCCCTGCTGGAGACACGGGAGGACTGGGATCACTGGAGACTTGGACATGCTGAGGTCACTGGTCATATGGGAAGGCTGGGGTCACTGGGGACACAGGATTGTCAAAAGTCACTGGAAACACAGGAGGGCTGGGGATTTCTGGAGCACACAGGAGTCTGGGGATCATGGCAGTGCAGGGGGTATCTGGAGTGCACAGGGGTCACTGGCAGAACAGGGAACACAGAAGCAAATGATAGAGGTATGGGAAGCTCGGCTTAGTAATAGTGACTCCTGAAAACTGGGCCAATCGCTGTTTAAGGTGGCACCGGGTAGAACCCAGAAGTGTCGTCAGACACATTCTAGATAGAAAACCCAGCGCTGGACCGAGGATAAGCCGAGAGTGACGTTTTTATTCTTGGGTTTGGTAAAGGAACAAAATGCACCTAAACAGGCAGAGCAGCCCTCAACCACACCACGCAGCTCATACAGGAGCAGAGCAAGGAATGCTACGGGAGGGTTTTTTTTCTCTTGCCTGGCCAAGTTTTGTGATCCTCAGAAGTCAAGTGGCCACACGCGGCACCTAAAATGAACCTTTCTGCACATGTACACGCCAAGGACACCATCGATATTGTTGCTCCATATTTCAATACAAGCCTGCAGCTTCCTCAGCACAAAAACTTTAGAGAAAGCGTAAAAGAGCAGACCGCCATCCGCCATGTTTGAGGGATGCGTCTAGATGGAAAAATCTTAAATAATGAATTATTTCCTTTTTTTTTTTTTTACATCTTCATAAATAAACCAGAAATGTCAGAGCTGAAGAAGCCGAACCCAAATCTGTTTACTGGAGCACTAAATAAAACATGAACGACACTATTGTTATTTACAGTGGAACAATGTATCGACTTTTCACAGAAGAATGTCATCTAAACTTTTCAGCTGAAAAACCAACATTTTTCATTATGGATAGTGTAAGGGAGGATTATGACCCCTGTCAGTTTTTGCCATCTGTGGCCCATTGGGGAGATTTACCTTTACATGGGGTGGTACTTGGAGGTGGGTAGGCGGTAGAACCAAGGGATGATGCCCAAAGGTGGGTAGGGGGTGGAACCAAGGGATGATGCCCAAAGGTGGGTAGGGGGTGGAACCAAGGGACGATGCTCGGAGGTGGGTAGGGGGTGGAACCAAGGGACGATGCTCGGAGGTGGGTAGGGGGTGGAACCAAGGGACGATGCTCGGAGTTGGGCAGGGGGTGGAACCAAGGGACGATGCTCGGAGGTGGGTAGGGGGTGGAACCCAGGGACGATGCTTGGAGGTGAGTAGGGGGTGGAACCAAGGGACGATGCTCGGAGGTGCGTAGGGGGTGGAACCAAGGGGCGATGCTTGGAGTTGGGTAGGAGGTGGAACCAAGGGACGACGCTCGGAGTTGGGTAGGGGGTGAAACCAAGGGATGATCTTCGGAGGTGGGTAGGGGGTGCAACCAAGGGACGATGCTCGGAGGTGGGTAGGGGGTGCAACCAAGGGACGATGCTTGGAGGTGGGTAGGGGGTGGAACCAAGGGATGATGCTCGGAGGTGGGTAGGGGGTGGAACCAAGGGACGATGCTCGGAGGTGGGTAGGGGGTGGAACCCAGGGACGATGCTCGGAGGTGGGTAGGGGGTGGAACCCAGGGACGATGCTCGGAGGTGCGTAGGGGGTGGAACCAAGGGGCGATGCTTGGAGTTGGGTAGGAGGTGGAACCAAGGGACGACGCTCGGAGTTGGGTAGGGGGTGAAACCAAGGGATGATCTTCGGAGGTGGGTAGGGGGTGCAACCAAGGGACGATGCTCGGAGGTGGGTAGGGGGGTGCAACCAAGGGATGATGCTCGGAGGTGGGTAGGGGGTGGAACCAAGGGATGATGCTCGGAGGTGGAACCAAGGGACGATGCTCGGAGTTGGGTAGGGGGTGGAACCAGGGGACGACGCTTGGAGTTGGGTAGGAGGTGGAACCAAGGGACGATCTTCAGAGGTGGGTAGGGGGTGCAACCAAGGGACGATGCTCAGAGGTGAGTAGGGGGTGGAACCAAGGGACGATGCTCGGAGGTGGGTAGGGGGCAGAGAAAAGGGGTGATTTGGAGGGGGCAGCACCTATTCTCAGAGAAGAAAAGCCCTGCATCTAAGTAAACATCACACTAATATATTTTGAGATGATACCAGAGGTACTCCGGGTCTGGAAAGGTTTTTCAAGGGTTAAAGGGTTCCTTGTTACAAAGGCTGAGAGAGGCAATTTTAATATATTATAAATAAAACAAATATATTTTATTAGGTTTGATTACACTTTGAGTACCTTTTGAAGTCCCAAAAAGTGTTCTTTAAGATTGTATACAACTCAATATTAAGGGATGGGGGTGCTTTTTTGAAATGTGCAGAGACCTCTCCACGTATCGAGGTGTAGCTAGAACCTTCAGGACCCCAATGCAAGAAACCATGAAGGGCCCCCCCCCCCCCCCCCCCGCCCCTCAGCTGGGCCCTTTCCGTTAAGCCCGAGGGCCCTTCACTCTATTTGTAGAGCCCTTTCTTCCTCCTCCATTTTCCCCAAATTCCCCCTCCCAGCACAATCCCACCTTTTTCTCCATCCCAGCACTTCTCTCTACCACCCTCAGTTCACCCTCCCATCACAAATCTCCCCTCCCAGAATAAATCCTCTCCCACCCCTCCCAAATCCTCATTCCCAATACAGCCCCAATTCCATTACAAATTTCCCCCCCCCCCCCACCTAATTTCTCTTTCCACATCCCCCCAATATAAATCCTCCCCCGCCATATTCCCCTTTACAAATCCTCCAAGCACAAATCATCCTTCCCCTCTAATATACCTTTCCAGAGTGAATCCTCTTCCACCCCCCAAATCCCCCCTCCCAGCACAACCCCCATATTCCAGTCAACTCCCCCCCCCCCACCACTACCCAATTCCTCTTTCCGCATCCCCCCCCAGTATAAATCCTCTCCAACCCAATTCCCCTTTCTAAATCCCCCCAGCACAAATCCTCCTTCCCTTCCAATCTTCCCTTCCGGAACAAATCCTCTTCCACCCCCCCAAATCCTCCCTCCCAGCACAACTCCTCTTCCCACTTCTAGCACAACCTCCCCTCCATCCCGGAACAAATCATTCTTCTAAGCAGGGATTTTTTCAGAGGGAACTCGGGGGCACCTCCAGCAGCGTATGTAATGGCGAGGGGTGCTGGGTGCGCTGGAGGGTCTATTGATGCTGGCTGCTGGGGAATCTGTTGTCGCTGAGGGGATCTATTGTTCCAGAGGAGGTTTTATTGTTGCTGGGGAGGACTATTGTTGCTGGTGGGGGGGGGGGGGGGGGGGGGGTCTTATGATTCAGGATTTCATTTGTTGCTGAGAGACATTTACTGTTGAAGGAGGGGTCTTTTATTGCTGGTTGCTGGAGGTTATATTGATTCTGGCTGCTAGGGAATCTATTGACACTGAGGGGATTGTTCCATAGGAGGAGGTCTGTTGTTGCTGGAGAGGACTGTTTTTGCTGGTGGGGGGTCTTATGTTGCTAGGGGGTATGTTGTTGCTGGGAGGGATCTTATGTTCTTGGAGGGGTTTGTTGTTTCTGGGGTGTGTGTGTTGTGTTGCTGGGGGCTCAATAATTGTTGAGAGGGATCTACAGTTGAAGAAACTATTGTTGCTGGCTGCTGGAGGGTCTATCAATTCTGGCTGCTGGGGAATCTATCGTCGCTGAGGGGGATCTATTGCTTTGGAGGGGGGTTGACGGTTGCTGGAGATGACTATTCTTGCTGTGTGGGATTTGTTCTTGTTGTGGAGGGTTTTATGTTGCTTGAGGGCCAATTGTTGCTGCAGGGATTCTTCTGTTGAGTGATGGGGTATATTGTTGCTGTGGGGGTCTTATGTTCCTCAAAGGATCTGTTGTTCTGGATGTGGTCTACTGTTGCTGGGGGGGACTTTTGTTGTGGGGTGTCTTATGTTGCTGGGGGAGTTTTATGTTTCTGGGGAGGTTACTTGTTGCTGAGAGGGATCTACTGTCAAGGGAGGTGTCTATTGTTGCTGGGGGAGATTTTATGTTACTGGGGAGGTCACTTGTTGCTGGGAGGGATCTACTGTTGAGGGAGAAGTCTATCGTTGCTTTAGGGGTCAGTTGTTGCTGGGAGGGATCTACTGTTGAGGGAGAAGTCTATCGTTGCTTTAGGGGTCAGTTGTTGCTGGGAGGGATCTACTGTTGAGGGAGCAGTCTATTGTTGCTGGGGAGTAAATTATCATCGGGAGGAATCTACAGTCAAGGAAGGGGGTCTATTGTTGCTGGCTGCTGGAGGGTCTATTGATTCTGGCTGCTGTGGAATCTATTGTTACTGAGGGCTATCTGTTCTTGAGGGGGGTCTACTGTTGCTGGGGAGGACTGTTGTTGTGTGGGATCTCTTGCTTCTGGGGGGGTCTTATGTTTTTTGGTGGTCAATTGTTGCTGCAAGGATTCTTCTGTTGAGGGATGGTGTATATTGTTGCTGTGGGGGTCTTATGTTGCTGAGGGGATCTGTTCTTGAGGGGGGGGGTCTACTGTTGCTGGGGGGACTATTGTTGTGGGGTGTCTTATGTTGCTGGGGGAGATTTTATGATTTTGGGGAAGTCACTTGTTGCTGTGAGGGATCTACTGTTGAGGGAGGGGTCTAATGTTGCTGGCTGGTGGAGGTTCTGTTGATTCTGGCTGCTGGGGAATCTATTGTTGCTGAGGGGCATCTGTTGTTCTGGAGGGGAGTCTACTGTTGCTGGGGGGGACTGTTGTGTGGGATCTGTTGTTGCTGGTGGGGGTCTTTTGTTGTTTGATGGTCTTAGAGGATTCTACTGTTGAGGGATGGGGTATATTGTTGCTATTGGGGGTCTTATGTTGCTGAGGAGATCTGTTGTTCTGGAGGGGAGTCTACTGTTGCTGGGGGGGACTTTTGTGGGTGGGGGTGTTATGTTGCTTGGGGGTAATTTGTGACAGGGATGGATCAACTGCTAAGGGAAGGGTCTGTTGTTGCTTGCTGATGTGGAATTTTTTGTTGCTTTGGGGACTATTGTTGTGGGGGGTCTTATGTTTCTTGGGGATCATTTGTGGCTGGGATGGAGCAACTGCTAAGGAAAGGGTCTATTGTTGCTGGCTGATGGGGATTTTGTTGTTGCTGGGGGATCTATTGTTGTGGGGGGGTCTTTTACTTTTTGTGGGTAATTTGTGGCTGGGATGGATCAACTTCTGGGGGAAGGGTCTATTGTTGCTGGCTGATGGGGAATGTATTGTTGTTGAGGGGATCTATTGTTCTGGAGGGGAGTCTACTGTTGTTGAGGAGGACTGTTGCTGCTGCTGGGGATCTATTGTTGCTGGGGGTGGTCTTATGTTTCTTGGGGGTCTATTGATGCTGGCTGCTGGCAGATCTATTGTTGCATCCTGGGGGTCTATTTTACTTCTTGTATTGATATCCTTAGTAAATTATGGTGATTACCAAAAAAAAAAAATGTCAGTTAGGGGAGGGGCACCAAAACACCTCAATGGGAACGGGCATGGCGTTCTTCCATTTGTGCGCTCTCCAAGTCACGTGACCCCATATTTCCGACTCCAGATAAATATTTTTGTTGTCTCTCGGCGGAGGTTCTCAGGCTCCGAGCTTCCCTCCCGAGGGGCCCCGTGACATCTCCGAGACTTTCTTCTTCTTTATTTCCTTCTGAATGGGAAAAAAAAAAAAAAAAAGCATCCGCTGATCTGCGTTGGGAGCGTGCGTGCGAGATCTCGACGTTCATTCAGTTGTTAATTAGCCGCTTCCCGCCCCTAATGAAGCGAGCGCGCGCCGGCTGCGGATTAACATTCAGCCGCCGCGACGTCTTGTTTACGCTTCCAGATGTTTTCTCTTTATCTGCGAGTTCCCGCTGACAGCTCCGGCGAAATGATAAATCGCTCGTATTATGGCCGAAACGCATTTCGAAATTGAAATGTGCCAACGCTTGAAACCGCTCCAAGGATGGAGCGTCACTTAGCGGGTCAATAATCGGATCGTTGCGGCGGCGGCGTATTAGAAGACGAGGGGCGGAATTGATGTCCATATTACATACGTTGTTACATGAGATGATGAGTGTTTGTACCGCGCAGGACTAGCGTGAACTGCGCCCGCAAGACGGGGGAATGGCAGCTGCTCGATTGGTTTTGGCACTGGCTAGGGAGATGCATGTGGGGGGGCTCATTACTGAAAAATTCCAGTCAAGCGTAGGATGCATATGTTTGCGAATGTGGATGTAGCGTCACCGCGCCGATGCGCGTAAAAACTGCATCATTTACATGTAGAATCAACCTTAAGGCACCTGTAGCGCCGTGTGAACACACTTTATTTGCGCATTTTCGCATCGCACGCATAGGGCGTTGCATGTTTTGGCGCGATTTCAAAATGTGAGATCTGAATGAGGCTTATTAAGAGTCCATGGGTAGCGCGGCAAAAAAAACACGCAGAAAAACTGCATCACTTACATGTAGAATCAACCTTAAGGCACCTGTAGCGCCGCATGAACGCGCTTTATTTGCGCATTTTCGCATCGCACGCATAGGGCGTTGCATGTTTTGCCGCGGTTTCAAATCGTGAGATCTGAATGGGGCCTATTAAGAGTCCATGGGTAGCGTGGCAAAAAACACGTGTAAAACACGCAGAAAAACTGCATCACTTACATGTAGAATCAGCCTTAAGGCACTTGTAGCGCCACGTGAACGCGCTTTATTTTTGCATCGCACGCATAGGGCGTTGCATGTTTTGCCGCGATTTCAAATCGTGATATCTGGATGGGTCTTATTAAGAGTCCATGGGTAACGTGGCAAAAAACACGTGTAAAACGCAGAAAAACTGCATCACTTACATGTAGAATCAGCCTTAAAGCACCTGTAGCGCCGCGTGAACGCGCTTTAGTCGCGTGTTTTTGCATAGGGCGGCTCATTCCTTTGCATGGGCTGCCCTTCGCGCGCCAAACAAGCTCCAACACCTTTTTTCAGGCGCTGAGCTTAATGCGTTTTAGCACGCGTGAAAATGTTAACGGCACCCCAAAATCAGCAAGCAGATGCGCATTTTCATGCGTGTTAAAACGCGTTAAGCGCAATGCCCAAAAAAGGTGCTGGAGCTTTTTTGGCACGCAAAGGGCAGCCCATCCAAACAGTGTGGTGCGGTTGCGACGCGGTCCCATAGAACAGCATTTGTTGCGTTCGGTGGTGGCGCACCCAACAAAAAATTTTCCTGTGAAACGCAGCATAGTGGCTGTGGCATGAGCAGCTCTGTTAGTGCTTAGGCAGGCGGTCAAGGGGTGATAAAACTGCAGCTCAGCCATCTGGTTTAACCCTCCCAGCTGCACATGTAACCGAAGCCTTACATGCAGCTGCAGGACGTGGCTGCAGCTGATTGGACCAAACCTTACCTCAGCCCTATTGCCCACCTTGTGGTGTCTCTTGATCTGCAGCCTAGGGGTGCGAAGGCCATCATCAGCAATGCAAGTGTGAAAAAGGCCTCATTCACAGCGGTGTACCGATCCTCGGGGGCCGTCCTTAACCACACCAGATGCAGAGGTGTTCCTACAGCAGGGGCGCACTGACCATTCAGGAACTCGGGCACTGCCCAAGGGCCCGGGGTCAGTAGGGGGCCTCATGAGATGCCCCTGGTACCTTTCATAGGCTTTTTTTTTGTGTGGTTTGAGTGTGGGCAAGGACACAGGGGCCCCATGATCCCCTATTGCCCAGGGGCCCCATGAGATGTTAGTCCGCCCCTGTCCTACAGGCAGCCTGCTGCCCAGATCTCCATGCTCCATGTGGGCCCAATGGAGAAGGCAGTCTGTCTGTGTCCTGATGAGTGATTGGGAATGAGACCCAACCGGATGCCATTTTTTTTTTTTAATGAAATACTTGTTTTCTCCTTTTTTTCCGCCCTTTGTTGCATCTCAAGCAGCCTTTTTTGCAGCCACTTCCCGCCTAGAAAAAGAAACAAGGGTGGGTGGCACCGTAATGCGTGATGAAACGACTCCACTAGGGGGCGCAGGTGACACGGTGACAACCCAGGAGCACAGTCGGGAGACGGGGACAGAGGGTTGTCACCGTGTCACAGGAAGGGCTTGGGCAAGGGCCTTCATGGCAGGATCTCTGAAAATGGGCCGAACATGAGATTGGATTCACTGTAACATTCTTTTAAAGTTTCTTAGTGTGAACAATTCACCGGCGATTCACCGGAGGCCAATGTGTAGAACCCCTTGTCCTGGTCCCTAGTGTGTGAAGATGAAATTCACCTCCTTTCTATTCTCTTCCATCCGTCTCTACCCGGCTGTAAACCTTCCCCCCCCCCCACCCCCCCCCCCCCCCCCCCCCCCACCATTTTATTGTGGTTTGCAGCAGTGAACACAATTTAATGCCTCGCATTAGAGTTGATTAATCATTTCATCTTTTGTTTTTATCCCGGACTGAAGTGCAGCTGTCGGAGCGTCCCGTATTTCAGGGTTATAGGGAGGATATAATTGATTGTCTGCGCTCTCCGCCTGGCGGCCCCCAAGGACTGCGCAGCCTCGGCTGGATTACACGTTACAGGCGATTGTTTGGAATATCTTGCGGGCAGAGAGCAGACGCACATCCTCCGGGGCCGGGCCCTGCTGTGAAGATGACTCACGGTAAACCTTTTTAAAAAAAAAAAAAAAAAAGACTTATGGGTCACTGTTGGTGAAAGGCCGATTTCACAAAAAGCGTTTTTTTTTTTTTGCGGCGAAATAGATTGCGCCTTTTTGCAAACATTTTATATAAATGTTCTAATTTCGTCACGTGGCACCGCTAAGCCAATTTAGCTGGAATAAAAAAAAATATCCTTTTTGAAGCATGCAGTGCCAACTAGCTGCTTAACGTGGCTTTGTTTATAAACAAAGCCACGTCACTAATGCAGATTACGCCTTTGCAAAAATGGAACAAGAACTATTGATACCAAAAAGCACCTTCATTGTTGTCTCCCTCTTGACTGCATCTGAGGCGCTGAACTGGTTAGCCAAATAAAAGTTCCTCTTTGAAGCCAAGAGTGTTCAGTGCCAATTAGCTGCTTAACGTGGCTTTGTTTCTAAACAAAGCAAGGTCACTAATGCAGATTACACCTTTGCAGAAACACAATATTAACTGTCCTTTAATTTCATCATGTGGCGCTCCGACGCCAAATTATCAAAAAAAAGTTCCCTTTTGAACCCAAGAGTGTTCAGTGCCAACTAGCTGCTTAATGTGGCTTTGTTTATAAACAAAGCCATGTCACTAATGCAGATTTTGCCTTTTCAGAAACGTAATATTAACTGTCCTCTAGTTTCATCATGTGGCGCTCCTAAGCCAAATTATCAAAAAAAAAAAGTTCCCTTTTGAAACCAAGAGTGTTCAGTGCCAACTAGCTACTTAACATGGCTTTGTTTATAAACTAAGCCAGGTCATTAATGCAGATTATGCTTTTGCAGAAACACAATATTAACTGTCCTTTAATTTCATCATGTGGCGCTCCTATGCCAAATTATCAAAAAAAAAGTTCCCTTTTGAACCCAAGAGTGTTCAGTGCCAACTAGCTGCTTAATGTGGCTTTGTTTATAAACAAAGCCAGGTCAGTAATGCAGATTACGCCTTTGCAGAAACGGAATAAGAACTATTAATACCAAAAATCACCTTCATTTTTGTCTCCCACTTTGACTGCATCTGAAGTGCTGGACTGGTTTAACTGGTGACTGGTTACTGATAGGTTTCACCATGGAGAGTATGGAGGGAATCACTTCCTGTAGGTTGTCTCCTAACTAGCTGTGTATCATGTCTTTGTTTATAAATAAAGCCACATCACCAATACAGATTTTTGCCTTTGCAGAAACGCTATATTAACTGTTCTCAAGTTTTGTCATGTGGCACTCCTAAGCCAAATTGACAAAAAATAGTTCCCCTTTAAAGCCGAGTGTGCAGTTTCAACTAGATGTGTAACATGGCTTTGTTTATAAACAAAGCCATGTCATTAATACAGATTTTGCCATTGCAGAAACGTTTTGTCATGTGGCACTCCTATGCCAAATCAGCAAAAAAAAGTTCCCTTTTGAAGCCAAGAGTGTTTAGTGCTAACTAGCTGTGTAACATGTCTTTGTTTATAAATAAAGCCACATCACCAATACAGATTTTGCCTTTACAGAAACGCTATATTAACTGTTCTCAAGTTTTGTCATGTGGCGCTCCTAAGCCAACTTGACAAAAAAAAGTTCCCTTTTTGAAGCAGAGAGTGTTCAGTGCCAACTAGCTGTGTAACGTGGCTTTGTTTATAAACAAAGCCAGGTCACTAATGCAGATTACGCCTTTGCAGAAACGGAATAAGAAATATTAATGCCAAAAATCACCTTCATTTTTGTCTCCCGCTTTGCATCTGAAGTGCTGGACTGGTTTAACTGGTGACTGGTTACAGATAGGTTTCACCATGGAGAGTATGGAGGGAATCACTTCCTGTAGGTTGTCGCCTAACTAGCTGTCTAACATGGCTTTGTTTATAAATAAAGCCACGTCACGAATAACAGATTTTGCCTTTGCAGAAATGTTATATTAACAGTTTTCTAGTTTTGTCATGTGGCGCTCCTAAGCCCAATTAGCCAAAAAAAAGTTCCCCTTTGAAGCCAAGAGTGTGCAATTTCAACTAGATGTGTAACATGGTTTTGTTTATAAACGAAGCCACGTCACTAATACAGATTTTGCCTTTTCAGAAACATAATATTAACCGTCCTCTAGTTTCGTCGTGTGGCACTCCTAAGCTAAATTATGCAAAAACAGTTCCCTTTTGAAGCCAAGAGTGTTCAGTGCCAACTAGCTGTGTAACATGGCTTTGTTTATAAACAAAGCCAGGTCACTAATGCAGATTACGCTTTTGCAGAAATGGAATAACTATTAATACCAAAAATCACCTTAATTTTTTTTCTCCTCCTTTGACTGCATCTGAAGTGCTGGACTGGTTTAACTGGTGACTGGTTACTAATAGGTTTCATTATGGAGAGTATGGGGGGAATCACTTCCTGTAGGTTGTTGCCTAACTAGCTGTCTAACATGGCTTTGTTTATAAATAAAGCCACTTCACCAATACAGATTTTGCTTTTGCAGAAACATAATATTAACTGTTCTATAGTTTTTGTCATGCGGCACTCCTAAGCCAAATTAGCCAAAAAAAAAGTTCCCCTTTGAAGCCAAAAGTGTGAAGTTTCAACTAGATGTGTAACATGGCTTTGTTTATAAACAAAGCCATGTCATTAATACAGATGTTGCCTTTTCAGAAACATAAAATTAACTGTCCTCCTAGTTTCATCATGTGGCGCTCCTACGCCAAATTATAAAAAAAAAGTTCCCTTTTGAAGCCAAGAGTGTTCGGTGCCAACTAGCTGTGTAACATGGCTTTGTTTATAAACAAAGCCAGGTCACTAATGCAGATTACGTATTTGCAGAAACGGAATGATAACTATTAATACCAAAAATCGCCTTCATTTTTTTTTTCCTCCTTTGACTGCATCTGAAGTGCTGGACTGGTTTGACTGGTTACTGGTAGGTTTCACCATGGAGAGTATGGAGGGAATCACTTCCTGTAGGTTGTTGCCCAACAAGCTACATAATATAGCTTTGTTTATAAACAAAGCCAGGCCACTGCTCCATATTTTGCCTTGGCAGAAATGTAACATTAACCGTTCTCTAGTTTCGTCATATGGCACTCCTAAGCCAAATAATGCCAAAAAAAAAACCCCTTCCCTTTTGATTCGAAGAGTGTGCCATGCCAACTAGCCGCATAGCATGGCTTTGTTTATAAACAAAGCCAGGCCACTGCTCTTGATTTTGCCTTTGCAGAAATGTAATATTAACCATCCTCTGGTTTTGTCATGTGGCACTCCTAAGCCAAGTAATACAAAAAAACTTCCCTTTTGAATCCAAGAGTGTGCCGCGCCAACTAGCCGCATTGCATGACTTTGTTTATAAACAAAGCCAGGTCACTGATACAGATTTATTTTTCAAGAAACCTTGACATAGCAATCACATGACTTTGTTTAGCAACAAAGGGTTCAGGTTTTTTGACACGAGACCAGGCTAAAGCTAGTAGAAAGCCGCTTTCTGTAACCCTCAGGAGCCAACTAAAATGTCCAAAATACCAAAAATCGCCTTAATTTGGTCTTCCCTTTTGACTGCATCTGAAGCGCTGGACTGGTGTAACTGGTGACTGGTAGGTTTCACCATGAAGAGTATGGAGGGAATCACTTCTTGTAGGGGACCCTTTCAGCTTCTAAATTTTTTTTTTTTTTTTTAAGACTCTTGATACCCCCCTTCCCGCCCAACATACTCGTTAACCACTTGAGAAAAGTTGTGTCAATAAATCTAAAGACGTATGTATGTATGTGTATACACATAGATACAGTGATGGAAATACGTATTTGCCCCCCCCTGATGCTGAATGTTCGCCCCTCACACAGAAATGATCGGTCTAACAATGGAATGTTCGCCCCTCACACAGAAACGATCGGTCTAACAATGGAATGTTCTCCCCTCACACAGAAATGATCGGTCTGACAATGGAATGTTCGGTGTAACACTGAGAGACAGAATACAACAACAAATTCAGCAGAAATGCGTCTAACAAATGATGACTGATCTGCATGTTCATGAGGGAAAGAAGGATTGGATCCCCTTCACAAAACATGACTTAGTACTTGGTGGCCAATCCCTTGCTGGTAATCAGAGGTCAGACGTTTCCTGGAGTTGGCCCCCAGGTTCGCACACATCTCAGGAGGGATTTTGGCCCACTCCTCTCGACAGATCCTCTCCAAGTCATTAAGGTTCGGTGGCTGTTGTTTGGCAACTCGAACTTTCAGCTCCCTCCACAGATTTTCAATCGGATGAAGGTCTGGAGACTGGCTAGGCCACTCCAGGACCTTAATGTGCTTCTTCTTGAGCCGCTCCTTTGTTGCCTTGGCCGTGTGTTTTGGGTCATTGTCATGCTGGAACACCCATCCACCACCCATTTTCAATGCCCTGGCTGAGGGAAGAAGGTTCTCACCCAAGATTTGATGGTACATTGCCCCGTCCATCGTCCCTTTGATGCGGTGCAGTTGTCCTGTCCCCTTAGCAGAAAAACACCCCCAAAGCAGAATGTTTCCACCACCATGTTTCACAGTTGGGATGGTGTTCTTGGGGTCATAGGCAGCATTCCTCCTCCTCCAGACACGGCGAGTTGAGTTGATGCTAAAGAGCTGGATTTTGGTCTCATCTGACCACAACACTTCCCACCAGTCCTCCTCTGCATCATTCAGATGTTCAGTGGCAGACTTCAGATGGGCCTGGACATGGGCTTTCTTGAGCAGAAGGACCGTGCGGGCACTGCAGGATTTCAGTCCTTGTCGGCGTAGTGTGCTACCAATTGTTTTCTTGGTGACTGTGGTCCCAGCTGCCTGGAGATCATTGACAAGATCCTCACGTGTAGTTCTGGGATGATTCCTCACTGTTCTCATGATCATTGACACTCCACGAGGTGAGATCTTGCATGGTGCACCAGACCTAGGGAGACTGACACTTGTTTTGTGTTTCTTCCATTTGTGAATGATTGCACCAACTGTTGTCACCTTCTCAGCAAGCTGCTTGGCCATAGTTTGGTAGCCCAGTCCAGCCTTGTGTAGGTCTACCATCTTGTCCCTGACCTCCTTGGACAGCTCTTTGGTCTTTGCCATGGTGGAGAGTTTGGAATCTGATGGTTTGATGGCTCCTGTGGACAGGTGTCTTTTATACAGGTAACACAATGAGATTAGCAGCACTCCCTTTAAGAGACTGCTTCTAATCTCAGCTTGTTACCTGTATGAGAGACACCTGGGAGCCAGAAATCCTGCTGAATGATAGGGGATCAAATCCTTCTTTCCCTCATGAACATGCAGATCAGTCATCATTTGTTAGGCATATATTTTTCTTCCATGTGGATATCTCCAACGTTTCACCATTTCTGCCGGAGGATACAAACCTTTGAGCACAAGTGTATATATATATATTGGGACTCGCACTGTATGGAGATCTCTGCATGCTGCTCCTCTCGTACTGCACAGTGAGTGTCGATCGTTGCTCGATCACCCGAGAACGCAGACATCATGTACGATGAAAGCCATCAGACCGGCGTGTTACGACGCAATACGTTGCAGAAATGAAGGGAATGAGTCTCGGCACACACGACGTCTCTGCCGTTCGGTTCTGGCGCTGTGCCGGGAACGGCCAAAATCAATAGCAGCAGAAAATGGAACTTCAGATCGTCGTGCTGAATATTGACTCGCCTTTCTGCCGCCTCTGCAACTTGCTCTAAAAAGGTGACCTGTAGTGAAGGGAGTACGGGGGGGGGCTGCTCTTGCTGACCTCTCCAGAAAATGCCGTTTCCCTGGCTGCCACGAGGCTCGGATATGGCTTTAGTGCTTTCTAAACAGAACCGATCCAAGGTTCTGATGTCTCAATGTCGTTTTCTGATTTGTTACAGGTTACTGTCTCCAAGTACTGAGGCCAGAGCTGGCCGGGTAAACACTTCAGAAGCAAACTAGATCCAGGGAATTGCCACAACAATGCAATAAAGGAAAAAAAGGGGGCGGGTATAATAATATGGGGGCAGCAAATGGGCAATCGCGATAATACATAGACAAGAAACAGGGAAGGGTAACAGTACATTGACTACAAACCAGCACTCAGAATGATAAGTGAATGAAAACTTACATTTTAGTTGTCAAGAAAAAAAAAAATACACAAGTTCCCACTTCAATTCTCCCCTAGGCATGCGCGCTTAGGCATGCTCCTCCCCTCCACCTGCTGAGAAATGTCACACGCAGGGGGGGGGGGGCAGGTTAATAAGCAGGTAACCCCTTTCACACGCAAACATTATCCACTATGCTGTTCAAAGTATCTTCTGTAAGAAATCTGAGACTCGCCGTCACGCCCAGACAGGAATGTAACAGAGTTTACAATATGGTAGCTTCCTTCAGAGGAGCGATGTGTTCCTTCATTTCAGGTTCGAGCATTCAGAGGTTTAGCTTAATCACTTTAAAATATTGTTTGAATAAAAGAAAAGAAAACCAGGAAAATATCTACAGAAAAAGATGTTCGAAAAACAGATCCTCCGCAGCAGTAACATTGAAAGGGAATAAAAGGGAAAAGTATTTAAAGTTCACCCGGCCCCCCCTGCGGAGTCAGATTTGTGTTTAGAGCGATCCAGTGTGATACATAAAGAGCTCCCCGCTCTCATCACAGACTCCTCCCATTCATCTGTACTCGTGATGGGGACCAGAGCTGATCAGCTGCAAATCAGACGACTTTTGTGGCCCCTGAAGGGGGAATTTACATAGTGAACATAGCCAAAGGGTCAGCGTGAAGTGTGCAATGTTCAGCATTATAGAGAGAGAGAGAGAGAGGGGGAGAGAGAGAGAGAGAGAGGGGGGGGAGAGAGGAGGAGAAAGAGATGGGGGAGAGAGATATGTGGAGAGAGAGAAGAGAGAGAGATATGCGGAGAGAGAGAGGGAGAGAGAGGGGAGAGAGATATGCGGAGAGAGAGAGAGGGGAGAGAGATATGCGGAGAGAGAGGGGAGAGAGAGAGAGGAGGAGAGAGATATGCGGGGAGAAAGAGAGAGGAGAGAGAGATATGCGGAGAGAGAAGGGAGAGAGATATGCGGAGAGAAAGAGAGGGAAGAGAGATATGCGGAGAGAAAGAGAGGGGAGAGAGATATGCGGGGAGAGAGGGGAGAGAGATATGCGGAGAGAGAGAGAGGGGAGAGAGATATGCGGAGAGAGAGGGGGGAGAGAGATATGCGGAGAGAGAGGGGAGAGAGATATGCGGAGAGAGAGGGGAGAGAGATATGCAAGGAGAGAGAGATATGCGGAGGAGAGAGAGAGAGGAGAGAGAGATATGCAGAGCGAGAGAGAGGGGAGAGATATGCGGAGAGAGAGGAGAGAGAGAGATATGCGAGGAGAGAGAGATATGCGAGGAGAGAGAGAGATATGCGGAGAGAGAGAGATGCAGAGCGAGAGAGAGAGGAGAGATATGTGGAGAGAGAGGAGAGAGATATGCGAGGAGAGAGATATGCGGAGAGAGAGGGGGAGAGAGATATGCGGGGAGAGACAGAGAGGAGAGAGAGAGATATGCAGAGCGAGAGAGAGAGAGAGATGCGAAGAGGGGGGGGGAGAGAGATGCGGGGAAGAGAGAGAGAGAGATGTGGAGAGAGAGATGTGGAGAGAGAGATGAGGGAGAGAGATATGCGGGGGGAGAGATGCGGAGAGAGAGATATGCGGAGAAAGAGAGATATGCAGAGAGGGAGAGAGATATGCAGAGAGAAGAGAGAGGAGAGAGAGATGAGAGAAAGAGAAAGAAGAGAGAGGAGAGATATGTGGGGGGAGAGATGCGTGGAGAGAGAGGGGGAGAGAGAGAGGAGAGAGAGATATGCGGAGAAAGAGAGAGAGAGGAGAGAGAGATATGCGAAGAGAGAGATATGAGAAGAGAGGAGAGAGAGAGAGGAGAGATATGCGGGGGGGGGGGGGGGGGGGGGGAGATGCAGAGAGAGAGGAGGAGAGAGAGGGAGGAGGGGAGAGCGATTGAGAGAGAGAGTGGAGAGAGAGAGAGATGCAGAGAGAGGAGAGATATGCAGAGAGAGAGATATGAGAAGAGAGGAGAGAGAGAGGAGAGATATGCGGGAGAGAGAGAGAGGGGGGGGGAGGTTTCAGAACTCGAAGTGTTAAGTTTATTTTTTTTTAAATAACAAAATAGAAAGTCACTGAAGAGAAGAGAAATCCAATTCCAGTCAATATTACAAAACATATGATATGAAATTTGTTAAATTTAAAAAAATATGAAATTACATTTATTCACAAAAAATATGAAATGTCTTACATTAAAAAAAGTGAAATTTTGTTACATTTATTTGCAAAACAAAAATCTGAAATGAAGTTTGTTACTTTTAATTTACAAAAAGTACTTCATGAAATTTGTTACATTTAAAAAAAAACTCATTTGTATCCTTTTCTCTTTTTTTTTTTGTTTTTTTTTGTTTCAGAAAACAGAGCATACATTAAACCTCCGATCATGTACTGAGGACGGAGGTGGGAGGCCAGCGTGTGCATGGAACACTGCTCAAGAGAAAGGACACCGGGGCCCCTGCTGCCTTCAGTATGAAGTAACGGATCATCGTAAACCGGCACACAGAACGGGAAGGACTTTTATGGACCGTTCTGTCAGTTGCTGCATCACCGACTACCCCGCCATTCCGGCACTACAGAGCGGGATCCAGCCACTCCCCCCAACCCCATGACACCTCCATCCTCAAACATCATTTTAAGCACATCTATAATTACCGCCCCCCCCCCCCCCCATCTGGATTTTCGCTTTTCCGACAGAAGCAATTTTACAGTCTACAGCGCCATTGTATCTAACCCAATTACAGACAGCGCCCCCTGGCTGGAGGGAGTCCTTTTTTTTTTTAATCACAAACCACTTCTGGTATCATTACGTAAAAACAAAAACTTCAGCTTTGTTTACCGAAGCGGACCTACCCGCTCTTTACGACATTTTCCAAACAAACTTGTGTACATTTTTTAAAAGGCGAAAAACTACAATGCTGTAAAAAGTTAATAAAAAAAAAACAAAAAAACATTCATCGGACGACCGTCGCAGAGCCACAATGCCGAGGATTGGTGACGCCTCTCGAAAGGCCGTTGCTCGCGGTTTTGGGCCTTTCGAACGTACGGTAGAGATGTTAGGTCGATGAAGAGTTCTGAGTAAACGGTTCCTCTGTTGTACTATATTAAGTTAAAAGTATAAGTTTGTTAAAATGTTCTTGCTAAGATGCAGTATTAAAAAGAAAAAAAATGTTTGACTTTTGAAACGTGTTTTTTATTTTTGTGATGTAACCTGTACACCGCCTGTGAATCCCCCCCCCCCCCCCTACAATCATGGAGACCAAAGGCCCATGCCTATATTCTATTCTTTTCAAAATTCGAATTTCAGAATATTTCCAAATGTTCTGTTCTATTTCTTTTCTATTCTTTTCTATTATATTTGTTTTCTATTCTATTTTATTCCGTTCTTGTTTTCCAATTTGAATTTCGGGTAAAATTTTGTTTAATTATTTCGGATAAAATTTAGTTTCATTATTTCGGGTAAAATTTTGTTTCATTATTTCGGATACAATTTTGTTTCATTATTTCGGATACAATTTTGTTTCATTATTTCGGATAACATTTTGTTTCATTATTTTAGATACAATTTAGTTTCATTATTTCAGATACAATTTTGTTTCATTATTTTGAATACAATTTTGTTTCATTATTTCGGTTACAATTTTGTTTCATTATTTCAGATAACATTTTGTTTCATTATTTCGGGTAAAATTTTGATTCATTATTTCGGATACAATTTTGTTTCATTATTTCGGATAGAAGTTTGTTTCATTATTTTGGATAAAATTTTGTTTCATTATTTTGGATACAATTTTGTTTCATTATTTCGGATAACATTTTGTTTCATTATTTCGGATAAAAGTTTTTAATTATTTCGGATAAAATTTTGTTTCATTATTTTGGATAAAATTTAGTTTCATTATTTCGGATAAAATTTTGTTTCATTATTTCGGATAAAAGTTTGTTTTGTTATTTCGGATAAAAGTTTGTTTCGTTATTTCGGATACAATTTTGTTTCATTATTTCGGATACAATTTTGTTTCATTATTTCAGATACAATTTTGTTTCATTATTTCAGATACAATTTTGTTTCATTATTTCAGATTTGTTACTATTGTAATTCGGATCCATCCAAATAACGAAAATTTTGTCCGACATTAGTGGTTATCAGTTGATCCCCAAACGCTCCCGCGTGTAGTGCTGCCCCCGAGGGAGCCGTTGTTAATGTTCTCAAGTTCTTCCCAAAATCGGAGCAAGGCAGCCAGACACACCATTGTCATCCATCCACTCTGGCTTAGTAAACTGTCTAAGGGTGCTTTTTGTTCATTTATTTGTTGGCGAACTGGGGGAGGGGGTCTCTGAATGAAGCAGGATACCCCAAAATGAAACTTAGTACTGACCAGGGGCAGACTGACCATTCAGGTGCTTGGGCACTGCCCAAGGGCCTGGGGTTAGTGGGAGACCCAAAAGAACTCCATCTTGGGAGAGGAGGCTTTATTCACAGGGTCCCAAAGTGTACACAACCCATAGCACGACCTCAACAAAAGCCTAGCGTCCAGCCCAGGAGTGCCCCAAGGCAAGCAGCCCCTGGAGCTCGTATATCCATTCCCACACCACGAAAAAGGCCTCCTCTGGGCTTCAGCCTATTTAAGAGGAACCAATCCACCATCTGGGTATGCCTTCCCAGGGATTGGATAGGCCCTACTAGGCTGGGAATTTGAATCCTCCTGCCCTACCCTTCAGAAGCATCTTCTAGAGTCAGGGGGAGGTAATCAACCTTCCAGCCTGTGAAGTCGACTATACTAAACAATTCTGGCTCCTGTGGCTACAGCAGAAGCCCCATACTGAAATTTACCTAACAGCCTATGCATGAGGGCGCTACACTCACAACGCCACCTACTGTCAAAGAGCGAGTATTGCTGAGGTCACTGAAAAGGTCACATGACCCCAATACTAACTTGAAAGAGGAGACGGGACATGCTAGGCTTCCTGTGTGTGCCAAGAGCATGGAGAGATGGAACACAGGGCTGGGACAAAGGGTGGCCAGGAGGGGCAGCTGCCCTGGGTTCAGAGAAGCAAGGGTGGTACACCCATTCTACAGCATGCATTTACAGTGGGGGAAGGGGGGTGCCATTCTGGATCCTTATACTGGTGGTACGTCAAGTATCATCCCGGTTTGGAATGACCTGTAGGGGTGGCTACGCTTGGGGTCCATGCAGGGCAGCGTAGCCACCCCAAAAGGTGGAAATGCAGGACAGAGAAGATTCAATGGACAATCTGCAGAGAAAAAAGGAACAGCAGGGAAGAAAAATCAATGAAGTATGCTACTAGGTTGTCTTTTATCCAACGATGGGATAATTGCTTTCTCTTGGAGGTCTATACGTCAGACCATAAAAGAGAGAAGGATCTGGTTTCAAAAGAGGAACAGTTAAGATACACTCAAGGCCACGTACAATATACGTTGTAAATGGAACATGATCACCCTTGGGGCCCCACATTTTACGTTCTGAAGGAAACGCTTACTTGAAGGATGTCCAAACTCTTTTTTTTTTTTTTCCAACTGGTGGATAGAGTAGGGAAGAATTAAAAATCCCCACTGACAACTGAATGTAAAAAGAATGGCCCAGCAATAAAAAAAAAAAAAAAAAAAAAAAAAAAGCATGCCCCCCCATCTATGCCCAAACCATTCGGGTCTGGTATGGATTCTGAGGGTAACCCATGCCAAACATTTTTTAAAAATGGCTTGGGGGGTTCCCCCAAAATCCATACCAGACCCTTTATCCGAGCATGCATCCTGGCTGAGCGTGCCCCCCCCCCTCCTGAACCATGCCAGGTCATATGCCCTCAACATATGGGGGGTGCTTTGGAGCAGGGGGGCTCCACCCCAAAGCACCTTGTCCCCATGTTGATGGGCACAAGGGCCTCTACCCCACAACCGTGGCCAGTGGTTGTAGGGGTTTGCGGGCGGGGGGCTTATTGGAATCTGGAAGCCATCTTTAAAAGGCAGCCCCCATTTCCTGCCCACTCCCCATGTGAATGAGTATGGGGTACATGGTACCGCTACTCATTCACAAAAAAAAAAGTGTAGTGTAAAAAAATGACTGGAGACAGTTTCTGACAAGTCCTTCTCAAAAACAAATTTAAAAAATGTCCCCCGAAGTAGATCCAACGTCAGTCATGCCGCCAACCTGAAAAAAAAGTTTCACGCGCGACGCTGACTCCCGCCGCCCGACAGCTGCGCGGTGAAGACAGTTCTAGAATAGTGTGATTATGTCACAAGGGGGCAGGGTCACCCTGGCCCCTTGTGACGTCGTCATGCGCTGTGATTGGCCCATGGTCAGGTGCATTGCTTTGTCCAATCACAATGCACTGTCAGGGAGCAGTGCATTGTGGGGGGGTGCGGTGAAACAGCCCACCAAACGCCCTTGCCATTCATGTGTTCACCGAACACAAGAACGGCCGATATTCGAATCGAACATACACCACACCTCTACTCATGAATTTTCACAAAAAGTACACTCATCCTCGGGGCATGGGGGGTGCCAGTTAGTATTTCCAGATGTGGGTGCTGGGGGAGGGGTCATTTCTTCCCCAGTTGAATTTGGCATGGTGCAGTAGACTTGTCCCCAGTTGAATCTGGCATGGTGCAGTAGACTTGTCCCCAGTTGAATCTGGCATGGTGCAGTAGACCCCAGTTGTAGACAGGTTCTACTTTTGGTAGGGATGGGGCTGGGGGTTGGGAGATGAAAGAAGTTCTTGGTGATGTGCCAGAAAAACACTGTGGATATGGAACACCACCGAGTTTCCACTGGCACAAGGACACGTGATCTATGCTTCTAGCTTCCTAGGCCGGTCTTTTGGCTTACCTGGAGCAATTTCTATACCGAGAAAAAAACACTGTCATGGTACCTCAATTTCTTAAATTATTTGTTTGCACGAGCAATTGCACTACATGTGCGCTTTGTTGAGTTTTTTGTTGCACAGAGAAGAAGGGTGCAGATTTACAGGGCCCTGCCCTGATGTCGGGGAGAGGATCTGTGGCTTTTGGGTCTTTTTCCTCTCCACAGTTGGAGGTCTCTTTGGGAGAGCCACTACCAAATACTTGGTGGACCAGCTTCAGCAGGTCCCTGAGAAGCGGAGTCTGCCTGGTTTCAGCCAAGTGGACTACAGTACCTTGCACCGTGGGGTTTTAGGGATTGAGGACTTTTCTCTTCAGAGGTTGGCCAAAGCACTCTCCTGCACTTTTTCGTATGTGATGTACCTTGCACCGTGGGGATTTTAGGGATTGAGGACCTTCCTCTTCAGAGGTTGGCCAAAGCACTCTCATGCACTTTTTCGTATGTGATGTACCTTGCACTGTGGGAGTTTTAGGGATTGAGGCCCTTCCTCTTCAGAGGTTGGCCAAAGCACTCTCCTGCACTTTTTCGTATGTGATGTACCTTGCACTGTGGGAGTTTTAGGGATTGAGAACCTTCCTCTTCAGAGGTTGGCCAAAGCACTCTCCTGCACTTTTTTGTATGTGATGTACCTTGCACCGTGGGGATTTTAGGGATTGAGGACCTTCCTCTTCAGAGGTTGTCCAAAGCACTCTCATGCACTTTTTCGTATGTGATGTACCTTGCAACGTGGGAGTCAGGGGCGGACTGACCATTTGGAAACTCGGGCACTGCCCGAGGGCCCAGGTTCACTAGGGGGCCCCATGAGATGCCCCTGATACCTTTTTCATAGGCTTTTTTGAGTTTGGGCAAGGACACGGGCCCCATGATCCCCTATTGCCCGGGGGCCCCATGCGTTGTCAGTCCGCCCCTGTTGGGAGTTTTAGGGATTGAGGCCCTTCATCTTCAGAAGTTGTCCAAAGCACTCTCATGCACTTTTTCGTATGTGACGACTTTACTGTTCACTTTCTTTGCTCACAGGGGATTGATAATGATGCATTGCAATGCTCTGTATAAAAAGTGAAAAAAATATTGAAGAAACTTTATTGCAAGTTGGAAACATTTACAAAGCCAAAGCACATAGCTCTCCATCAGTCCCTGTTTCTTCTCTACTAATGCATTTAACCTCAACAAGGGTTTCGTCATAAAAGTGTGGCTAGGTCATATTCTACGACTCCACTCCTGTTGATGTGGCACTTACGTTAACTTGTGGCTAGTTATGTTAGGAAAATTAAATTTTTTTGTAACCAGTGGAGCAGCTTGTGATTATTTTGGGCTGTTCTTGGTTTTACTGGTTGCAAGTTTGCTTCCCTCTGCCTTCTGGAGGATTCTGGAAAGTAGCAAGCTGGGAGAGTCAAATAGACAGCCTGAATATTTATATGGTCCCAGCCAGGGGCGGACTGACAACTCATGGGGCCCCCGGGCAATAGGGGATCATGGGGCCCCTGTGTCCTTGCCCAAACTCAAAAAAGCCTATGAAAAAGGTTCCAGAGGCATCTCATGGGGCCCCCTACTGACTCCAGGCCCTCGGGCAGTGCCCGAGTTTCCAAATGGTCAGTCCGCCCCTGGTCCCAGTCAATCCCTGAGGGGGAGTGTGTCCAGTAGGTGGCTTGGGAGTGCATAAATAGTCTGAGGCCTGGGGCAGTAGGGCTCTTGTCCAGGAGGAGGAGATGTTTCCAGCCTGAATGGCTAATGATCTTCTGGGAAGTCCAGCTGTACATATTCCTTTGCTCATGGAGGTCCCAGCTATGCTAAACTTGGGCGTGCTGTTCTAGTGCTCAAATAGGTCCCAGCCGGGTTAGAGCTAGGGGGGGCTATTCTACTGGACCTTGCTGGAACTGAGGATCTTGTCTGTAGACTTCATGGGAGGAATATCTGGCTGATATTGGAAGGAGACATCCAAGTATCAAGGGCCATGTGTGACTACAGACATGTGTAAGATCCTAGTGACTGAGTGGTGTCTTAGTGTAGCTCAGTCCCTTTATTGCTGCTACAAGACTGTTCTAAGAAGCGTTGAGAAAGTAGAGAAGTGCCCTTGTGTCACTACTTTGTACTACTGGAGTATCCCATAGCTTCCTGATACCCTATCCAAGTTCAACTTGTAATAAAGCATCATTGAGCCAGAAGAGTGATTGAAGCTGTGTGCCTGGCTGCTAACACACCAATTTGGGAAAAGAACCTTGGGACTTTCCGGGGTGAGTGCTACATTGAGGTGAAACATGTTGAAGGAGAAGAAGCAGGGTCTGACAGAGAGCTATGTGCTTTGGCTTGGTTTGGTGAAGGTTTCCAAGTTCCTTTGATACGGAAGAAAAAAACGAGCAGACCTTTGGATTCCTGGTTTTGAATTCAGCAAGTTGGGGATGAATGGACTCCATCAAGTCAGCATCCACAGCTGGTGAGTGAACCAAAAGTCCACCAGAAGGGCAAGTGTAGGTCAAATGCAACTGTCAAGGAACTGTAAATAATTTCAGAAACATCTCAAGTACAAGCAGAATGCACTTGATACCAAGCTGGCGTTGTCCTTTAATACAAGTCCAAAGCCCATCAACACAAGAACTAAGGGAAATCCCACCTAGCACAGTTCTTACTGGAACAAGTGTCTCCGTTGGAAGATTTTCCCTCTATTTGTCTTGCAGTGAAATATCGAAATGTTGGATTTTACCTCAATTTGAGTCCGGGTGACAACGGTCATCAGAACAAGTAAAGGGAATCTCCCCAGCAGAGACATGGACAGCTACAAAAACCTTGGGGTACATGTGTTAGAGGTTCTGGATCTCTCATAGTAATAGCCACCATTGTGAATGGCCATCTCATTGATCAACCTGACCCCCTTGTTCGTTCCTGTGTACCAGAGTACTCCCAAGAAAGGGGGGGGGGGGGGGGTTCATGAGACAAGTCCAAATATGTAATAAGCAGTAAAGCACCACAAACTGCCTGTGGAGTTCATGCATACAAGTATTATAAAAATTCCCATCACATATAAATTAAGCACTAATGAATAGGAGCGTATGGCTTTTTATTAAAATCCAAAACCCTAGGCTCTATGACCATTGGTATGACACCATTATTGCTTCTTACAGCCTCCCTAACAGGGGTTCTAACCCCTCACTTGTCCATCTGAAAGTAAAAAAAAAAGTTTTGCCATTTGCCAGAAGATGGGGACGCTGGAGTCATAAAGGGATGGACATGGTCAGCAACAATACTCAGGTAGGCCGTGGCATTTAAACAATGCTTAGTTGGTACTAAGCGACATAAAGTGTGACAAGAAAATCTCCCCCACACAATGACACCACCACCAGCCTGAACCGTTGATACAAGGCAGGATGGATCCACCACACCATGACACCACCAGCCTGAACCATTGATACAAGGCAGGATGGATCCACCACACCATGACACCACCAGCCTGAACCATTGATACAAGGCAGGATGGTTCCACCACACCATGACACCACCACCACCAGCAGCCTGAACCATTGATACAAGGCAGGATGGATCCCCCACACCATGACACCACCAGCCTGAACCATTGATACAAGGCAGGATGGTTCCACCACACCATGACACCACCACCACCAGCAGCCTGAACCATTGATACAAGGCAGGATGGTTCCACCACACCATGACACCACCACCACCAGCAGCCTGAACCATTGATACAAGGCAGGATGGATCCTCCACACCATGACACCACCACCACCAGCCTGAACCGTTGATACAAGGCAGGATGGATCCTCCACACAATGACACCACCACCAGCCTGAACCGTTGATACAAGGCAGGATGGATCCTCCACACAATGACACCACCACCAGCCTGAACCGTTGATACAAGGCAGGATGGATCCACCACACCATGACACCACCAGCCTGAACCATTGATACAAGGCAGGATGGTTCCACCACACCATGACACCACCACCACCAGCAGCCTGAACCATTGATACAAGGCAGGATGGTTCCACCACACCATGACACCACCACCACCAGCAGCCTGAACCATTGATACAAGGCAGGATGGATCCTCCACACAATGACACCACCACCAGCCTGAACCGTTGATACAAGGCAGGATGGATCCACCACACCATGACACCACCACCAGCCTGAACCATTGATACAAGGCAGGATGGATCCACCACACCATGACACCACCAGCCTGAACCATTGATACAAGGCAGGATGGATCCACCACACCATGACACCACCACCACCAGCCTGAACCATTGATACAAGGCAGGATGGATCCACCACACCATGACACCACCACCAGCCTGAACCATTGATACAAGGCAGGATGGATCTACCACACCATGACACCACCAGCCTGAACCATTGATACAAGGCAGGATGGATCCACCACACCATGACACCACCAGCCTGAACCATTGATACAAGGCAGGATGGTTCCACCACACCATGACACCACCACCACCACCACCAGCCTGAACCATTGATACAAGGCTGGATGGATCCTCCACACCATGACACCACCACCACCACCAGCCCGAACCATTGATACAAGGCAGGATGGATCCACCACACCATGACACCACCACCACCAGCCTGAACCGTTGATACAAGGCAGGATGGATCCTCCACACCATGACACCACCACCAGCCTGAACCATTGATACAAGGCAGGATGGATCCACCACACCATGACATCACCACCAGCCTGAACCATTGATACAAGGCAGGATGGATCCACCACACCATGACACCACCACCCTGAACCATTGATACAAGGCAGGATGGATCCATGCTTTCATGCTGTTTATGCCAAATTCTGTCCCTACCATCTGAATGTCGCAGCTGAAATCCAGACTCATCAGACCAGGCAACGTTTTTTCCAATCTTCTATTGTCCAATTTTTGGTGAGCTTGTGCGAATTGTAGTCCCCGTTTCCTGTTCTTAGCTGACAGGAGTAGCACCTGGTGTGGTCTTCTCCTCCTCCTACAAAGCTACAATGTGCAGTCTGATCACTGGGGGAGGGGAGACTGAGGAAATGCTTCCTCCTCCTACAAAGTTACAATGTACAGTCTGATCACTGGGGGAGGGGAGACTGAGGAAATGCCTCCTCCTCCTTCTACAAAGTTACAATGTACAGTCTGATCACTGGGGGAGGGGAGACTGAGGAAACGCTTCCTCCTCCCTCTTCTACAAAGTTACAATGTACAGTCTGATCACTGGGGGAGGGGAGACTGAGGAAACGCTTCCTCATCCTACAAAGTTACAATGTACAGTCTGATCACTGGGGGAGGGGAGACTGAGGAAACGCTTCCTCCTCCTTCTACAAAGTTACAACGTGCAGTCTGATCCAGGGGCGGTCTGACCATTCAAGCACTAGGGCACTGCCCGAAGGCCCGGGGTCAGTAGGGGGGGGCCATGAGATGGCTTTTTCATAGGCTTTTTGGGTATGGGCAAGGACACAGGGGCCCCTATTGCCCGGGGGCCCCATGAGTTGTCAGTCCACCCCTGGTCTGATCACTGGGGGAGGGGAGACTGAGGAAATTCTTCCACCTCCATCTAAAAAGTTACAATATACAGTCTGATCACTGGGGGAGGGGAGACTGAGGAAATGCTTCCTCCTGCCTGCAGTAAACTGATGACATCATCTCAGCCTAGGCAAAGTCACTAACTGGAGCGCAAAGATACCTAAATGATAAAAATTGGGTGAATGGGTATGTACATTGTTGGTTGAACCGGACGGACTAGTGTGTGTTTTTTTTTTTTCAACCAGATTAGCTACGTAACTATTTATATTGTGATGTGTGGGAAATGTATTCACCGAGATCGGCAAAGTTGATGTGTGGGAAATGAATTCACCGAGATCGGCAATGTTGAAGTGTGGGAAATGAATTCACCGAGATCGGCAATGTTGAAGTGTGGGAAATGTATTCACCGAGATCGGCAAAGTTGATATGTGGGAAATGTATTCACCGAGATCGGCAAAGTTGATGTGTGGGAAATGTATTCACCGAGATCGGCAAAGTTGATGTGTGGGAAATGTATTCACCGAGATCGGCAAAGTTGATATGTGGGAAATGAATTCACCGAGATTGGCAATGTTGAAGTGTGGGAAATGTATTCACCGAGATCGGCAAAGTTGATGTGTGGGAAATGTATTCACCGAGATCGGCAAAGTTGATGTGTGGGAAATGTATTCACCGAGATCGGCGAAGTTCCTGAAAGGCCGGCTTCAATCTACGTCCACTTTAATAAATAAGCAGGTATACATTTGCTGTTTATTTAAAGCCATCGACCTTCGGGCTCATTACGGCCCATTTACAGACTTCTTTGTGATGAATCGGCATCCTCTCCGTTCTCCGGGAATAATCTGCGCGCCGCAAGCTGCCCGGCCCGCGATCATTATTCCAAAACGGAAAAATTAATTGTAAATAACCAGCAGTCAATTAAGCCAAAGGTTTCTGCCGGCTAATGCAAATCTTTCCTAGTTTTGTTTTCAGTTAACCGGCTCATTAATGATTTATAGATGTGTATACAGCTGTGGGGACGGCGGTATTATCTAATGCACTCCGAGAATAATTACACATGAAAAGACGTCCGTGGTCTGGGGAGAGACTCAAAAATTACTTACTCCTTTTACTTTGGCTGTATTAAAATGTAAAATGTTCGAGAGAGACAGAGAAAAAAAAAAAAAAAATGCTTTCGTTGGTTGCAGCAAATTTTTTGTTTTTACGGCTTTCAAAGGGGGGAAAAAAAAAAATCCCTTTTTATGATTTTGTTAAGTGCTGATACTTCGCCGAGCTCTAAGATGCTTCTGTAAACAAAACATCAAGGCAAATGCAACAAAGACAGTAAGGAGCGCATTCATAATTTAAAAACTCGATTCATAAAACATTCGCCTCCCCCGTGCTCAACCTTTATTGCATTAATATCTAATCCCTTTCCGCGCAAAACAATTGAAAAAGCTAAAAACGCAACTTGCTTAAATTTTGTTTCGTTTTTCTTTTTTTTTTAACGGTTTCCCGTCCGATGTGTTTTCAAAAAACTGCACAATGTTGGTCCGTGGTCCGTGGCCTGGAAGGGCTTGGTGGTTGGCTACAACTCGAGTTGCCCTCTGCTCCTTAGGCTAATGTAGCACAGGCCCTTAACGGGCCATGAAGATTTGTCCCTGGTTCTATTCAAGTGAGTCCACGGCCGACAGGTACACAGCAGCTGTGGACTCCCCAAGAAAATAGGCCCCCCTGGCTCTAGCACAGCTGGGACCTCAATGAAATCTCTGCAGGCTTTCAGTTGACTTGTCAAGAAGGGCATCAACCCTTCCAGGTTGGGGTATCTTCCTCCAGGACGTCAAACCCACTATTTATGGGCTCTCTCTACACCTTCTGGGCGCACCTCCCCAGGGATTGGCTAGAGTTCCAAAAATATTCAAGCTCAGGGTCTGCCTCTTCCAGCCCACTACATTCTAGAACCTACCAAAAGAAAGGGAGAAGTAGTGGAGCCCATGAAACAAAGAACAGACAAAAATAGTCAAATGGCTCCCTGGTTCTGTTCAAGTGAGTCCACGGCCAACAGGTACACAGCAGCTGTGGACTCCCCAAGAAAATAGGCCCCCCTGGCTCTAGCACAGCTGGGACCTCAATGAAATCTCTGCAGGCTTTCAGTTGACTTGTCAAGAAGGGCAGCAACCCTTCCAGGTTGGGGTATCTTCCTCCAGGACATCAAACCCACTATTTATGGGCTCTCTCTACACCTTCTGGGCGCACCTCCCCAGGGATTGGCTAGAGTTCCAAAAATATTCGAGCTCGGGGTCTGCCTCTTCCAGCCCACTACATTCTAGAACCTACCAGAAGAAAGGGAGAAGTAGTGGAGCCCATGAAACAAAGAACAGACAAAAATAGTCAAATGGCTCCCTGGTTCTGTTCAAGTGAGTCCACGGCCAACAGGTACACAGCAGCTGTGGACTCCCCAAGAAAATAGGCCCCCCTGGCTCTAGCACAGCTGGGACCTCAATGAAATCTCTGCAGGCTTTCAGTTGACTTGTCAAGAAGGGCAGCAGCCCTTCCACGTTGGGATCTCTTCCTCCAGAACGTCAAACCCGCTATTTATGGGCTCTCTATCCACCTTCTGGGCACACCTCCCCAGAGATTGGCTATAGTCACACGCCTCCCCCCATGCTCAACCTTTATTGCATTAATATCTAATCCCTTTCCGCGCAAAACAATTGAAAAAGCTAAAAACTTTATTTTTTTAACGGTTTCCCGTCCGACGTGTTTTCAAACAAACTGCACAATGTTTGTCCGTGGCCCGTGGCCTGGAGGCGCTTGGTGGTTAGCTACAACCCGAGTTGCCCTCTGCTCCTCCTGAGTAGATAAAGTCTTAGGCTAATGTAGCACAGGCCCTTTACGGGCCATGCAGATTTGTCCCTGGTTCTGTTCAAGTGAGTCCACGGCCGACAGGTACACAGCAGATATGGACTCCCCAAGAAAATAGGCCCCCCTGGCTCTAGCACAGCTGGGACCTCAATGAAATCTCTGCAGGCTTTCAGCTGACTTGTCAAGAAGGGCAGCAACCCTTCCAGGTTGGAATATCTTCCTCTAGGACATCAAACCCACTATTTATGGGCTCTCTCTCCACCTTCTGGGCACACCTCCCCAGGGATTTGCTAGAGTTCCAAAAATATTCAAGCTCAGGGTCTGCCTCTTCCAGCCCACTACATTCTAGAACCTACCAGAAGAAAGGGAGCCCATGAGACCCAGAACAGACAAAAATAGTCAAATAGCTCCCTGGTTCTGTTCAAGTGAGTCCACGGCCAACATGTACACAGCAGCTATGGACTCCCCAAGAAAATAGGCCCCCCTGGCTCTAGCACAGCTGGGACCTCAATGAAATCTCTGCAGGCTTTCAGTTGACTTGTCAAGAAGAGCAGCAACCCTTCCAGGTTGGGATATCTTCCTCCAGGACATCAAACCCACTATTTATGGGCTCTCTCTCCACCTTCTGGGCACACCTCCCCAGAGATTTGCTAGAGTTCCAAAAATATTCAAGCTCAGGGTCTGCCTCTTCCAGCCCACTATATTCTAGAACCTACAAGAAGAAAGGGAGAAGTAGTGGAGCCTATGAGACCCAGAACAGACAAAAATAGTCAAATAGCTCCCTGGTTCTGTTCAAGTGAGTCCACGGCCAACATGTACACAGCAGCTATGGACTCCCCAAGAAAATAGGCCCCCCTGGCTCTAGCACAGCTGGGACCTCAATGAAATCTCTGCAGGCTTTCAGTTGACTTGTCAAGAAGGGCAGCAACCCTTCCAGGTTGGGGTATCTTCCTCCAGGACATCAAACCCGCTATTTATGGACACTCTCTCCACCTTCTGGGCACACCTCCCCAGGGATTAGCTAGAGTTCCAAAAATATTCAAGCTCAGGGTCTGCCTCTTCCAGCCCACTATATTCTAGAACCTACCAGAAGAAAGGGAGAAGTAGCGGAGTCTGAGACCCAGAACAGACAAAAATAGTCAAATGGCTCCCTGGTTCTGTTCAAGTGAGTCCACGGCCGACAGGTACACAGCAGCTATGGACTCCCCAAGAAAATAGGCCCCCCTGGCTCTAGCACAGCTGGGACCTCAATGAAATCTCTGCAGGCTTTCAGTTGACTTGTCAAGAAGGGCAGCAACCCTTCCACATTGGGATCTCTTCCTCCAGGACGTCAAATCCGCTATTTATGGGCTCTCTCTCCACCTTCTGGGCACACGTCCCCAGAGATTGGCTATAGTCACACGCCTCCCCCCGGTGCTCAACCTTTATTGCATTAATATCTAATCCCTTTCCACACAAAACAATTGAAAAAGCTAAAAACGCAACTTGCTTATTTTTTTTTTTTTTTTTTTTTTAACGGTTTCCCATCCAATGTGTTTTCAAACAAATTGCACAATGTTTGTCCGTGGCCCGTGGTCTGGAGGCGCTTGATGGTTGGCTACAACCCGAGTTGCCCTTTGCTCCTCCTGAGTAGATAAAGTCTTAGGCTAATGTAGCACAGGCCCTTCACGAACCAAGAAGATTTGTCCCTGGTTCTGTTCAAGTGAGTGCACAGGTACACAGCAGCTACGGACTTCCCAGGAAAATGCCCCCCCCCCCCCCCCCCCCCGACTCCTCAGTGAAATCTCTGCAGACTTTCAGTTGACTTGTCAAGAAGGGCAGCAACCCTTCCAGGTTGGGATATCTTCCTCCAGGACATCAAACCTGCTATTTATGGGCCCCTTCTCCACCTTCTGGGCACACCTCCCCAGGGATTGACTAGTGTTCCAAAAATATTCAAGCTCGGGGTCTGCCTCTTCCAGCCCCCTACATTCTAGAACCTACCAGAAGAAAGGAAGAAGTAATGGAGTCTATGAGACCCAGAACAGACAACAATAGTCACAATGCTCCCCCAGCTATATAGGATCCAAAAAGACTAAATTCTCTTCATCCTCATTGGCAACCTAACCTAGGAGGATCCCTCCAAAAAAAAAAAAAAAAAAAAAGGGGAAAGTGTTTTTTTTTCCGACCTCACTGATATTTGATAATGTAAAGGAACATTCTTCCTACTGACCCCCAATGTAAGGGACATTCTTCCCACTGACCCCCAATGCAAGGGACATTCTTCCCACTGACCCCCAATGCAAGGGACATTCTTCCCACTGACCCCCAATGTAAGGGACATTCTTCCCACTGACCCCCAATGCAAGGGACATTCTTCCCACTGACCACCAATGTAAGGGACATTCTTCCCACTGACCCCCAATGTAAGGGACATTCTTCCCACTGACCACCAATGTAAGGGGCATTCTTCCCACTGATCACCAATGTAAGGGACATTCTTCCCACTGACCACCAATGTAAGGGACATTCTTCCCACTGACCCCCAATGTAAGGGACATTCTTCCCCCTGACCCCCAATGTAAGGGACGTTCTTCCCACTGATCACCAATGTAAGGGACATTCTTCTCACTGACCCCCAATGTAAGGGACATTCTTCCCACTGACCCCCCAATGTAAGGGACATTCTTCCCACTGACCCCCAATGTAAGGGACATTCTTCACACTGATCACCAATGTAAGGGACATTCTCCCCACTGACCCCCAATGTAAGGGACATTCTTCCCGCTGACCTCCAATGTAAGGGACGTTCTTCCCACTGACCCCCAATGTAAGGGACATTCTTCCCACTGACCACCATTATAAGGGACATTCTTCCCACTGATCACCAATGTAAGGGACATTCTTCTCACTGACCACCAATGTAAGGAGCGTTCTTCCCACTGACCCCCAATGTAAGGGGCGTTCTTCCCACTGACCACCAATGTAAGAGACATTCTTCCCACTGACCACCAATGTAAGGGACATTCTTCCCACTGACCACCAATGTAAGGGACATTCTTCCCACTGACCACCAATGTAAGGGACATTCTTCCCACTGACCTCCAATGTAAGGGACATTCTTCCCACTGATCACCAATGTAAGGGACATTCTTCCCACTGACCCCCAATGTAAGGGACATTCTTCCCACTGACCACCAATGTAAGGAGCATTCTTCCCATTGACCCCCAATGTAAGGGGTGTTCTTCCCACTGACCCCCAATGTAAGGGACATTCTTCCCACCGACCACCAATGTAAGGGACATTCTTCCCACCGACCCCCAATGTAAGGGACATTCTTCCCACTGTCCCCCAATGTAAGGGACATTCTTCCCACTGTCCCCCAATGTAAGGGACATTCTTCCCACTGACCCCCAATGTAAGGGACATTCTTCCCACTGACCCCCAATGTAAGGGACATTCTTCCCACTGACCCCCAATGTAAGGGACATTCTTCCCACTGACCCCCAATGTAAGGGACATTCTTCCCACTGACCTCCAATGTAAGGGACATTCTTCCCACTGACCACCAATGTAAGGGACATTCTTCCCACTGACCCCCAATGTAAGGGACATTCTTCCCACTGACCACCAATGTAAGGGACATTCTTCCCACTGACCCCCAATGTAAGGGACATTCTTCCCACTGATCACCAATGTAAGGGACATTCTTCCCACTGATCACCAATGTAAGGGACATTCTTCCCACTGATCACCAATGTAAGGGACATTTCTTCCCACTGATCACCAATGTAAGGGACATTCTTCCCACTGATCACCAATGTAAGGGACATTCTTCCCACTGATCACCAATGTAAGGGACATTCTTCCCACTGACCCCCAATGTAAGGGACTGTCTTCCCACTGACCCCCAATGTAAGGGACATTCTTCCCACTGGCCCCCAATGTAAGGGACATTCTTCCCACTGACCCCCAATGTAAGGAGCATTCTTCCCACTGAGGCTGAGAAAGGCTGATCTATCAAGGTTGCCATAAGCCAACACCAACCCTTTCTCAGCTGGACAATGGACAAGGAGACGGTCACATGAGTCATGTGTTGATCCCCCGAAACACCTTTAAGCCACAACACATTGCTCTTGTTATTTGCACCCAGTTTAGCTATGCTATGCATAGAAGTTGTTTTATATTTTGGTAAGTAAGGACTATTGCTCTGCTCTCTGCCTCCTATGGTTTACGCTTTTAGCAGGTTGTGTGATACAATGTGACATTTTCCAGCTGAGATGTAGCCCACCGCTACGCTTCATTACCCGTGACTTCCTCCGAGAGGGCGAACGCAGTAAAAATAGCTTCTTCTCAAACAAAACGCTTAAATGAAATCTTTCCGGATATCCAAAATACAGACTCCGATTACAAGTGATACCAACTCGTGCTGCAAGAGGAGACCATTTCTACCGCTTTCAGATAAGACACCTCTTAAAGAGGAACAAGGGATTTTTTCATTTATATGTACACACTCACCGGCCACTTTATTAGGTCCACTTTTGCTAGTATTGGGTTGGACCCCCTTTTGCCTTCAGAACTGCCTTCATTCTTCATGGCATAGATTCAACAAGGTGTTGGAAACATTCCTCAGAGATTATGGTCCATAATGACATGATAGCATCACGCAGTTGCTGCAGATTTGTTGGCTGCACATCCATGATGGGAATCTCCCGTTCCACCACATCCCAAAGGTGCTCTATTGGATGGAGATCTGGTGACTGTGGAGGCCATTGGAGTGCAGTGACCTCATTGTCATGTTCAAGAAACCAGTTGGAGATGATTGGAGCTTTGTGACATGGTGCATTATCCTGCTGGAAGGAGCCATCAGAAGATGGGGACACTGTAGTCATAAAGGGATGGACATGGTCATCAACAATACTCAAGTAGGTCATGGTGTTTAAATGATGCTCAGATAGTACTATGGGGCCCAAAGTGTGCCAAGAAAATCTCCTCCACACCATGACACCACCACCAGCCTCAACCGTTGATACAAGGCAGGATGGATCCTCGACACCATGACACCACCAGCCTGAACCATTGATACAAGGCAGGATGGATCCACCACACCATGACACCACCACCACCAGCCTGAACCGTTGATACAATGCAGGATGGATCCTCCACACCATGACACCACCACCACCAGCCTGAACCATTGATACAATGCAGGATGGATCCTCCACACCATGACACCACCACCACCAGCCTGAACCATTGATACAAGGCAGGGTGAATCCACCACACCATGACACCACCACCACCAGCCTGAACCATTGATACAGGGCAGGATGGTTCCACCGCACCATGACACCACCACCACCAGCCTGAACCATTGATACAAGGCAGGATGGATCCTCCACACCTTGACACCACCACCACCAGCCTTAACCATTGATACAAGGCAGGATGGATCCATGCTTTCATGGATCCATCCTTACACCAAATTCTGACCCTACCATCTGAATGCAACATGCTGAAATCCAGACTCATCAGACCAGGAAACATTTTTCCAATCCTCTGTTGTCCAATTTTGGTGAGCATGTGAGAATTGTAGCCTCCGTTTCCTGTTCTTCGCTGACAGGAGTGGCACCCGGTGTGGTCTTCTGCTGCTGTAGCCCATCTGCTTTAAGGTTGGACGTGCTGTGCACTCAGAGATGGTATTCTGCATACCTTGATTGTAACAAGTGGTTATTGGAGTTACTGTTGCCTTTCTATCATCTCCAACCAGTCGGCCCATTCTCCTCTGACCTCTGACATCAACAAAGTATTTTCCTCCACACAACTGCTGCTCACAGAATATTTTCTCTTTTTCAAACCATTCTCTGTAAACCCTAGAGATGGTTGTGAGTGTAAAACATGTCGGAGGCCGTGTGATGGCATGGGTGAAGGCGGTGTGATGGCATGGGTGAAGGCGGTGTGATGGCATAGGTGAAGATGGTGTGATGGAATGGGCATGCGTGGCTTCCAGTGCCACTGGGTCATTGGTGTTTATTGATGATGTGACAGGAGCAGCCGGATGAATTCTGCCGTGTTTACAGATCTACTGTCAGCCCAGATTCAACCAAATGCAGCAAAGGTGATTGGACGGCATACAGATGGACAATGATCCAAAACACACTGCAAAAGCAACCCAGGAGCTTTTGAAGGAAAAGAAGTGGAATATTCTGCAATGACCGAGTCAATCACCTGATCTCACCCAACTGAGCATGCATTTCACTTGCTGAAGGGAAAACTAAAAGCAGAAAGACCCACAAACAAAGAACAACTGAAGACGGCTCCAGTTAGAGCCTGGCAAAGCATCAGAAAGGAAGAAACCCAGTCTTTGGTCATGTCCAGGGGCGAACTGATCATTTGGGTACTCGGGCACTGCCCAAGGGCCCGGGGTCAGTAGGGGGCCCCATGAGATGCCCGTGGTACCTTTCATAGGCTTTTTTGGGTGTGGTTTGAGTGTAGGCGAGGACACAGGGGCCCTATGATCTCCAATTGCCGAGGGCCCCATGAGTTTTCAGTCCACACCTGGTCAAGTCCATGGGTTCCAGACTTCAGGCAAAGCATCAGAAAGGAGGAAACCCAGTCTTTGGTCATGTCCATGGGTTCCAGACTTCAGACAAAGCATCAGAAAGGAGGAAACCCAGTCTTTGGTCATGTCCATGGGTTCCAGACTTCAGGCAGTCATTGCCAGTAAAGGATTCTCAACAAAATATTAAAAATGAACATTTTATTTATGATTATATTCAATTGTCCAATTACTTTTGGTCCCTTGAAAAAGGAGGATGGCTGTAATTCGTAAACCCTTCCTCCAATTTGGATGTACATACCTTCAAATTAAACCTGAGAGTGCGCCTTCCAGTTCGTATCCATTATAGAACTGTAGCTGGAATATGTTTTGGTAAATACCTGAAAAAAACTAAAATTGTGCCTGTGTCCAAATATATATGGACCTACCTGTATATACACACACACGGCTCAAAAAAATGAAGGGAAGGCTTTGAAAACCCATCAAATCTCAATGGGGAGGAATCTCCTGCTGGATCTCTATACTGACATGGACAGGGTGATGGGTGAGGAACATAAGGATGCCCCATCGTTTGATTGAAATGAAAATGATCGACCTACGGAGGACTGAATTCAAAGACGCCACAAAAATCAAAGTGAAGAAATGATGCAGCAGGCGAGTCCATTTCTCTGAAATTTCATTCATTGCAGCAACTCAGAATGGTCCTCAGTAGTCTGTGTGGCCCCCACGTGCTTGTATGCATGCCTGACAACGTCGGGGGAGGCTCCTAATGAGACCACGGATGGTGTCCTGGGGGATTTCCTCCCAGATCTGAACCAGGGCATCACTGAGCTCCTGGACAGTCTGAAGTGTAACTTGGCGGCATCGGATGGACCAAACATGACATCCCAGAGGTGTTCTATTGGATTTAGGTCAGGTGAGCGTGGGGGCCATTCAATGGTATCAATTCCTTCATCCTTCAGGAACTGCCTGCATACTCTCCCCACATGAGGCCAGGCATTGTCCTGCACCAGGAGGAACCCAGGACAAACTGCACCAGGAGGAGCCTAAGACCCACTGCACCAGGAGGAACCCAGGACCCACTGCACCAGGAGGAGTCCAGGACCACTGCACCAGCGTAGGGTCTGACAATGGGTCCAAGGATTTCATCCCGATACCTAATGGCAGTCAGGGTGCCATTGTCTAGCCTTTAGAAGTCTGTACCTCCCTCCATGAATATGCCTCCCCAGACCATCACTGACCCACCACCAAAATGGTCATGCTGAATGTGCTCAGGGTGAACCTGCTCTCATCTGTGAAAAGCACAGGCCGCCACTGGTGGACCTGCCAATTCTGGTGTTCAATGGCAAATGCCAATCGAGATCTATGTTGCCGGGGAGTGAGCACAGGGCCCACTAGAGGACGTCAGGCCCTCAGGCCACCCTCATGAAGTCTGTTCCTGATTGTTTGGTCAGAGACATTCACACCAGTGGCCTGCTGGAGGTCATCTTGTAGGGCTCTGGCAGTGCTCATCCTGTTCCCCCTTGCAAAAGGAGCAGATATTGGTCCTGCAGATGGGTTAAGGACCTTCTATGGCCCTGTCCAGCTCTCCTAGAGGAACTGCCTGTCTCCTGGAATCTCCTCCATGCTCTTGTCTCCTGGAATTTCCTCCATGCTCTTGTCTCCTGGAATCTCCTCCGTGCTCACGTCTCCTGGAATCTCCTCCGTGCTCACGTCTCCTGGAATCTCCTCCGTGCTCACGTCTCCTGGAATCTCCTCCGTGCTCTTGTCTCCTGGAATCTCCTCCGTGCTCTCCTCTCCTGGAATCTCCTCCGTGCTCTCGTCTCCTGGAATCTCCTCTGTGCTCTTGTCTCCTGGAATCTCCTCCATGCTCTTGTCTCCTGGAATTTCCTCCATGCTCTTGTCTCCTGGAATCTCCTCCATGCTCTTGAGACCGTGCTGGGAGACACAACAAACCTTCTGGCAATGGCACGTATTGATGTAGCATCCTGGAGGAGTGTGTTTCAAATACCAGCTATGGTCAGCTGCATAGATATAAAAATGTGGGTTACCATGGTTTGGAAGCGATTAGGCCATAGGGAAGACTCCATACCTAGTAGGTCCTCTTGAGTGTTGATCCATGTTTTTAACTACTCCCTCCCCTTGACCGCCTATCTACAAGTAGACAGGGTGGCTGCTCAGGCCTGTTGATATTACCTGTTCACATGACCACATTACCAATTTTTTTTTTTTTTTTTATTATTTAGAGCAGTGACCCTTTAATACATTTCTTCATGTTGTGGTGACCCCCCAACCATAAAATTATTTACCCAGTAATTATAATTCATGAGTTTCGTTTTGCCTCCTATACTGCTGCTTTCAACACAGTAGCTGCTTTTAACAGAGTAGCTGCTTTCAACACAGCAGCTGCTTTCTACACAGTAGCTGTTCTTTACACATTGGAAATATGTGTTTTCTGATGGTCTTAGGGGACCCCTGTGAAAGGGTCGTTCGACCCCCAAAGGGGTCGTGACCCACAGGTTGAGAACCACTGATTTAGAGGGTGTTTCTTTTAATTTTATTTAATTGGGGGTGCTTTTAAGTTCTGTCTTTTTTCTTTTTGCATGTGACTGCTATTGTGTACTATAATTTTTTTATTTATTTCTATTAAAAAAATATAATAATAATAAAAAAGCTAATGAAATATGTGGCACAAGAACAGGTCCAGGATAAAAAGGGGAGCATCTGTAACCCATCAGGAGCCATGTAAAGTCCGCACTCCCTATAAAACCCTGAATTTTGCCTCTTCCATTGGCTCCAGTATATTCTGTAAAAATGGAAAAATGTAGCCAAAATCTTGCAACTTTTTAAAAAATTATTAGTGAATGGAAAAAATGATCAATGTTAATAATACATGGAGCAGGCAGGTGATGGGACAAGCGGCAGGAGTGAATAGTGGGGTCACCCACTAGCCGGGTAATTACAGACAATGATAGGTACGGCAATGTATTTTTATATTTAGCTGGATGTCCGGAGCTGCGTCTCGTGGTGCTGTAGATGGAACATGCTCAGAAATGATGAATAATAGTCGTGTACATATTTACCGGTTTCCTTGCATCTCGTTTAATGCTCATACAACATTAATACGAGCTGCAGAAAACGTATAAACAGCATATAAAGGACGATAGCGGCCCTGATTCTGGCGGCGGTGACACTCAGCAGTCAAACATTCCGGACTCTATTTTACGGGGGATGACAGGCTCCTTAGTAAATATATTAAAATATGGCAGTTGATGGGCTGGAGGGAATTGAAGCAGTTTTGCATGGTCAGATTCCATTAATAAGTTGGCCTTTCTCCAAGGCCGCCTCGCTCTCTACTGCACGCGGTGCACCCCTCGCTCTCCTCACCGTCTGCCGCTCAAAGATTTGAATTGTCGGAAATAGAACTTGGTTTCTCTTCTCTTCTTTTTTTTTTTTTCCCATCTCCCTCAGGGTAAGTAAATCTGAAAACCTAAATAATGTCTCTGGAGAAAGCAGCCTGGAGGTTTTTCCAAATAGTCCTGATACTCTGCTCGACAAATAGAGAAAGCTTCAAGGTGTCAGCAGTGCAGCACAGGGCCTCTGGGAGGCAGTAGAGCAAACCATGCAGCACGGGACTGCCTCTAGGGGGCAGTAGAAGGAGCAATTCAGAAGAGGGCCTCTGGAAGGCAGTGGAAGGAGCAATGCAGAAGAGGGCCTCTGGGGGGCAGTGGAAGGAGCAATGCAGAAGAGGGCCTCTGGGGGGCAGTGGAAGGAGCAATGCAGAAGAGGGCCACTGGGGGGCAGTGGAAGGAGCAATGCAGAAAAGGGCCTCTGGGGGGCAGTGGAAGGAGCAATGCTGAAGACGGCCTCTGGGGGGCAGTGGAAGGAGCAATGCTGAAGTGGGCCACTGGGGGGCAGTGGAAGGTGCAATGCAGTAGAGGGCCACTGGGGGGCAGTGGAAGGAGCAATGCAGAAGAGGGCCTTTGGGGGGCAGTGGAAGGAGCAATGCAGTAGAGGGCCACTGGGGGGCAGTGGAAGGTGCAATGCAGAAGAGGGCCTCTGGGGGGCAGTGGAAGGAGCAATGCAGAAGAGGGCCTCTGGGGGGGGGGGGGGGGGGGGTAGTAGGAGTGGTGCAGCACAGGGCCTCTAGGAGAAAGTAGACACAGCAGTACAGCATAGGGGCTCTGGCGGGTACTAGAAGTAAAAGGCACCTGGAAAATGTATTTGATCATTCTGTTATTGTGAATACAAATTAATCCACATGCCAAAAGAGTTTTATATATTCGACTATCTTCTGATTCATGATGTCTGCAGTACAGCATTGGGTCTCTAGGGGACAGTAGAAGGAGCAGTGCAGCAAGGAGGCTCTGGAGCAGTAGAGGGAGCAGCATAGCACACAGCCTCTGGGGGGCAGTAGAATGAGCAGTACAACATAGGCCCTCTGGGGCAATAGAAAGAGCAGTGCAGCACAAAACCTCTGGGGGGCAGTAGAATGAGCAGTGCAGCACATGGGGTCTGGGGCAGTAGAATGAGCAGTGCAGCACATGGGGTCTGGGGGCAATAGAAGGAGCAGTGCAGTACAGGGCTTCTAGGGGCAGTAGAAGGAGCAGTACAACACACAGCCTCTGGAGGGTGGTAGAGGGAGCAGTACAGCACAGGGCCTCTAGGGCCAGTAGAAGGAGAAGTACAGCCTGGGGACTCTGGGGGCAGTAGAGGGAGCAGTACAGCACAGGGCCTCTAGGGGCAGTAGAGGGAGCAGTACAGCAAAGGGGCTCTAGGGGCAGTAGAAGGAGCAGTACAGCAGAGGGCCTTTGGGGGCAGTAGATGGAGCAGTACAGCACAGGTCCTCTGGGGGCAGTAGAGGGAGCAGTACAGCACAGGTGCTCTGGGGGCAGTAGAGGGAGCAGTACAGCACAGGTGCTCTGGGGGCAGTAGAGGGAGCAGTACAGCACAGGTGCTCTGGGGGCAGTAGAGGGAGCAGTACAGCACAGGTGCTCTGGGGGCAGTAGAGGGAGCAGTATAGCACAGGGCCTCTGGGGGCAGTAGAGGGAGCAGTACAGCAATGGGCCTCTGGGGGCAGTAGAGGGAGCAGTACAGCAATGGGCCTCTGGGGGCAGTAGAGGGAGCAGTACAGCAATGGGCCTCTGGGGGCAGTAGAGGGAGCAGTACAGCAATGGGCCTCTGGGGCAGTAGAGGGGGCAGTAGAGGGAGCAGTACAGCAATGGTCCTCTGGGGGCAGTAGAGGGGGCAGTACAGCAATGGTCCTCTGGGGGCAGTAGAGGGGGCAGTACAGCAATGGTCCTCTGGGGGCAGTAGAGGGGGCAGTAGAGGGAGCAGTACAGCAATGGTCCTCTGGGGGCAGTAGAAGAAACTCATTTTATATAGAAACCTAAGCAGAGACACCTGGACCATTTATTTTATCATTCTAATAATGGGAATAAAAATTGATCCACATCAAATGAAAGTTTTATGTAATCAGCTGATGTAAAAGGGGACTATGATGGGGAGCCCTGATGTAAGAGGGGACTCCGATGGAGAGCCGTGATGTAAGAGGGGACTCCAATGGGGAGCCCTGATGTAAGAGGGGACTCCGATGGGGAGCCATGATGTAAGAGGGGACACCGATGGGGAGCCCTGATGTAAGAGGGGACACCGATGGGGAGCCATGATGTAAGAGGGGACACCGATGGGGAGCCCTGACGTAAGAGGGGACTCCGATGGGGAGCCGTGACGTAAGAGGGGACTCTGATGGGGAGCCCTGACGTAAGAGAGGACTCCGATGGGGATCCCTGATGTAATAGGGGACTCCGATGGGGAGGACAGATGTAAGAGGGGACTCCGATGGGGAGCCCTGATGTAAGAGGGGACTCCGATGGGGAGCCCTGATGTAAGAGGGGACTCCGATGGGGAGCCCTGATGTAAGAGGGGACTCCGATGGGGAGCCCTGATGTAAGAGGGGACTCCGATGGGGAGCCCTGATGTAAGAGGGGACTCCGATGGGGAGCCCTGATGTAAGAGGGGACTCCGATGGGGAGCCCTGATGTAAGAGGAGACTCTGATGGGGAGCCCTGATGTAAGAGGAGACTCTGATGGGGAGCCCTGATGTAAGAGGGGACTCCGATGAGGAGCCGTGATGTAAGAGGGGACTCCGATGGAGGGGACTGTGATGTAAGAGGTGGCTCCGACGGGGAGGACTGATGTAAGAGGGGACTCTGATGGGGAGGACTGATGTAAGAGGGGACTTTGATGGGGAGCCTGAGGTAAGAGGGGACTTTGATGGGGAGCCAGAGGTAAGAGGGGACTCTGAGGGGGATCTTGATGTAAGAAGGGACTCTGATAGGATCCCTGATGTAAGGCAGAACTCTGATGTAAGTGGGAAAACTAAAGGGACCCTGACATAAGGAGTGACTCTATTGGGGACCCTGATGTAAAATGGTCTGTCATGGGGATCCTGAGATAAGAGGGGGGGGCTCTGATGTAAGGGCAGATTTTGATGGGGAGGGATTTGAGGGTCTTATTGACTCCAGATCCCTCCATAAAGAGGACCTGTCACTGCCTGTTGCTGTCACAAGGGACAGCAATAAAAGTGCTAAAAAAAATTTCAAAGCAAATGTTATAAAAAAAAAAAAACACGAAAGAAAATGCCCTCCCCCCCCCCCCCCCCACCCCACCCTATGCTTGTGCGCAAAGGTGAAGGTACGCGTCTGTCCCGCATGCGCACAAACAGCGGTGGTCCCACACGTCAGGTACCACCTCTTCCCTCAGATCATGGCGGTAATTCCAGCACCTCCTCTGACAATCTTAAGTAGTCACCTGTGAAAGCTTTTTGGCGTCTCCCATCAATAGTAAATTTCACGCCGTTTGTCGCCGTTGCACGTGCAATTTTAGACCGCGACATGCTTAGTGTCTATTTACTCGCCGTACCATATCTTTTATATTTTTTGCAAAAAAAAAAAAAAAAATTGGGTTATGTATTGTTTTGTTTTTTTTTTTGCATTCAAATTCAAAGAACTCCCCAAAAATTGCATTTGAAAAACCGCTGCACAGATTATTATACAGGATTTATGGCGCCAACAGTTTGCGCAGCGCTGTACAACATAACGGGAGACAATACGGTTACAATAAAAAAAAAAACAGAAGGAATGAGAGGGCCCCGCTCCAGGGGCGTATCTACCGCGAGGCAAACAAGGCGTTTGCCTAGGGCGGCAATTTTTGGGGCGACGGCACCGGAGACAGAGAGGGAAGAGAGAGAGAGAGAGGGAAGAGAGAGGGAGGGAGGAGGGAAGAGAGAGAGGGAAGAGACAGAGAGGGAAGAGAGAGGGAGGGAATAGAGAGAGAGAGGGAAGAGACAGAGAGGGAGGGAAGAGACAGAGAGGGAGGGAAGAGAGAGAGGGAAGAGACAGAGAGGGAGGGAAGAGAGAGAGGGAAGAGACAGAGAGGGAGGGAAGAGAGAGGGAAGAGAGAGAGGGAAGAAGAGAGGGAAGAGACCGAGAGGGAGGGAAGAGAGAGGGAGGGAAGAGAGAGAGGGAAGAGACAGAGAGGGAGGGAAGAGAGGGAGGGAAAGAGAGAGAGGGAAGAGACACAGAGGGAGGGAAGAGAGAAAGAAGGGAAGAGACAGAGAGGGAGGGAAGAGAGAGAGAGAGGGAAGAGAGAGAGGGAAGAGACAGAGAGGGAGGGAAGAGAGAGAGGGAAGAGACAGAGAGGGAGGGAAGAGAGAGAGGGAAGAGAGAGGGAAGAGACAGAGAGGGAGGGAAGAGAGAGGGAAGAGAGAGAGAGAGGGAAGAGAGAGAGAGGGAAGAGAGAGGGAAGAGACCGAGAGGGAGGGAAGAGAGAGGGAGGGAAGAGAGGGAGGGAAGAGAGGAGGGAAGAGAGAGAGGGAAGAGACACAGAGGGAGGGAAGAGAGAAAGAAGGGAAGAGACAGAGAGGGAGGGAAGAGAGAGAGAGAGGGAAGAGAGAGAGGGAAGAGACAGAGATGGAGGGAAGAGAGAGAGGGAGGGAGGGAAGAGAGAGAGGGAAGAGCCAGAGGATGAAGGGGGAAGAGAGAGAGAGGGGGGGGGGCAGGGAGGGAAGAGAGCGAGAGAGAGAGGGAGGGAGGGAGGGAAGAGACAGAGAGGGAGGGGCGAGAGAGAGAGGGAATAGAGAGAGGGAAGAGACAGATGGAGGGAAGAGAGAGAGGGAAGAGGCAGAGGAGGAAGAGAGAGAGAGGGGGGGCAGGGAGGGAGGAGAGAGAGAGAGAGAGAGGCAAGAGAGTGAAAGGGAATCATATATACATACACACACTTATCTTGCTCCCTCATTGGGGGGGGGCATATTTTTGTGTTGCCTGGGGCAGCACAAGATCTAAATACACCACTGCCCTGCTCATAAGAGCTTACAATCTAATAGGGCGGGGCAAGTGGTGCAAAGGGTGATAACTGTGTGGGGAGGAGCTGATGGAAATATCTATTTGGAGGAGTGATACACTTCCCTGAAGAGATGAGTTTTCAGGGATCGCCTAAAGGCAACCAGAGTAGGGGATAGCTGGACAGATTGAGGTAGAAAGTTCCAGTGGATGGGAGAGGCTCTGGTGAAGTCCTGGAGATGAGTGTGGAAGGGGGAGAAGAGGCCGCTTGAGCGCAGGAGGTCATGAGAGGAGCGGAGAGCATGGTTTGGGCGATATTTGGAAACACAATTGGTGATGTAGCTCAGGGAAGAGTTGTGAATGGCTT
>CATNWA010002993.1:597500-640000 GCA_951230385.1 Staurois parvus
AAATTTCTCCTTCTGGGGTCAGTGAAAGCAAGTCTGATCACTTTCATCAGAAAGCCAACAGTAGTCTTGTAAAACAGACACACGCACTCCCAGCTGCTGTTCACCTACCTGCCGAGCCTCTCTTACCTTTTGGCAATTATCTTGTGAACTTGGCCAGCAACGTCTTCATTTTTCTAGATGACGGGGTCAAAGGAACTGTAAAACTGCAGCTCTTGTGGGATGTTCCCAGTCTGCAGTGGTCAGGGCCGACCAAAAGTGGTCCAAGGAAGGAAAAACCAGCCAACCAGTGACAGGGTCATGGGCAGCCAAGGCTCACTGATGGAGGTGCTTCGCAGTTTGTTGTGTTTGGACCAGTTAGGGTGCCCACGCTGACCCGTATCCACAGCCAAAAGCCTACAACGTGCATATGAGCCTCAGAACTGGACCACGGAGCAATGGAAGAAGGTGGCCTGGTCTGACAAATCAAGTTTTTCATTATGTGGACCGGTGTATGTGGGTCACTTATCTGGAGAAGAGATGGCACCAGGATGCAGTATGGGAAGAAGACAAGCCAGCAGAGGCAGTGTGATACTTCTGCTGGGAAAAATTGGCTCCTGACATCCATGTGGATGATACTATAACAAGTTCCTGCATGACTTTTTTTTTTTCTCAAAAACTTTGCCAGCAACATCTTCATTTTTCTAGACGACGGGTCAAAGGAACTGCAAAACTGCAGCTTTTGTGGGATGTTCCGGTCTGCAGTGGTCAGGGCCGACCAAATGTGGTCCAAGGAAGATAAACTGGCCAACCGGTGACAGGGTCATGGGTGGCCAAGGCCCATTGATGGAGGTGCTTCGCAGTTTGTTGTGTATGGACCGGTCAGGGTGCCCACGCTGACCCGTATCCACAGCCAAAAGAGCCCACAACAGGCATGTGAGCCTCAGAACTGGACCAAGGAGCGATGGAAGAAGGTGGCCTGGTCTGACAAATCAAGTTTTTCATTATGTGGATGGCCCTGTGTGTGTGTGGGTCACTTATCTGGAGAAAAGATGGCACCAGGATGCAGTATGGGAAGAAGACAAGCCAGCAGAGGCAGTGTGATACTTCTGCTGGGAAAAATTGGCTCCTGACATCCATGTGGATGATACTATAACAAGTTCCTGCATGACCTTTTTTTTTTTTCTCAAAAACTTTGCCAGCAACATCTTCATTTTTCTAGACGACGGGGTCAAAGGAACTGCAAAACTGCAGCTTTTGTGGGATGTTCCCGGTCTGCAGTGGTCAGGGGCCGACCAAAGGTGGTCCAAGGAAGGAAAAACTGGCCAACCAGTGACAGGGTCATGGGTGGCCAAGGCTCATTGATGGAAGTGCTTCGCAGTTTGTTGTGTATGGACCGGTCAAGGTGCCCACGCTGACCCGTATCCACAGCCAAAAGAGCCTACAACAGGCATGTGAGCCTCAGAACTGGACCAAGGAGCAATGGAAGAAGGTGGCCTGGTCTGACAAATCAAGTTTTTCATTATGTGGATGGCCCTGTGTGTGTGGGTCACTTATCTGGAGAAAAGATGGCACCAGGATGCAGTATGGGAAGAAGACAAGCCAGTAGAGGCAGTGTGATACGTCTGCTGGGAAACCTTGGCTTCTGACATCCATGTGGATGTTACTATGACACGTTCCTGCATGACCAGGACCCATCTACACATCACTGGCAGACTGAGGGCTTACCAAAGGCATTCTTTTACCATGCTTATATCAGATTTATCTATAACACATTCCACCTACCCAAGCACTGTTGGTGACTAAGTCTACCCCTCACGGAAACGGTGTTCCCTGATGGCAGTGGCCTCTCTCAGCAGAATAATGCATCCTGCCACACTGCAAGAATGGCTCAAGAATGGTTTGAGGAACACAACAATTCGGAGGTATTGGCTTGGCCTCCGAATTCTCCAGATCTCAATGGAATCGAGTATCTGTGGCATGTGCTGGAAAAACAGGTCCGATCCATGGAGGACCCACTTCACAACTTACTGGATTTAAAGGATCTGCTACTGACGGTTTGGTGCCAAATACCACAGCCTACCTTCGGAGGTCTAGTGGAGTCCATGCCTAGATGGGTCAGGGCTGTTTTTGGTGGCACAAGAGGGACCTACTCAATATTAGGTGGGTGGTTATCCTTATGACTGATCAATGTATGTAAATATAATTGGCCGCCAATGCATAAATCTCATTAATTACGATACAAAAACATTGCGCAGGTCCATAACATGTCTACACGCTTTTTTTTTTCTCAAAAACATTATTTATATCACATAAGAGATCAAAATTCTCTCCTTCTGGGGTCAGTGAAAGCAAGTCTGATCGTTTTCATCAGAAAGTCAACAGTTGTCTTGTAAAACAGACACACGCACTCCCAGCTGCTATTCGCCTACCTGCCGAGCCTCTCTAACCTTTTGGCAATTATCTTGTGAACCTGGCCAGCAATGCCTTCATTCTCCAAATGGTCGCAAACCGAAGCCTCCAAACATTGAAGCAAATGTGGTTTAAGCACCGCCCTCTCTCCAAATCCCTCCCCCCCCTCCACGCTGGACATGCACAGAGAGGAGAGCTCAATGGACCTCAGGGGCGGGTCCAGGACACCCTGCACTCTCAGGTAGTGGGTTGAATGATGCTGAGAGTTATTCAAGTTGAAAGAGGACCATTTCTGATCACAAATCTGGTGCGACGAGACGAAGAGGAGAGGAGCACTGCATTCGGAGCTGCATTTTCTGTTTTATAGCCTCTGAGGAGCTACTTAGGAGAAACTTTATAAACAGCGGAATTTGGGTTCAAATGGTTCCTGACGGTTAGGGAAGAGGCATCCAGCCAGCCTGGACCTGTTCTTTTGCCCCCCAAAAATGACTCTCAATAGCTAAGAACATGATGATAGATACTGAAAAAAGATGGAGAGACCTTATTGCTAACCCTATGGCCTCTTCCACACGGAGTGGAGTCCGCTGTAAGCAGATCCCATGCTGACAGATTTCTAATCCGCACGTGCTCAGTTTATGCAGAATGGACATGGACAGACCCCACGCTGAGCTCCATCCAAGACTTCTGTTAGAAACCATAGGACCCCATACAGCAAACCTGACCCCCCCCCCCAAAAAAAATTACAGTTTACTATGGTTTGGTTCTGAATGTACACAGTGTGTGATCAGTACTGGTCACTCCTTGAGTTCATTCAGGAAAAAAAGAGGGGCTGGTAAATGTGACATATTTACTGGACCCCTCTCCCACTCCCCATACTGAAGGATCCTACTGTGTGCTTGCAGCTGCCGGTGAGGAGATGAGGCAAGGCAGCAGCACTGCGGGGGTTGAGGGCACACGGGGGTGGGGGGGTGTTACGATTGGGGGGGGGGGGGGGGGGGGGAGGGGGGCTGGGCAGCATGGGGAAAGTTATGGTGCTCAGGAAGGGTGATGGGGCAGTTACTGGAACCGATCCCCTGTATGGCTCTTTCTGCAGCAGCTGAAAGCCAGCGGGAGGGAGAGGAATAGAAGCTGGCTTTCAGCTGCTGCAGAGGGAGCCATACAGGATTAGTTCCAGTAATTGCCCACCCCCCCCGGGGCTGATCACCCTCCGTGCCCACATCTGATCCACCCAGCCACCTGGGCCCCCCTGCTGGCCTGGGCCCTATATTGGAGGACAGGTGGTACCCCCTTATCCACAGCCCTGGCTCTATCTGCTGTCCATTTAGATCAGGCTACCTGTGATCTGGTCTCACTGGACCTGATCAGATTTGGAGGTAGGTGGGGTGCAAACAGACACAAGTCCATTTACATCCACCTGTTCATAGGGATCCATAGACCTTATGATCCGGTCCACCTGAAAAACTGATCAGAATGTTTTGGGCAGTATGAATATGCGGTATTGAAGCTTGAGAACACTGAAATCCTTTTGAACATTCCTTAAGGAATTACCCCTACGGGACTAACATCCTGGGCCTCAGCAATCTCTATGTGCCTTTCTCTCCCTCCTGCTGCCTATGAGCCTTGGTTATCTGCACCCTTTCTCTGTCCCTCTGGGCCAAATGGTGACATCTATATTTTTGTTGTTTTTATACGGTACGGCTTTCCTTCTATGCAATAGTTGTCATCTTTAGATGTGGAATCCTTGATACCCTGAGGAAGGAGTTGTGTATCTCTGAAACGTGGCGGGTGAATGGAGACATCAAATACACTATATTGCCAAACGTTTTGGGCCGCCGGCCTTTCCACGCACATGACCTTTAATGGCCTCCCAGTCTTAGTCCGTTGGGTTCAATATTGAGTTGGCCCCGCCCATTGCAGCTATAACAGCTTCAACTCTTCTGGGAAGGCCATCCACAAGGTTTAGGAGGGTGTCTATGGGAAGGTTGGACCATTCTTCCAGAAGCACATTTGTCAGGTCAGGTACTGATGTCGGGGGAGGGGGCCTGGCTCGCAGTCTCCGCTCTCATTCATCCCAAAGGTGTTCTATGGGGTTTGTGCGCTGTGTGCGCAGTCATGTTGAACAGGAAGGGGCCATCCCCAAACTCTTCCACAAAGTTGGGAGCATAAAATTGTCCAAAATGTCACCTTAAGAGTTCCCTTCACTGGAACTAGGGGGCCAAGCCCAACCCTGAAAAAACAACCCCACACCATAATCCCCCCTCCACCAAACTTTACACTTGGCACAATGCAGTCAGGGAAGTACCATCCTCCTGGCAACCACCAACCTAGACACAGCCATTGGACTCCCAGACATAGAAGCGTGACTGGTCACAACAGAGAGCACGTCTCCACTGCTCTAGAGTCCAGTGGCGGCGTGCTTTACACCACGGCATCTGACGCTTTGCATTGCACTTGGTGATGGAAGGCTTGGATGCAGCTGCTCGGCCATGGAAACCCATTCCATGAAGCTCTCTACGCACTGCTGTTGGGCTCATCTGAAGGCCACACCAAGTTTGGAGGTCTTTAGCTAATTGACTCTGCAGACAGTTGGTGACTTTCTGCGCACTGTGCGCTTCAGCATGCGCTGACCCGCCCTGTCATGTGACGTGGCCTACCACTGTGGTGGTGGCTGAGTGGCTGTTGTTCCCAGTTGCTTCCACACTTTGTTATATAATCCCACTAACAGTTGAGCGAGGAATATTTAGTAGCCAGGAAATGTCACGGATGGACTTATTGCCCAGGTGGCCACCTATCACGGGACCACGCTTGGAGTCACTGAGCTCCTGAGAGAGCGACCCATTCTTTCACCAATGATTGTAGAAGCCGTCTGCATGCTAGGGGCTTGATTGTATACACACCTGTGTCCATGGAGGGGATTGGAACACCTGAATCACATGATATGGAGGGGATTGGAACACCTGAATCACATGATTTGGAGGGCGGGGACAATACTTTTGGCAATAGAGCAGTTATGTGAATATCAAAATGCCTTGATGGGTGGGTGTTCCTAGGCAGGCTGAATTTGCAACAAATAACACCCACATGTGATACTGAGCCTCAATGAACTAAAATCCAATGAATGAAAGATGCGGGTCAGGAAATGTCATCCTGGGGTGGAAAGGGCTAGATAATGATGTTGGGCGTTCTCCAGCCAGGAAAGGAGGCGGAGCTCTATCTGACTGGCTGCAACTTCTAATGCACATGACCGAGGAGCTATCAGAGTAAGCACTTTTGGAAGAGGAGAGCATCCTGTACCATTGTGCAAGACTGAGGCTAAAGCGGTGGAGTGTGATTTTAACCCTAACACTAACCCTTTGTTTGTAAAACATAAGTCCTGTGATTGTGATGTTTACCACTGGCATAGCCTTCACCCATACTTGTTTAACAACAATTCCATGTCACACAGTGTGTTGTTGGAACTGCTTTTATTTTGGCTTAGTGTTTTACTTGGTAGATCAGTAGTGTAATATTGTGGATGGGGGGGTTGTGTGCTGGAGAGGAGAGCCCTCCCCCTCCAGAGCAGACCCCGGGGCGCCTGGGTGTGGAGAGTGAGTGGGGCTTCAATAAGTGGGCGGTGGGTTGTGGTGGACGCGCGCGCTCGCGAGAGGGCGAGGAAAAGGGAGAGGGGAGGGGGGGGCGGGAGGGGAGCGCGGGGGGGCGACGGGGCTAAGCGGAGGGAGCGGAGAGAGAAGAGGGGGGGCGAGAGGGGGGCAAGAGAGGGGAGGATTCTCCCTTTATCCCTCTCGAGTTTCTCTCTCCCTTCGGGCGAGGGCCTCTCTCCCTCTCTCTCCTCTCTTTCTCCTCTCTCTTGTCTTCTCTCTTTCTCTTCTCTCTCTCTCTCTCTCTCTCTCTCTCTCTCTCTCTCTCTCTCCTCTCTCTTCTCTCTTTCTCCCTCCCTCTTCTCTTCTCTTTCTCTCTCTCTCTCCTTTCCCTCTCCTCATTCTCTTTCTCCCTCTCTCTTTCGGGCGAGTGACCCCCCCTCTCTCTCTCTCTCTCTCTCTCTCCTTCTCTCTCTCTTCTCCCCCCCCTCCCTCTCTCCCTCCCTCCCTCTCTCCCTCCCTCCCTCTCCCCTTCTCTCTTTCTCCCTCTCCTTCTCTCTTCTCTCCTCCTCTCCCTCCTCTCTCTCTCCCTCTCCCTTCTCTCTTTCTCCCTCTTCCTCTCTCTTTCTCCCTCTTCTCTCATCTTCTATCTTTCTCCCTCTTCTCATCATCTTCTCTCTTTCTCTTCTCTTTCTCCTTCTCTCTCTTTCTCTTCTCTTTCTCTCTCTTCTCCTTTTCTCCCTTTCTCTTCTCTTTTTCTCCTCTCTCTTCCCTTCTCTCTTTCTCTTCTCCCTCTCTCTCCTTCCCTCTCCCCCCCCCCCCCCCGCTCTCTCTCCCCCCCCTTCCCTCTCCCGCCCCTCTCCCCCCCCTCCCCCCTCCTCCCCTCCCTCCCTCCCCCCTCTCTCCCCCCTCTCTCCCCCCTCTCTCTCTCCCTCCCTCTCTCTCTCCCTCTCTCTCCCTCCCCTCTCCCCCCTCTCCCCCCCTCCCCCCCCCTCCCCCCCTCTCTCCCTCTGCCCCCTCCCTCCTCTCTCTCTTCCCTCTCTCCCTTCCCTTGTTTGCCTCGCAGTAGTCCCATATAGCCTGAGTTCACACTATGAACCGCACTGCATTTCCTGTTCAATTTACATGCCATTCAGTGCAGTGCAATTTGAGCCCATTCATTTTGGGAGCTCAAAATCACTCTAAATTTGTGCATGCACGAATTTTGGAACTAGACTGCAACCCGGATCGCATGATTGTTCTGTTCCATGCAATCCAGTGCAGGCAAAAATTTTCGACCTGTGTTTGGGGGTGTTAGGATTGCACGGACACCCCACTGCGGAAGAGCAGTGAGATTCGAATGCGATGAGGGAAATGTCCTCGGATCGTGCGTTTCCTGCACCACATTCTAGTGTCGACCTGGGCTAAACAAAATTCATAGGTCAGCATTAGCGATGAGCCGACTCTACCTGTGCTCAGTTGAGCTGGCTTCAGTGAACGTTAATAAAGTTCGGGTGCCGAATTTGGACCCGAATGTCAGTGGGAGCTGAATGTCTGGCCATTTTCTGGGCCAATAGTCAAGGGCCTCAGCAGCCTTGAGCTTTGCTGACCGGCTTGTGGTGCCGGTAACACTGTATATACAATGGGAAGCATTTTATTCTCATTCTTTGTGAGAACTTCATAAATATCAAAAAAAAAACCACATACAAAAGCCTTCTGCCAAAGTCCTCCCGATGCTCAGGACAAACATGACTCCCACCCGGGAAGGGTCAACGACGATGTTCTCAAAATGCTGCCTGGTCTCCGTGGCCGGGAGGCAGAGGGTCTGATAATCCTTCAGAAAAATGGAAATGGCTCCGCAGGACAAGGGCTTAGCGGTGTCATGGCGCCAGGGGTCTCGCTGACATATGTAAATGAGAACAATCGGCGACCAGGTGGAAGTTCCGGATAATTGACACGACGCAGATTCTTTCAGCTGTTCATGTTCCATTTTTGTACCTCATTAAGCCAATGAAATGTCATTCCGGACCAACAGGGAGATTTTTTAAGAACGCCAAATGGAGTGAAATGTTGGATAAGATTTTAGAAAGTATTTGGGATTAGATATTGACAAATATTTGCCGAGATAAGTTTTGGCTTCAAAACTGGGCTAAAGTTACACAACGTGAACATTTTTTATTTATACTGGATTAGACACCCAATAAAGGGCTTAGCTGTTCACTTTTTGCAGTTAATAACTCCTTATAGATTCTGCTGCTCTGATCTTCTGAACAGCCCTTAATAGGGGCCACTGAAAATGCAACTGATGTGTTCACAGGTTCCAGCACCACCCGTTGCAGCAACCTCCATCCACCACCACATACATTGGAGGTTGCACAAAATAGAATCATATAACAAGGGACTGCAGTCCCATCCAGAACATAAAGCTTGCTGAACCTGGCTGTTGTAGATTATATAAAACTCTGACTAAAATGTAAGTAGTTTCTGAGTTTTCTTCCAGACTCTTGTTCCATTGGTTGATGGGAGATTCTTCATTTGTCCCTGTGACGGGAGCCACTTTGGGTGGGGGGGGGGGCATGGAACTCATCCCACTTTGGAGAGGTAGGGAGTCCCCTGTCTGAGCTCCCCATATCCCTCTTATGTGTAAGTCACCCTGTGCCTGTTAGGGGTACAGGGTGATCTGTCCTAATATTGTGTAGACATGTATAGGAGATAGGTGGGGGGGGGGGGGGAGTTGTGGATTGTTTAATGCCATGTGGTTGCATCCCATTGTTCTATTGTGTGTCTTGCTTGGGAGCAAACTATTATGGGATGTATGTGTTTATAAGTATTGGCTTGGTGGGGGGGGTCTCCAGCAGCCCTCACTCCTGATGGGACTGTCTGTTGGTGTGTCTCTTGTTACTAAATGTAGATTGCCCCACCCTGTGTCATTATGCAGGGAGGGGGGGTTGGCTGCTCCCTTGAGTGTATCTATCTTGTCTCTGTGTTAACATAAACTAGGCTATTTCCTGGTTTACTTCAAGATTGGTGTCGTCTAGTCTTGTATGGTCAGCTGAGGTCGGGGTTCAGATGGGGAAGCGGTATTCTAATGGAAGTACCCAAGTGCAGTCTGGGGCCGGTTCCGTTACATTGGTGGCGTATCTCCCCTTTCGGCAGGAGACTAATGCAGGAGGAAACCCCAGACGGGTGGACTCCAAAGTTAGTCTATACTTCCAGTCCCCCAATGCCAGCACCCACACAGTTCCCCAAACAAATGGCACCACACAAAGCATTACTCACCCAGCCAACCTCTGCCTCTCTCATAGAACATACCCACCCAAAGTGAGTCCCTTTATATTTAAGGGGCGGGTAGGGGTATGGAGATGCCCAGTGTAGTTCCCCAAACTAGATGTCGCCACAATTAGGATTGGGAACCCAGTAGTGAAGAGCAGGCAGTGTAGCCACTAGAGGTCCCCAGAGCAGTGAGTGTGGTGTACCATAGATAAGAAGGTAGTACCAGCCCTGCCCCACCAGTGTGGGGCATCTTGGGTAAGAAGGATCTGTATATAGTCTGGTGGGAGTTCAGTGGGGTAATTGGTTATGGGAATCAGTTAAAGGACCAAAGCATGCAAATCTTCTAGGAGGTTCCCCTTGGGAGGTGGTGGGGAGCAATGAAGGAAAGCTGCAGGACTTGTGGGACTACTCACATCCATTTGGAATGGGATGTAGGGCTCTGGAATCCCTTTGGCATGGGATGTGGGGCTCTGGATCCCATCTTGGCTGTAGGGCTCGGGAATGGGATGTAGGGCTCTGGAATATCTTTGGCATGAGATGTAGGACTCTGGAATCCTTTTTGGCATGGAATGTAGGGCTCTGGAATTCCTTTGGCATGGATAGTGGGGTTCTGGAATTCCTTTGGAATGGGATGTAGGGTTCTGGAATCCCTTTAGCATGGGATTTAGGGTTCTGGAATCCCTTTAGCATGGAATGTAAGGCTCTGGAATCCCTTTGGCATGGGATGTAGAGCTCTGGAATCCCTATTGGTATGGAATGTAGGTTCCTGGCATCCATTTGGCTTGGGATGTAGGGCTCTGGAATCCCTTTGGTATGGAATGTAGGGCATTGGAATCCATTTGGCATGGAATGTAGGACCCTAGCTAACCTCTGTTATGTTTGAGCTGCACCTCAACTCGGCTATTGTTTCTGATGTTCTTTATCTGTTTACAATTAAGATCTATACCATCACCATTGAGATGACTGGAAGGATATATACATGTAAATCAGCTGTTTCAGTAAAGTGACTTTAAGGACGTCCATTGTTTGGACTCCTCCTTCTCCTAACATCAGAATGGGAATGTCTTCTGGGAAAGAACAGGTGCTGGTTGAAGTTACTATTTGGATCCATTGAGTTAAGGCCTAAGGAAGGAATGGAACGGGCTCTTGGTTGGTACTGGCCAGGCTGGTGGAATCCCAGGAGTGCCTCCGTATTGCACTCAGGGGAGGATCTTGTGCACGCAGCACCTCACTGAGTCTAAGGGGACCAGCCTATTTGAAGCAGGAATGGGTTAAAGACTACAAGTGCTCCTCCACCACCTGTCTGTACTAATGGAGTTCATGCAGCCCAGCGGGACACAACAAAGGCATCAATTCACTAAATGATCACTTGTTACATTCACCTGTTATCACAACCAAGAAAAATACTTAGGAGGAGGGTCAGGGGTTGCCCGTGCCTAAAGATGTGTGCATACCTCATATTGCAATCTGTGGTCAGATGCTTAAAGCCACGGCTGTGCGGACATTTGCACATGTGTGCTCATGTGCATGTGAAGGAATGCGCATGCCCAGCACTGGCTTTGGCACCAGTCACCCTGTTTAGGTCCCAGTACAGCCTAGGAAAGTTGCTGAGTGGTCACTAGCCCGTGACCCTTAACCACTTGAGCCCCAGAGGATTTACCCCCCTTAATGACCAGGCCTTTTTTTGCTGTTTGGCGCTGCACCCAAACAAAATTTACGTCCTTTTCTTCACACAAATGGAGCTTTCTTTTGGTGGTATTTGATCACCTGTGCGCTTTTTATTTTCTGCGCTATAAAAAAAAAAAAAACACGAAAATTTTGAAAAAAAACAATTTTTTCTACTTTCAGCTATAAAAAATATATCGTAAACTCAAAGTTAGTCATAAATTTAAGCCAAAATGTATTCTGCTACATGTTTTTGGTAAAAAAAAAATCCCAATAAGTGTATATTGATTGCTTTGTGTGAACGTTATAGCGTCTACAAACTATGGTATAGATACTGTAATTTATGCCTTTTTTTTGCTATACAGCGCTGCACTAATTCAAATGATAATTGCGCGGTCATGCAATGCTGTACCCAATCGAAATTTACGTCCTTTTTTTCACACAAATAGAGCTTTCTTTTGGTGGTATTTGATCACCTGTGCGCTTTTTATTTTTGGCGAAACAAAAAAAAACACGAAAATCTTGAAAAAAAAAAAAAACAATTTTTTTTCTACTTTCAGCTATAAAAAAAATATATCGTAAACTCAAAGTTAGTCATAAATTTAAGCCAAAATGTATTCTGCTACATGTTTTTGGTAAAAAAAAAATCCCAATAAGTGTATATTGATTGCTTTGTGTGAACGTTATAGCGTCTACAAACTATGGTATAGATAATTTGAAATTTACACAGCTTTTACTTTCTGACCGCCCATCACATCTCTTGAGGTGCTAAAATACCAGGATAGAACAAACACCCCCAAATGACCCCTTTTTGGAAAGCAGACACCCTAAGCTATCTGCTGAGAGACATATTGTGTCCATGGAAGATTTATTTTTTTTCCACAAGTTTCTGGAAAATGACAAAAACGTTTTTTTTTTTTTTTTTTTTTTTTTTACACAAAATTGTCATTTAAATGATTTATTTCTTGCACAAGCCATGGGTATATGTGGAATTATACCCCAAAATACATTCTGCTACTTCTACCGAGTATGAGGATACCACACGTGTGACACTTTTTGGGAGCCTAGCCACATACAGGAGCCTGAAATCCAATGAGCACTTTGAAAGCCTGAAGGTGCGTAACTTCTTCATTTCACTTCCCCACTACCTATCACAGTTTTGGAGGCCCTGACATGCCAGGATAGCACCAAACCCCCCCCAAATGACCCCTTTTTGGAAAGTAGACACTCCAAGGAATTTAAAAAGAGGCATGGTAAGTATTTTGCAGATCTAATTTTTTCTCACAAGGTTTTGAAATATAAAAAAGAAAAAAAAAAATATATTTTTATTTTCTTTCTTCATTTTCCAAAAACTTGTGGTAAAAAAATAAATTCTTCTATTGATTCAACATGCCTCTCAGCAAATAGTTTGGGGTGTCTACTTTTCAAAAAGGGGTCATTTTGAGGGGTGGGGGCATTTTATGCCCAGCATTAGAGGTTTATGCCACACATCACTCACTCTTCTAACCACCTGAAGACCAAGCTTTTTTCTGACACTTTTTGTTCACATTAAAAAAAATCTGTATTTTTGCTAGGAAATTAAAGTGAACCCCCAAACATTATATATTTTTTCTTAGAGCAGACACCCTAGTAAATAAAATGGTGGGTGGTGCAATTTTTTATCTCACATATTACTTACACAGCGATTTTTCAAACGCAATTTTTTTGAAAAATATACACTTTTTTTTTTTAATTTTAATGCAAAAAAACACAATATATTGGCCAATTATTTGGTATGATATAAAAAGATGATGCTATGCTGAGTAAATAGATACCAAACATGACATGCTTTAAAATTACGCATGCCCTGTGCAATGGCGACAAACTGCATACATTTTTAATATCTATAGGCAACGCTTTAAAAGCCTTTACAAGCTACCATTTTAGATTTACAGAGGAGGTCTAGAGCTATAATTACTGCCCTTGATCTGACGTTCGTGGCGATACCTCACATGCATGGTGCAATCGCTTTTCCATACTGGGAAAGGGTCAACGCTCACGACCGCAGGTGTGTGCGCGTGCGATGGGATGGGCGAGGGTTTTTTTTTTTTTTTTTTTTTTTTTTTTTTTTCTGATTTTATTTAATTATTTTTACACTGTCCCTTTAATTTTTTTTTTTTTAATCACTTTTAATGCTATCTCAGGGAGGGGGGGGGGGGGGGCCATTTTCTCCCGCTGCTTGTAAAGGCAATTCTGCAGCTAATTAACCACTAGGAATGCTTTTACATGAAAGCCCATTGCCGGCTGAAAAAAATAAAACCAGGATGATGCCTGCAGCTGCAGGCATCACCCTGGTATAACCATTCAAAGTCCAGTGATGTACCAGTACGTCACTGGTCCTTGTTGGGTGTATATGCTATGTTCTTTTTTTTTTCTTTATGCAGCCTGTGGGCTGAATGAAAAAAAAGAGAAGAAATCTCTGCCAGAAAAAGTGTGTGGTATGCCCACCATTAGAAACCTCCCTCAATCCACCCACTTCTAATGTGGGGTGGGCACATATGAAATGTGCCAACAAATATAAAAAATATATATGCCGAAGCATGGGGGCCATCCACCCACTGGCCACCCCAGGCCCCCATGCTTTGGCATATATTCTCTTTTTTTTAACTGCGGATGAAAAATCTCATCCGACAGCACTGCACACACCTACTTATGTCTATTCTGAAAGCAAGACCCTGTTGCTGTCAGAATAAATAAACAGGTCAGTGCTGCAGTTTGACGTTCCTGCAAAGAAATCAACAATGGTTAACAATAAAACATAAACTCAATAAAACAACTTTATAAGGAAAAGTGTGTGGTGGTATGCCCACCATTAGAAACCTCCCTCAATCCACCCACTTCTAATGGTGGGCACATATGAAATGTGCCAACAAATATAAAATATATATGCCGAAGCATAGGGGCCATCCACCCACTGGCCACCCCAGGCCCCCATGCTTTGGCATATATTCTCTTTTTTTTAACTGCGGATGAAAAATCTCATCCGACAGCACTGCACACACACCTACTTATGTCTATTCTGAAAGCAAGACCCTGTTGCTGTCAGAATAAACAGGTCAGTGCTGCAGTTTGACGTTCCTGCAAAAAAAAAATCAACAATGGTTAACAATAAAAAATAAACTCAATAAAACAACTTTATAAGGAAAAGTGTGTGGTGGTATGCCCACCATTAGAAACCTCCCTCAATCCACCCACTTCTAATGGTGGGCACACATGAAATGTGCCAACAAATATAAAATATATATGCCGAAGCATAGGGGCCATCCACCCACTGGCCACCCCAGGCCCCCCATGCTTTGGCATATATTCTGTTTTTTATAACTGCGGATGAAAAATCTCATCCAACAGCGCTGCCCACGCTGACTTATGTCTATTCTGAGAGCAAGTTCCTGTTGCTGTCAGAATAAACAGGTCAGCGCTGCAGCTGAAAGCATTCCTGCAAACAGAAATGGTTAACAATAAAACAACAATAAACCAGTGAAAGTCGAACAATCACAAAATGACAACAACAAAAAAAACTATAACTATTTTTGGTTTTTACATTTTTTTATTTTTTTGGGGGGTATTTGTACTTTTTTTTTTTTTTTTTTTTTTTTTTTTTTTTTTTCCAAACTTCAAACTTCAAACATTTAAACAGCTGGTAGGGTCTCTCCAAATGCGATAGCCAGTTTCCTGACTACCTAACATCTTTTGAGACCCTGTGTAAATGTGCCCTGATCTGTGCCGTGCTGTACCCTATACTAATAGTTCACTAGTGTATGGTAGAGGCGGAAGCAGGGCTTGATGCAGAGGCCAGGTTGGCCAGGACAGGAGGGACAACAATAGCGGCTGTCACGCCTAATTCCACGTTTGCTGCAGACACGACATCTTTTTTGGGGTCTTCTTTGGGTTGGGGTACCAGGAATGGTATCGGGAAAATGTCTCTCATGCAGACGGCTAACTGCATCTGGGAGAGGGATTTGGGGCGCAGCACCTTCTGGATACAAAAGGGCCCTGATGTTCTCTAACTGGAAATTTAGGTATGATCCACTATGTCCAGTTGCTTTATAGAGAACAAAAGCATTATATACAGCCAATTGAAATAAATAAACTGACACTTTTATGTACCAGCGTTTGGATTTTCGGGAAACTAAATACGGCTGCATCATCTGGTCATTGAAGTCCACCCCTCCCATGTTAAGGTTATAATCGTGGACACAGAGGGGCTTCTCAACAACACCAGCTGCCGTGGTAATTTGGACGGTCGTATCTGCGTGAATGGAAGACAGGAGGTAAACATCCCGTTTGTCCTTCCACTTCACTGCGAGCAATTCTTCATTTCTCAAGCAGGCTTTTTCCCCCTTTTTAAGACGGGTATTTACAAGCCGTTGGGGGAAGCCTCGGCGATTAGATCGCACAGTGCCACATGTGCAAATTCCCAAATTGAACAAATGTCTAAATAGTGGCACGCTTGAATAAAAATTGTCCACGTATAAGTGGTACCCCATATGGAAATAGGATGACGCCAAGTCCCAAACTATCTTGCCACTGCTCCCCATGTAGTCTGGGCATCCGGGGGGCTCCAAGTAACTATCTTTTCCCTCGTAAATCCGAAACTTACATGTATAGCCTGTTGCCCCTCTCACAGGTCTTATACATCTTGATCCCATATCTGGCACGCTTGCTGCTGGGGAGATATTGTTTGATTACAAGGCGGCCAGAATATTGAATGAGGGACTCATCGATGCAGATGTTTTTCTGGGGAGTATACACATCTGCAAATTTTTTTTGGTTAAAGTGATTTACGAGGGGGCCGAATTTTGTGGAGCCGGTCAAATTCAGGGTCACCCCGAGGACGACTGAGTGAGTTGTCGTAGAAGTGCATAAAACGCATTATCGTCTCATATCTATGCCTGGCCATGGCAGCAGAGAACACGGACATGTGAACAAGAGGGTCGGTGGACCAATACAACCGCAATTGATTTTTATCATTAATGCCCATGTTGAGGGTTAGGCCCAAAAAAACTTTAAATTCGGAAACCGTAATGGGTTTCCATGCGAATGGTCTGGCAAGGTTTGAATTTGGGTTGGCGGCGATAAATTGGCGTGCATATAAATTGCTTTGATCCACAATCAATGCATAAAGATCTTCTGTGAAAAACAGCTCAAAAAAATTAAGGGGAGTATTTAAATTTGCTGTTTCCACCTGAATTCCGGGTTGGGCAGTGAATGGGGGAAGTACGGGTGCTGCAGAATTTGTGGGCTGCCAATCGGGATTTGCAAGCACATCCGGAAGGACACTAGGGGCTCTACGGGCCTGTCTGCGAATTCTTGGTGGCCGCGGGACACTACTTGTGCTCGCCACCGCACCAGCTTGTACTGCACTTATGGGACTCGCCACGTCACCAAGTGATACTGCAGTGCTGGTATGCCTACGACCAGGACGTACTAGGCCGCTGGTGCTCGCCAGTTCACCAAAAGATACTGCGGCACTAGTACTGGCACTCTGCTGCATATGAGAGTCATCATGCATTTGTACCACCTCAGCAACCTGTGAATGGGATCGGGTACGCCTGACCTTAGCAGGGACCACTTCCTCGTCGTCTGAGCTAGCTGTCAGGGTGCCGCTGCTGCTGCTGTCTATAGGTTCGTATTCTGAGCCTGGTTCTGCCAGTGAGTCTTCCCCTTCGCTCTCACTTGACATGCTCAGAATCCTATAGGCCTCTTCACTAGTGTACCTTTGCTTAGACATTTTGGCCACTAAATTTACAGGTACCTAGTGCGACTCACGGGGAAAAAGAGCGCCTGGCTGTCAGGGACTGCTTGAACCGCTACAAAAAATTTACCGACAAGTGCTAACAGATATCAGGCCTGATTCTGTGAACACTGCGGTTTTGTGTGTAATATGTATCAAGTGACAGTTATCTACTGACACTGCACTTGCCGGGGGAGAAGGGGGGGGGCGTAGGGGCTAAACGCAGGTGCTGGCAGGTGTTGGGGCTGATCCCGCTAACACTGCGTTTTTGGGGATACTAAAGTATGTGTGAATGCTGGTATAGCGCTGATCTGATCAAAGATATTGATCCAATCAGACACTATACTAGCAATGAAGGTTTAGCGTGCAAGTAAGCGTGTTCCTGGCAATCAAGGGGTCAAATGTGATTATTTGTGTACTAGCGGGCAAACTGGTGCTATCTGGGAGGGGCGCTAAAACTATCGGAAGTCACCAGTACCAAGTCACCAGTACCAATACAGTGATCAGTAAAAATCTGTTCACTGTAATCAATGACACTGGTGACAGGGCAGTGAAGGGGTTAACTGGGGGGGGGGGGGGCAATCAAGGGGTTAAATGGGATTACTGATGTACTGGCGGGTAAACTGGTGCTATCTGGGACTCAGGGGGGGGGGGGGGGGCGCTAACACTATTGGAAGTCGCACACTAACGGAAGACACTGATACAGTGATCAGTAAAAATTGGTTCACTGATCAGTGACACTGGTGACAGGGCAGTGAAGGGGTCAACGGGGGGGGGGGGGGGGCGATCAAGGGGTTAGACGGGGATTACTGGTGTATTAGCGGGCAATCTGGCGCTATCTGGGAGGGGCGCTAACACTAACGGAAGTCGCCAGCGACACTGATACAGTGATCAGTAAAAATTGGTTCACTGATCAGTGACACTGGTGAGAGGGCAGTGAAGGGGTCAACTCGGGGGGGGGGGGGGCGATCAAGGGGTTAGACGGGACTACTGGTGTATTAGTGGGCAATCTGGCGCTATCTGGGAGGGGCGCTAACACTATCGGAAGTCGCCAGCGACACTGATACAGTGATCAGTAAAAATCGCTTCACTGATCAGTGACACTGGTGACAGGGCAGTTAAGGGGTTAACTGGGGGGGGGGGGAATTAAGGGGTTAAATGGCTTTATTGGTGTACTGGGGGGCAAACTGGCGCTATCTGGGAGGGGCGCTAGCACTATTGGAAGTCGCCAGCGACACTGATACAGTGATCAATAAAAATCGCTTCACTGATCAGTGACACTGGTGACAGGGCAGTGAAGGGTTAACTGGGGGGGGGCAATCAGGGGGTTAAATGTGTCCTAGACTGTGTTCTAACTGTCAGTGTGCTGTTTTACTCACGTTTAAATGTCTCTTCTTCTCTGTCTGGAACGGAATGTGTCCAGGCAGAGAAGAATGACATCATATCCTGCCCTGTGTAAATATCAACACAGGACAGGATAGGACAGGGACCGATCATCCGATTTCAGCCAGAAATCACTGGCTGAAATCTAATGATTGATCCCTCCTGGATCGAATCGGATCACCCGCGGGTCGGCGGGAGCGCGCGCGCGCGCCCCCTGCCGGCAAAAGTGTCGGGAGCGCGGAACCCGTTTTTAAACGTGGTTTTGCGCTCCACTGCACGGGTGGACCAATGGAGGTACACCTGTCTGTTTTTCAGACAGACCTGATCGGACTGCCCTTAGCCCTCTATGGAGCAGTGGATGAACAGGAGGTATCAATGTTTATAAACAATGTTACTTTGTATCTCTATCTCCCGTCTGATCGATGTTTATAAATGATGTTACTTTGTATCTCTATCTCCCGTCTGATCAGTGTTTATAAATGATGTTACTTTGTATCTCTCTATCTCCTGTCTGATCAATGTTTATAAACAATGTTAATTTGTACCTCTCTGAGATCCCTTTCATGCGGGTGGACCAATCAGGTACACCTGTTTGTTTTTCAGGCAGACCCGATTGGACCGCCCTTCGTCCTCTATGGAGCAGTGAATGGACAGCAGTTGGACAGAAGGTATCAATGTTTATAAACAATGTTACTTTGTATCTCCCGTCTGATCGATGTTTATAAACAATGTTACTTTGTATCTCTATCTTCCATCTGATCAATGTTTATAAACAATGTTACTTTGTATCTCTCTAAGAACCCTTTCACACGGGTGGACCAATCAGGTCCGCCTGTCTGTTTTTCAGACAGACCCGATCAGACTGCTCTTAGCCCTCTATGGAGCAGTGGATGGACAGCAGTTGGACAGGAGGTATCAATGTTTATAAACAATGTTACTTTGTATCTTTCTATCTCCCGTCTGATCGATGTTTATGAACAAAAGTAACTTTATATCTCTCTATCTCTCATCTGATCAATGATTATAAACAATGTTACTTTGTATCTCTCTATATCCCATCTGATCAATGTTTATAAACAATGTTACTTTGCATCTCCCTATATCCCATCTGATCAATTTTTATAAACAATGTTACTTTGTATCTCTCTGAGATCCTTTTCACGCAGGTGGACCAATAAGCTCCACCTGTTTTTCAGGCAAACCTGATTGGACCACGCTTCATCCTGGAGCAGTGGATGGACAGCAGTTGGACAGGAGGTATCAATGTTTATAAACAATGTTACTTTGTATCTCTCTATCTCCCGTCTGATCGATCGATGTTTATGAACAAAAGTAACTTTATATCTCTCTATCTCTCATCTGATCAATGATTATAAACAATGTTACTTTGCATCTCTCTATATCCCATCTGATCAATGTTTATAAACAATGTTACTTTGCATCTCTCTATCTCCCGTCTGATCTTTTATAAACAATGTTACTTTGTATCTCTCTATCTCCCGTCTGATCGATGTTTATAAACAATGTTACTTTGCATCTCCCTATATCCCATCTGATCAATTTTTATAAACAATGTTAGTTTGTATCTCTCTGAGATCCTTTTCACGCAGGTGGACCAATAAGCTCCATCTGTTTTTCAGGCAGACCTGATTGAACCACGTTTCATCCTCTATGGAGCAGTGAATGGACAGCAGTTGGGCAGGAGGTATCAATGTTTATAAACAATGTTACTTTGTATCTCTCCATTTCCTGTCTGATCGATGTTTATAAACTATGTTACTTTGTATCTCTATTTCCTGTTTGATCATTGTTTTATAAACAATGTTACTTTGTACCTCTCTGAGATCCCTTTCACGCAGGTGAACCAATCAGGTTTTTCAGGCAGACCTGATTGGACTGCCCTTAGCCCTCTATGGAGCAGTGGATGGACAGCAGTTGGACAGGAGGTATCAATGTTTATAAACAATGTTACTTTGCATCTCTCTATCTCTTGTCTGATCAATGTTTGTAAACAATGTTACTTTGTACCTCTTGAAGAACCCTTTCACACGGGTGGACCAATCAGGTCCACCTGTCTTTTTTTCAGGCAGACCCGATCGGACCGCCCTTCTCCCTCTATGGAGCAGTGGATGGGCAGCAGTTGGACAGGAGGTACCACCCCCACCCTGTGCACTTTGATGCCATTTTCTAGGTGTGTGTGGTATGCCTGGTCCCCAGCGTGGATTGTATGACATTCGCAGGATTTGCTGGATATCATTACATTCCAGCGGAGTTACCAAACCGATCATTTTCCATTTCCCCGGACTGATCTGACAGTCTGTAGATATTCTTATTTCCTGATGCAATAACGCGGTGACTTTATGTAAATTCGCCCTCCTGAATGCATTACTCCTCGGTGTAATATTGAGAGGAACACTTATGTCTTTCCAGGAAGAGATGTGACATATAATGGGATTTCATCATCTCTCTACATCTCTGTGACATCTTGTAAATTCCCAATCAGAGTCTTTCTATACGGGAGAATTGAGCGCGCACGTCTCTCGTCTATTTGATCCGCCGCCTCTGCGCACACGACATAAAGGTCACATTTGTCCGCCGCCGCGGCTTTATAGGCCCACCCTCCCACCCCCCTTCCACAATGTATATTTATCCCTTTCACAAAACACACACATTTCCGCCCGTATTGTTGTTTGCGGTGAAGGGCCATTTATCAAGGTGAGAGCAAACGGGAGAGCAAATACGGAGCCGCGCATTGATTTATACACTAATGTCGCCTACCTTTTTTTCTGGGTTTCGTCGCTCTTTACAATGCAAATGTATGATTTATTGACACGAACGCTGCGGAAAGATATACAACTGGGCCGTGTAAATCAATACCCGCTTTTGTTAAAGCGAAGTTAATGTATTAGAGGCTCGGCGGAAAGCAAACAAGCTCGTATCTTTCACCTATCTGTACAGATACATAAATAAAATAACAAAACGACTTAAAGGGGAGCCAGGCGAGGAGATACATGTATCTAAACTGGAGGCGCGGCATAACGACGAGACGAGGCGCACACGCAAAATGCTTTCTTCTACGGAGGGGAACAGAAAATTCTTTTTCTGGGATACCGGAGGCCACAAAGTATCTAAAACCCTATCCCCTCTCAACTCCTCCGGTCACCCCCCTCTTCCCTCATCCGCTCCCTCACCCACATCTTCAATCTCTCCCTCTCTACTGGCGTATTCCCCTCCCCCCTAAAACATGCGCACATCACCCCCATACTCAAAAAGCCCTCCCTGGACCCCACTGACCTCAACAACCTCAGACCAATTTCCCTGCTGCCACTCACCTCCAAGCTCCTTGAGCGCTTGGTCTACGATCGACTAAGCGCCCACCTAACTGACAGCAACCTCCTTGATCCACTTCAGTCTGGCTTCCGTCCCCTACACTCCACCGAAACTACCCTCCTCAAAATCACCAACGACCTGCTAACCGCCAAAGCCAAAGGCGACTACTCTGTCCTCCTTCTCCTAGACCTCTCCGCGGCCTTTGACACAGTCGACCACCCCCTCCTCCTTAATAAACTACTCTCCCTTGGCATCAGAGACACCGCTCTCTCTTGGTTCTCGTCCTACCTATCCCGACGCTCCTTCAGCGTTTCCTACAACGGTGCCACCTCCCCTTCCCTCCCCCTCTCTGTTGGGGTCCCCCAGGGCTCTGTCCTTGGACCCTTTCTCTTCTCCATCTACATCTCCCTTGGCAAACTCATACACTCCCACGGCTTCCCAATTACCACCTCTACGCTGATGACACTCAAATCTACCTCTCCACCCCTCACCTCACCCCCACATTCTCCGCCCGCATCACTCACCTCCTAAACGACATCTCTGACTGGATTTCCATTTCCTCAAGCTCAACCTCTCCAAAACCGAGCTTCTCGTCTTCCCCCCCCCCCGCGCCCCCCCCCCCATCCTTTCCATCACTACCAACAACACCACCATCAATCCCGCCCCGCAAGCCAAGGTCCTTGGCGTCATTCTGGACTCAAACCTCTCCTTCCAACCTCATATCAAATCTCTCACAAACACATGCAGGCTCCACCTCCGGAACATCGCCAAGATACGCTCCTTCCTTACCCCAGACACCACCAAACTACTCGTACACTCCCTGATTATCTCACGCCTGGACTACTGCAACTCCCTCCTCACCGGCCTACCCCAGTGCAGGCTCTCCCCGCTTCAGACCATCCTGAACTCAGCGGCCAGACTCATCCACCTCACCACCGCTCCACCCTCTGCCACCCCCCTCTGCCTATCCCTCCACTGGCTCCCCATTGCCCAACGCATCAAATTCAAACTATTCACTCTGTCCTACAAGGCCATTCACAACACTGCCCCTAACTACCTCACCGACCTGATTCCCAGCTACCACCCTACCCGTACCCTTCGCTCTCCACAGGACCTCCTTCTATCTTGCTCCCTGGTCTCCTCCTCCCATGCACGACTGCAAGACTTCTCGAGGTCCTCCCCCATCCTCTGGAACTCACTACCCCAATCCATCAGACTGTCACCTTCCCTCCTCACCTTCAGGCGCTCCCTGAAAACCCACCTCTTCAGGGAAGCCTACCCCACCCTCACCTAACAGCTGCTGCCCTTCCCTCCTCCTACCACTCCATCCCCCACAGCCATTTCCTCCTGTACCTCTACCCCCTCCCTCCTAGATTGTAAGCTCGAAAGAGTAGGGCCCTCTAACCCCTTGTGTGCTGTTTGTTGTTACTGTTCTGTTTCATGTATTGTCCCCCCTCTATTGTACAGCGCTGAGCAAACCCTTTGGCGCTATATAAACTCGATATAATAATAATAATAATAATAATAATAAAACCCCGAACTTTTCTTTAATTTTTTTTTGATGGAGTAAATGTTTTACGCTTACATGATCACTTTACATTTTTGGGGGGTTTATTTGAGATGTGCAAAGAGAGATCACCCTTAGGCTCCTTCCAGATGGGGCAGATCCATCAGCGTGATCCGCCTGCTCAACGCGGGATCTTTTTGCTGAGCAGGCGGGTGACGGGTCTCCGTCGGAGACACAGCCCGCTGATTTCAATGGGACGCTCAGATGGAAAACGGGCCGCCTGTCCGTTTCCACCCGATTCGATGCGCTGCACGGATGGGGAACAGATTCCCATCTGTCTGCTTTTGGCGTACAGGATCGGATGGTGGTGGGTGTCAGCAGACTATTGTCCACTGACACCAGATGGCCCATAGAAGTCCATGGATGGACCGATCGGGTTCACCTCAAAAACGGACAGGCGATTCCATCGGTCCACTGGTGTGAAAGGGGCCTAACACAGTATATGTATACCATTTAATTAAATAATGACAGATACAGATAACAAATGTAAAGGGCAGCACAGTGGCTAAATGGCTAGCACTTCAGCCTGGCAGTACTAGAGTCATTGGTTTGAATCCCAACCACGGCACCACCTGCCTGGAGATAGCACGTTCCCCCTGTGCCTGCGTGGGTTTCCTCTGGGTACTCTGGTTTCTTCCCACCCTCCAAAGACATGCTGGTAGGTTAATTGGCTCCTGTCTAAATTGGCCCTAGTATGTGTATGTATGAATGTAAGTTAGGTACCTTAGATTGTACGCTCCTCAGGGGCGGGGACTGATGTGAATGTACAATATACAGGTGAAAATGGAAAAATGAGAATATGGTACAAAAGTTCATTTATTTCAGTGCTGCAACTTAAAAGGTGAAACTAATATATGAGACTCATTCCATGCAAAGCAAGACAGTTCAAGCCATGATTTGTCATCATTGTGATGATTATGGCTTACAGATCATGAAAACCCCAAATCCACAATCTCAGAAAATGAGAATATTCCATGCAATCAATAAAACACGGATTGTACATAGAACAATACCGGACCTCTGAAAAGTAGAAGCTGCATATGTACTCAGTACTTGGTTTGGGCCCCTTTTGCAGCAATTACTGCCTCAATGCGGCGTGGCATGGAAGCTATCAGCCTGTGGCACTGCTGAGGTGTTATGGAAGACCAGGATGCTTCAATAGCGGCCTTCAGCTCTTCTGCATTGTTCGGTCTCATGTCTCTAATCTTTCTCTTGGCAATGCCCCTTAGATTCTCTATGGGGTTCAGGTCAGGCGAGTTTGCTGGCCAATCAAGCACAGTAATCCCCACGGTCATTGAACCAGGTTTTGGTGCTTTTGGCAGTGTGGGCGGTGCCAAGTCCTGCTGGAAATGAAGTCAGCATCCCCATGAAGCTCATCTGTGGAAGGAAGCATGAAGTGCTCCAAAATCTCCTGGTAGACGGCTGCGGTGACCCTGGACTTAATGAAGCACAGTGGACCAACACCAGCAGATGACATGGCTCCCCAAATCAACACAGACTGTGGAAACTTCACACTGGGCTTCAAGCATCTTGCAGTGTGTGCCTCTCCATTCTTCCTCCATACTCGGGGTCCTTAGGCCTCTCCATTCTTCCTCCATACTCGGGGTCCTTGGGCCTCTCCATTCTTCCTCCATACTCGGGGTCCTTGGGCCTCTCCATTCTTCCTCCATACTTGGGGTCCTTGGGTCTCTCCATTCTTCCTCCATACTCGGGGGTCCTTGGGCCTCTCCATTCTTCCTCCATACTCGGGGTCCTTGGGTCTCTCCATTCTTCCTCCATACTCGGGGTCCTTGGGTCTCTCCATTCTTCCTCCATACTCGGGGTCCTTGGTTAAATGAGATGCAAAAGTTGCCCTCATCAAAAAAGAGGACTTTGGACCACTGAGCACCAGGTCTGTTTTTTCTTTAGCCCAGGTAAGACGCTTCTGACGTTGTTTGTTGTTCAGGAGCAACTTGACAAGAGGAATACGACATTTGAAGCCCATGTCCAGGATCCGTCTGTGTGTGGTGGCTCTTGATGCACTGACTCCAGCCTCAGTCCACTCATTGTGAAAGTCCCCAACACTTTTGAATGGCCTTCTCCTGACAATCCTCTCCAGGCTGCGGTCATCCCTGCTGCTTGTGCACCTTTTTCTTCCACACTTTTCCCTTCCACATAACTTTCTATTAATGTGCTTTGATACAGCACTTTGGGAACATCCAACTTCTTCTGCAATGACCTTCTGAGGCTTTCCCTCCTTATGGAGGGTGTCAGTGATGGTGTCAGGTCAGCAGTCTTTCCCATGATTGTGATTCCTACTGAACCAGACTGAGAGACCATTTAAAGGCTCAGGAACCCTTTGCAGGTGTTATGGCTGAATGAGCTGATTAGAGTGGGACACTTTGAGCCGAGATTATTCCACCTTTTCACAATATTCTCATTTTCTAAGATTGTGGATTTGGGGTTTTCATGAGCTGTAAGCCATAATCATCACAATGATGACAAATCACGGCTTGAACTATCTTGCTTTGCATGGAATGAGTCTCATATATTAGTTTCACCTTTTAAGTTGCTGCACTGAAACTTTTGCACCATATTCTCATTTTTTGAGTTTCACCTGTATATGTAAAGCGTGGTGTAAATTGACTGCACTATATAAGTACCTGAAACAAATAAATAAATAACATTGAAGAATGTAACAAGAATACTCAGCAATAGATGCCTTTTGAACAAGGAGCCCCGCCCGCTTCAATTGCGGCTTGGCATTGATGAGCAAAATCTGGCACGTGCCTTTAGGCAGCCATGAGATGAGAATGCTTATTCCAGATTTTGGCTGTGGTATATACAGGACTAGCTGGCCATAGATGGAACTTGATTCCCCCATCAACGTTGGAGGGGGAATCCCTGAATCACATGATTGGAGGGGATTGGAACACCTGAATCTCATGTTTTGGAGGGGATTGGGACACCTGAATCACATGATTGGAGGGGATTGGGACACCTGAATCACATGATTTGGAGGGGATTGGAACACCTGAATCCAATGATTTGGAGGGGATTGGAACACCTGAATCCAATGATTTGGAGGGGATTGGAACACCTGAATCCAATGATTTGGAGGGGATTGGAACACCTGAATCCAATGATTTGGAGGGGATTGGAACACCTGAATCCAATGATTTGGAGGGGATTGGAACACCTGAATCCAATGATTTGGAGGGGATTGGAACACCTGAATCCAATGATTTGGAGGGGATTGGAACACCTGAATCCAATGATTGGGAGGGGATTGGAACACCTGAATCACATGATTTGGAGGGGATTGGAAACACCTGAATCACATGATTGGGAGGGGATTGGGACACCTGAATCACATGATTGGAGGGGATTGGGACACCTGAATCACATGATTTGGAGGGGATTGGAACACCTGAATCCAATGATTTGGAGGGGATTGGAAACACCTGAATCACATGATATGGAGGGGATTGGAACACCTGAATCACATCATTGGGAGGGGATTGGAACACCTGAATCACATGATTGGGAGGGGATTGGAACACCTGATCCAATGATTTGGAGGGGATTGGAACACCTGAATCCAATGATTTGGAGGGGATTGGAACACCTGAATCCAATGATTTGGAGGGGATTGGGACACCTGAATCACATGATTGGAGGGGATTGGGACACCTGAATCACATGATTTGGAGGGGATTGGAACACCTGAATCCAATGATTGGGAGGGGATTGGAACACCTGAATCACATGATTTGGAGGGGATTGGAACACCTGAATCACATGATTGGGAGGGGACTGGAGCACCTGAATCACATGATATGGAGGGGATTGGAACACCTGAATCACATGATATGGAGGGGATTGGAATACCTGAATCACATGATTTGGAGGGGATTGGAACACCTGAATCACACGATTTGGAGGGGATTGGAACACCCGAATCACACGATTTGGAGGGGATTGGAACACCCGAATCACACGATTTGGAGGGGATTGGAACACCCGAATCACACGATTTGGAGGGGATTGGAACACCCGAATCACACGATTTGGCCCCCCTAACCAGATTTAGAATTATAGGATATTGTGAACCAATAAAACTAAAGAAATATGACATTTCCCTTTGTAGGGCAGGGGTCCCCAAACCTTGGCCCACAGGCTAAATCCGGCAGGTTACTGGCTCGCATCAGGCCCACAGCTGGGGTCAGTTTCCTTCGCTCTGCTATTATCATCCCATTACTTGGCTGTAGGGATGAGCCGAACGGCCTTGGGTTTGGTCGAATCAGATATTGGTGAACGTCAAAAAAAAAAAAAAAGTTTGGATGTTGAACCCGAACCCTACTGAAGACAATCAGAGCCACGTCTGTCAAATTAAGACCTCATGCACACTTGAGTTAAAATTGTTGCTTTTACAGGCGTTTGATCATCTCTTTTCTGCCTCCAAACGCCCCTCCCTGGTACCCCCCATGTGCCCATGCACACAAAGGAGGAGTTTAGAGACGGATAAAAAACCAACAAAAAAAGGAACCTATATCACTTGTGTGTTCAGGAGAGGAGCTTTTGTGCATAAAAACTGCTCAAAAGCGCCTAAACGCAACTAAACGTGTCTTAACACCAGGCGCATTTATGAGCATTCCCGTGTGAATGTATTCCAATGGCCGGAATTCTGACCAATAGAATGCATTAACGCCAGGTGCAGGGACGCGCATGCTCCCGTTGGTGGTTAGTTCCGCTTTAACCATTCCCTACTCCATCCAACATGACAAAAGTTGTGGCTTTAGATGCACTTTAACCCCTTCCTGCCCCCGGTGTCACCTTAAAGTGGCTGTAAGAGCCCTCACATACAGTATACCCAGCATGGCCGGATCTAGGGGGTGCTGAGGTAGGCAGTAGCCCCCCCAGATTTTAGTTGTGTGACTGAACCATAGTAAAGACAGCTGCAGGTTTGTAAATGTACAAGTCAATGGACTGCCGAGCTAAATTGATGATCTAGCCAGCAGGGGGCCCAACGGTGTGGGGACCCCTGTCCTCTGCCCTGCCAGCACGTACCCGTCTCCTGCCCCTACCAGCAGTGACCCCTGTCCCCGGCCCGTGCGGACCCCTGTCCCCGGCCCGTGCGGACCCCTGTCCCCTGCCCTGCCTGCATGGATCCCTGTCCCTTACCCTGCCAGCACGTACCCCTGTCCCCTGCCCTGCCAGCACGTACCCCTGTGTCCCCCTACCCTGCCAGCGCGGAGCCCTGTCCCCTGCCCTGCCAGCGCGGAGCCCTGTCCCCTGCCCTGCCAGCGCGGAGCCCTGTCCCCTACCCTGCCAGCACGTACCCCTGTCCCCTGCCCTGCCAGCACGTACCCCTGTCCCCTACCCTGCCAGCAGTGACCCCTGTCCCCTGCCCTGCCAGCACGGAGCCTTGTCCCCTGCCCTGCCAGCACGTACCTCTGTCCCCTGCCCTGCCAGCGCGGAGCCCTGTCCCCTGCCCTGCCAGCGCGGAGCCCTGTCCCCTGCCCTGCCAGCGCGGAGCCCTGTCCCCTGCCCTGCCAGCGCGGGAGCCCTGTCCCCTGCCCTGCCAGCGCTGACCCCTCTCCCCTGCCCTGTCAGCGCTGACCCCTCTCCCCTGCCCTGCCAGCGCGGACCCCTGTCCCGTGCCCTGCCAGCACGTACCCCTGTCCCCTGCCCTGCCAGCACAGAGCCCTGCCCTGCTAGCAGTGATCCCTGTCTCCTGCCCTGCCAGCACGGAGCCCTGTCCCCTGCCCCTGCCCGCGTGGATCCCTGTCCTCTGCCCTGCCCGCATGGATCCCTGTCCTCTGCCCTGCCAGTGTGGAGCCCTGTCCCCCTGCCCTGCCAGTGTGGATCCCTGTCCCCCTGCCCTGCCAGGGGGTTGCGGTGCATTTTGAGTTTTTGCACATGCTTTTTTGCCACGTTTCTGGTGCATTTTGCAATTTTATTTTCTTGTTACTAGGCAGATATATATATTTATTTCTTGAAATATATTTTGAAATATAATAAATGTGGCCAAAATTGCAGCATTTCAAATATATGTCAATATATTTGGGAAGAATATTTTTAAAAATATATTTCATATGTATTTTTCTGCCCAATGGGAAGGGTCAGGGACTTTTTTTTTAAATGCAAAAAGGTGAGTTTTCGGTTCTATAGACTTCAATGGAGACGCTGCAGAAAAAGCATGCAATGCGTTTTTGACACGTTTTGCGTTTTAATCTGCCTTGCAACAATAAAAAAATAAATAAATACATAATAATACGATGGTTTTGTAACACATCTATGCAAAAAAAACACACACACAGACGCAGTGCATTTTTGACATGTTTTGCGTTTTAATCTGCCTAGCAACCAAAAAAAATAAATAAATAATAAATAAATGTTATGATGGGTTTGTAACACATCTATGAGAAAAAAAAAAAAAACACATGCAGTGCGTTTTTAACACGTTTTGCGTTTTAATCTGCCTAGCAACCAAAAAAATAAAATAAATAATAAATAAATATTAAGATGGTTTTGTAACACATCTATGAGAAAAAAAAACACGCAGTGCGTTTTTGACGCGTTTTTGCATTTTAATCTGCCTAGCAACCAAAAAAAAATAAAATAAAATAAATACTAAATAAATAATATTATGATGGTTTTGTAACACATCTATGAGAAAAAAAAAACACATGCAGTGCGTTTTTTTTTAACACGTTTTTGCGTTTTAATCTGCCTAGCAACAATAAAAATAAAAAATAAATAAATATTAAGATGGTTTTGTAACACGTCTATGAGAAAAAAAAAAAAAAAAAAAAAAAACACACGCAGTGCGTTTTTGACGCGTTTTTCATTTTAATCTGCCTAGCAACCAAAAAAATAAAATAAATACTAAATAAATAATATTATGATGGTTTTGTAACACATCTATGAGAAAAAAAAAAAAACACATGCAGTGCGTTTTTTTTAACACGTTTTTGCGTTTTAATCTGCCTAGCCAACCAAAAAAATAAATAAATAAATATTAAGATGGTTTTGTAACACATCTATGAGAAAAAAAAAACACATGCAGTGCGTTTTTGACGCATTTTGCATTTTAATCTGCCTAGCAACCAAAAAAAAATAAAATAAATAATAAATAAATAAATAATAATATGATGGTTTTGTAACACATCTATGAGAAAAAAAAACACACGCAGTGCGTTTTTGACGCGTTTTGCATTTTAATCTGCCTAGCAACCAAAAAAAAAAATAAAATAAATAATAAATAAAATTAATTATGGTTTTGTAACACATCTATGAGAAAAAAAAAAACACATGCAGTGCGTTTTTGACGCGTTTTTGCGTTTTAATCTGCCTAAAACCAAAAAAAATTAAATAAAATAAATAAATAATAATATGATGGTTTTGTAACACATCTATGAGAAAAAAAAAAACACACGCAGTGCGTTTTTTTTGACGCGTTTTGCATTTTAATCTGCCTAGCAACCAAAAAAATAAAATAAAATAAAACTAAAAAATAAAATAAATAATATTAAGATGGTTTTGTAACACATCTATGAGAAAAAAAAAAACACACGCAGTGCGTTTTTGACGCGTTTTGCATTTTAATCTGCCTAGCAACCAAAAAAAAAAATAAATTCTTTTTTTTAAATGCAAAAAGGTGAGTTTTCGGTTCTATAGACTTCAATGGAGACGCTGCAGAAAAGCATGCAATGCGTTTTTTGACACGTTTTGCGTTTTAATCTGCCTTGCAACAATAAAAAAAAATAAATAAATTTGTAACACATCTATGAGAAAAAAAAACACATGCAGTGCGTTTTTGACGCATTTTGCATTTTAATCTGCCTAGCAACCAAAAAAATAAAATAAATACTAAATAAATAATATTATGATGGTTTTGTAACACATCTATGAGAAAAAAAAAAACACATGCAGTGCGTTTTTAACACGTTTTGCGTTTTAATCTGCCTAGCAACCAAAAAAATTAAATAAATAAATATTAAGATGGTTTTGTAACACATCTATGAGAAAAAAAAAAAAACACATGCAGTGCGTTTTTGACGCGTTTTGCGTTTTAATCTGCCTAAAAACAATAAAAATAAAATAAATAATAAATAAATAATAATATGATGGTTTTGTAACACATCTATGAGAAAAAAAAACACACGCAGTGCGTTTTTGACGCGTTTTGCATTTTAATCTGCCTAGCAACCAAAAAAATAAAATAAAATAAATACTAAATAAATAATAATATGATGGTTTTGTAACACATCTATGAGAAAAAAAAAACACACGCAGTGCGTTTTTTAACACGTTTTTTGCGTTTTAATCTGCTTAGCAACCCAAAAAAATTAAATAAATAATAAATAATACGATGGTTTTGTAACACATCTATGAGAAAAAAAAAACACACGCAGTGCGTTTTTGACGCGTTTTGCGTTTTAATCTGCCTAGCAACCAAAAAAAAAAAATAAATAATAAATAAATATTAAGATGGTTTTGTAACACATCTATGAGAAAAAAAAAAAACACATGCAGTGCGTTTTTGACGCGTTTTGCGTTTTGCGTTTTAATCTGCCTAAAAACAATAAAAATAAAATAAAATAAATAAATAAATAAAAATTATGATGGTTTTGTAACACATCTATGAGAAAAAAAAACACACGCAGTGCGTTTTTGACGCGTTTTGCATTTTAATCTGCCTAGCAACAAAAAAATAAAATAAAATAAATAATAAATAAATAATAATATGATGGTTTTGTAACACATCTATGAGAAAAAAAAAACACACGCAGTGCGTTTTTAACACGTTTTGCGTTTTTAATCTGCTTAGCAACCAAAAAAATTAAATAAATAATAAATAATACGATGGTTTTGTAACACATCTATGAGAAAAAAAAACACATGCAGTGCGTTTTTGACACATTATGCGTTTTAATCTGCCTAGCAACAATAAAAATAAAATAAAATAAATAATAAAAATAAATAATATGCATGATGGTTTTGTAACACATCTATGAGAAAAAAAACACACACGCAGTGCGTTTTTGACATGTTTTGTGTTTTTAATCTGCCTAGCAACAATAAAAATAAAATAAAAATAAATAATAAATAAATAAATATTAAGATGGTTTTGTAACACATCTATGAGAAAAAAAAAACACACGCAGTGCGTTTTTGACGCGTTTTGCATTTTAATCTGCCTAGCAACCAAAAAAATTAAATAAATAATAAATAATACGATGGTTTTGTAACACATCTCTGAGAAAAAAAAACACATGCAGTGCGTTTTTGACACATTTTGCGTTTTTAATCTGCCTAGCAACAATAAAAATAAAATAAAATAAATAATAAATAAATAATAATATGATGGTTTTGTAACACATCTATGAGAAAAAAAAACACGCAGTGCGTTTTTGACCCGTTTTGCATTTTAATCTGCCTAGCAACAATAAAAATAAAATAAATTATAAATAAATAATAATATGATGGTTTTGTAACACATCTATGAGAAAAAAAAAAAACACGCAGTGCGTTTTTTGACCCGTTTTGCATTTTAATCTGCCTAGCAACCAAAAAAATTAAATAAATAATAAATAAATATTAAGATGGTTTTGTAACACATCTATGAAAAAAAAAAAAAAACACATGCAGTGCTTTTGACGCGTTTTGCATTTTAATCTGCCTAAAAAGAATAAAAATAAAATAAATAATAAATAATAATACGATGGTTTTGTAACACATCTATGAGAAAAAAAAACACACGCAGTCAGTTTTGTGTTTTTAATCTGCCTAGCAACAATAAAAATAAAATAAAATAAATAATAAATAAATAATAATACGATGGTTTTGTAACACATCTATGAAAAAAAAAATAATAATTGTCTAACGTTATTAAAATGGATCCTCCGTTCAGATCTGAGGCCAGCACTGAACAGCGATGTCCCCCCCCCCCCCCCCCAGCCGCCAAGTGATGCGTCAGGGACCGGCTGAACGCAATGACAACCCCTTCTGACAGGTAGCAGAATTGCCGCCGTTGCGTTCCAGTTGTGGATTTGGCCGCCGTTTGGCCGCAGTTCAGCTGTAGAACACAAAGTCGATCTGAACACTTTCCCAGAACACTTTATGAACGCGTTTATTATTTGTTTTCCCCCCGCAGTCATTCGGCTTCCTGAAACTCTCTGTTAAAAAGTCAGACGTAGAATTTCCTGCGAACACAAAACCTATTAAGCAAATAAGACCAATAAAAACAATTTAAGTGAAAAATGTCGCGTCTTCATCAGGAAACATTTTTGCCATAAAAGTATATTAACCTTCATTTGGGTTTTTTTCTCTCTCTTTTCATTTTACAGATCCGTTCTGCAGTCGGGGGAGGAAGTTCGATGCCTCGATGTGCTCACATGTTGTACAAAAGTGACTGGCTGTGAAGGGTTACCAGTGTGACTGCTGTATGGTCCCCTGTTAAAGTGGAACACCACCCAAAATTCAGTGGGAGGAATAGTGCCCCATCATTGGTGTCAGTGGGAGGAATAGTGCCCCATCATTGGTATCAGTGGGAGGAATAGTGTCCCATCGTTGGTGTCAGTGGGAGGAATAGTGCCCCATCATTGGTGTCAGTGGGAGAAATAGTGTCCCATCATTGGTGTCAGTGGGAGGAATAGTACCCCATCATTGGTATCAGTGGGAGGAATAGTGCCCCATCATTGGTGTCAGTGGGAGGAATAGTACCCCATCATTGGTGTCAGTGGGAGGAATAGTGTCCCATCATTGGTGTCAGTGGGAGGAATAGTACCCCATCATTGGTGTCAGTGAGAGGAATAGTGCCCCATCATTGGTGTCAGTGGGAGGAATAGTGCCCCATCATTGGTGTCAGTGGGAGGAATAGTGCCCCATCATTGGTGTCAGTGGGAGGGGGGGGGGGGGGGGGGGGGAGAGGGGAGGAGAGGAAGAGGGAGGGGAGGGGGGAGAGGAGGGTGAGGAGAGGGGAGCTGATAGTGCCCCATCATTGGTATCAGTGAGAGGAAATAGTGCACCATCATTGGTGTCAGTGGAGGGGAGGAGAGGGGGGGAGGAGGGGAGATAAAGGAGGAGAGGAAGATAGGGGAGGGGAGGGAAGGAGAGAAAAAGAGAGGGGGGAGGGGAGAGAAAGGAGAGGAAGAGAGAGGAGGGGAAAATGAAGAAAGGAGAGAGGAAGAGAGAGAGGGGAGAGGAAAGAGGAGGAGAGGAAGGAAGAGGGGAAAGGAGAGGGGGGGGGAAGAGAGGAGGAAAAGGGGAGGGGAAGAGAGGCGGCGGGGATAGGGGAGGGGAAGAAAGGAGAGAAGAAGGGAGGAGAGGAGAAGGGAGGGGAGGAGAGGAGAAGGGAGGGAAGAAAAGGAGAAGGGAGGGGATGGAAGCAGAAGGGAGGAGAGGAAGAGAGGGGAGGGGAGTGGAAGAAAGGGGAGGGGGAGGGGAGAGGAGGGGAGAGGAGGAGAAGGGATGGGGAAGGAGAGGAGAAGAAAGGGGAGGGACGGAGAGGAAGAAGAGGAGGAGGGGAGGAGAGAAGAGGGGAGGAGAGGGGGACAAGAAGAGAGGGAAGGGGGAGAGGAGGAAAGGAAGAGAGGGGAGAGGAGGGAAGGAGAGAAAAAAGGAGGGGAGAGGGGAGGGAGAGGAAGAGAGGGGAGGGATGGAGAGGAAAAGAGAGGTTGGGGAGGAAGAGAGGGGGAAGGGAAGAGGGGGGGGGAGAGGAAGAAAGGGGGAGAGGAGGAGAGAGGGGAGGTGAGGGGAGGAGAGAGCCTGGGAGGGGACCCAGATGAGAACGGGCTCACCTCCAGGCAGGGACACTGGAAAGGAGGAGAGCTCAGCACCTCACCAGCCCCCAGAGTGCGGACCACCTGTGCAGAAAGAAAGGAGCGGCCCAGCTAGATGGCCTGGTAGCAGCCACCAACCCATCCACTCACAGACGGAGGACTCAGCAAGTAGACCTGCACCCCCTGGGCCAGTAAAGGGAAGGAGCATTTCAGTGGGAAGCTGGAGTAGCTTACTACCCGGGACTGTCTATATTTAATGCCGGCACTGGTTCCCCTGTCCAGGGTTCCCTTAGGCAGCCAGCTTAGGAGGGTCTGGGGTCTTGGGTGGTACCACAGGAGATGCTGGTCAGCTCTCTAGAAGAGAATTTTGCTGTAAAGACTTGTATAGTTCCAGGAAGTTTGTCCTCCGTTGCCATTACCCTTGATCATCCCATACACCCCTTACCCCATCCAAGTTCAATTCCCCTAATAAATCCCCAAAAAACAAGCTCTTGAATTGGTTACTATCTCCTGGATGCAAGTCTGTGTGGAGAATGCGTGTTGCCTGGCTGTGTAGGACTATAGGGGGGCCCAACTTCAGGACTCCTAAGGGGGTAGTATTGCTACACATGTTTAGCCATAGAAACTTTGTTTTTCTGCCATTTTCCCTCCAGATATGTGGTTCTGAAGTCTCCTTACTCCCACCTAAATTCCCCCAATTGGCATGCTGGGGTCATCCAAGCCCGTCGGTTGATGGTGGAAGAACAGGTGCAAGGTGGGCAGATTGTACCCCGGGTGACGGTCTTCTTAACATAAATCTCGAACCCAATCCTTGGTTTTCGGTAGACTAGAGGACATTTAGAACTCCTGTCACCTGTTTAGGTTCTACTGTCCTGGTCCCAGTGGGTGACTACCTTTCTTTTCCTACCCCAGAGGAGGTCAGGAAATCTCCGCACACCGAGGTGTCCCCATGCCGAGATCTACTCTCACCTCCTCTTCTGGTGACAACTGTAAGGCTTTGGATTTCCTGTCACTTTCTATCACCAGAACAAATAGGACGAATTTTCCCCAGCAGGGACCGGATGGCACAAAAACAAAAAAAACTCGGTGTGCTAATGAAAAAAAAAAAAAAAAAAAAAAACACTTAAAGCAGAATGTAAGAAAAGTCCAGATCCGCTTTTATTCAGACTCCTAAAACAATTGCCGCGAGTGCCACCCTTTACCAGGACTACAAAGTTCATATGCCGTATGTTGCCTACTTCAAGCCACCCGTTCCGTATAGCATGCTGTACAGTCCCTATTCCATGATGCCTTATTCCATATGCATTGTGGCCGCAGGGGAAATTGTTGTTGCTGCTGGGGGGGTTTCCTGTTGCTGCAGGGGAAATCTTTGTTGCTACTGGGGGGATTTACAGTGGGGCAAAAAAGTATTTAGTCAGCCCCCAATTGTACAAGTTCTCCCACTTACAAAGATGAGAGAGGCCTGTAATTGGCATCATAGGGAGACCTCAACTATGAGAGACAAAATGAGAAAACAAATCCAGACAATCACATTGGCTGATCTGGAAAGAATTTATTTGCAAATTATGGTGGAAAATAAGTATTTGGTGAATATGAAAAGTTCATGTCAATACTTTGTTATATATCCTTTGTTGGCAATGACAGAGGTCAGACGTTTCCTGTCTTCACAAGGTTGGCACACACTGTTGCTGGTATGTTGGCCCATCCTCCATGCAGATCTCCTCCTCCATGCAGATCTCCTCTAGAGCAGTGATGTTTTGGGGCTGTCGCTGGGCAACACGGACTTTCAACTCCCTCCAAAGGTTTTCTATGGGGTTGAGATCTGGAGACTGGCTAGGCCACTCCAGGACCTTGAAATGCTTCTTACGAAGCCACTCCTTCGTTGCCCGGGCGGTATGTTTGGGATCATTGTCATGTTGGAAGACCCAGCCACGTTTAATCTTCAATGCCCTTGCTGATGGAAGGAGGTTTGCACTCAAAATCTCACGATACATGGCCCCATTCATTCTGTCCTGTACATGGATCAGTCGTCATGGTCCCTTTGCGGAGAAACAGCCCCAAAGCATGATGTTGCCACCCCCATGCTTCACAGTAGGTATGGTGTTCTTTGGATGCAACTCAGCATTCTCTCTCCTCCAAACATGACGAGTTTTGTTTCTACCAAACAGTTCTATTTTGGTTTCATCTGACCATATGACATTCTCCCAATCCTCTTCTGGATCATCCAAATGCTCTCTAGCAAACTTCAGACGGGCCCCGGACATGTACTGGCTTAAGCAGGGGGACACGTCTGGCACTGCAGGATCTGAATCCCTGGCGGCGTAGTGTGTTACTGATGGTAGCCTTTGTTACGTTGGTCCCAGCTCTCTGCAGGTCATTCACTAGGTCCCCCCGTGTGGTCCTGGGATTTTTGCTCACCGTTCTTGTGATCATTTTGACCCCACGGGGTGAGATCCTGCGTGGAGCCCCAGATGGAGGGAGATTACCAGTGGTCTTGTATGTCTTCCATTTTCTAATTATTGCTCCCACAGTTGATTTGTTCACACCAAGCTGCTTGCCTATTGCAGATTCAGTCTTCCCAGCCTGGTGCAGGTCTACAATTTTGTTTCTGGTGTCCTTCGACAGCTCTTCGGTCTTCACCATAGTGGAGTTTGGAGTGTGACTGTTTGAGGTTGTGGACAGGTGTCTTTTATACTGATAACAAGTTCAAACCGGTGCCATTGATACAGGTAATGAGTGCAGGACAGAGGAGCCTCTTAAAGAAGAAGGTCCAGGTCTGTGAGAGCCAGAAATCTTGCTTGTTTGTAGGTGACCAAATACTTATTTTCCACCATAATTTGCAAATAAATTCTTTCCAGATCAGCCAATGAGATTGTCTGGATTTGTTTTCTCATTTTGTCTCTCATAGTTGAGGTCTCCCTATGATGCCAATTACAGGCCTCTCTCATCTTTGTAAGTGGGAGAACTTGCACAATTGGTGGCTGACTAAATACTTTTTTGCTGCCCTGTATGTGTGTTGCTGGGGGATATATTGTTGCTGCAGGGGAAATCTTTGTTGCTGCTAGGGGATTTATGTGTACTGCTGGGGGGTTTAAGTTGTGCTGTTGGGGGATTTATTTATGCTGTGGAAGGATTTATTGATGCTTTTGGGGAGATGTATTTATGCTGCTGGGGAATTATTGTTGCTGCTGGGGCATGTATTGGTGCTGCTGGTGGATTTATTTTGCTGCTGGTGAATTACATGGTGGATTTATTGGTGCTGCCGGGGGATTTATTGGTGCTGCTGGGGGATTTATTGGTGCTGCTGGGGGATTTATTGATGCTGCTGGGGCATTTATTGGTGCTGCCGGGGGATTTATTGGTGCTGCTGGGGGATTTATTGGTGCTGCTGGATAATTTGTTGCTGCTAAGTGACTTATCCTTTAAAAAGGGGTGGAGATGAGAAGTGGTAGGGGCAAAGGCAAGAGGAGGTGCTTAAAAGTGGGTAGGGAACAGGGGCGGATTGACAACTCATGGGCCCCCGGGCAATAGGGGATCATGGGGCCCCTGTGTCCTTGCCCAAACTCAAAAAAGCCTATGAAAAAGGTACCAGGGGCATTCCATGGGGCCCCCTACTGAGCCCGGGCCCTTGGGCGGTGCCAGAGTTTCCAAATGGTCAGTCCGCCCCTGGTAGGGAATGGAGACCAGCACCAAAAGCAGAATGCATACAATTTCAGATTCAGTTTTATTCAAACTCATTAAAAAAGGCATTTTAGGAATTCAAAGCCCCCCCCCCCACACACACACACAGACTTTATCAGGACTACAAATTGCACATGCCACATTGTATGTTACCTATTCCATGTTGCCTCATTCTATGTGTCACCTGTACATCCCCATTCCACAACACCTCATCCCACATATCTTATAGTTGCTGGGGGATTTATTGTTGTTGCTGGAGAAATAATTGTTGCTGCTGGGGGATCTATTGGTGCCACTGGATAATTTATTGTTGCTGCTGAGGGAATTATTTTTTTTAAATGGGCTGGTGCAGAGACAAGAAAAGGTGCTTTGAGGTGGGTATGGAATGGGTTGACCCGGGGGTGGTGGAGTACCTGAACCTATCCTTTGGGAAGAAAAGCCCTGAATATCAGTATACAGTATTGACTTGTATGTAAGTGGTATAAGATATTGACCGTAAATACACGATTTTGCCAAAAGTATTGGTCGGCCGGCCTTTCCACACACATGACCTTTAATGGCCACCCAGTCTTAGTCCGTAGGGTTCAATATTGAGTTGGCCCCGCCCTTTGTAGCTATAACAGCTTCAACTCTTCTGGGAAGGCCGTCCACAAGGTTTAGGAGGGTGTCTATGGGAAGGTTGGACCATTCTTCCAGAAGCACATTTGTCAGGTCAGGCACTGATGTCGGGGGAGGAGGCCTGGCTCACAGTCTCCGCTCTAATTCATCCTAAAGGTGTTCTATGGGGTTGAGGTCAGGACTCTGTGCAGGACAGTCAAGTTCCTCCACCCCAAACTGGCTCCTCCATGTCTTTATGGACCTTGCTTTGTGCACTGGTGGGCAGTCATGTTGGAACAGGAAGGTTCCATCCCCAAACTCCTCCCACAAAGTTGGGAGCATGAAATTGTCCAAAATGTCCCCTTAAGAGTTCCCTTCACTGGAACTAGTGGGCCAAGCACAACCCCTGAAAAACAACCCCACACCATAATCCCCCCTCCACCAAACTCTACACTTGGCACAATGCAGTCAGGCAAGTACCGTTTTCCTGGCCACCGCCAAACCCAGACACGTCCGTCCATCCGATTGCCAGACAGAGAAGCGTGATTGGTCCCTCCAGAGAACACGTCTCCACTGCTCTAGAGTCCAGTGGCAGCGTGCTTTACACCACGGCATCCGACGCTTTGCATTGCACTTGGTGATGGAAGGCTTGGATGCAGCTGCTCGGCCATGGAAACCCATTCCATGAAGCTCTCTACGCACTGTTGTTGGGCTCATCTGAAGGCCACACCAAGTTTGGAGGTCTTTAGCTATTGACTCTGCAGACAGTTGGCGACTTCTGCGCACTGTGCGCTTCAGCATGCGCTGACCCCGCCCTGTCATGTGACGTGGCCTACCACTTGGTGGCTGAGTGGCTGTTGTTCCCAGTTGCTTCCACTTTGTTATAATCCCACTAACAGTTGAGCGTGGAATATTTAGTAGCCAGGAAATGTCACGGATGGACTTATTGCCCAGGTGGCCACCTATCACGGGACCACGCTTGGAGCCACTGAGCTCCTGAGAGCGACCCATTCTTTCACCAATGTTTGTAGAAGCCGTCTGCATTCCTAGGGGCTGATTGTATACACCTGTGTCCATGGAGGGGATTGGAACACCTAAGTCACATGATATGGAGGGGATTGGAACACCTGAGTCACATGATATGGAGGGGATTGGAACACCTGAGTCACATGATATGGAGGGGATTGGAACACCTGAATCACATGATATGGAGGGGATTGGAACACCTGAATCACATGATTGGGAGGGGATTGGAACACCTGAATCACATGATATGGAGGGGATTGGAACACCTGAATCACATGATTGGGAGGGGATTGGAACACCTGAATCACATGATATGGAGGGGATTGGAACACCTGAATCACATGATTGGGAGGGGATTGGAACACCTGAATCACATGATTGGGAGGGGATTGGAACACCTGAATCCAATGATTTGCAGGGCGGACCCCAAACTTTTGTCAATATGGTGTATGCTGGTTTAAAATTCCAAAAATAGGAGGTCAGGTACAAATAGGAAACACGGGAAGAAAGTATTTAAAAAAAAAAAATCTTTTTTGTATTCTGCTTCTTGTAACATTTTCTTTATTAGAAGGATACAAAAGGACTGATGAGTTTCCATTAGAAGTCTGGGGTTAATCAAAGAGCAGAAGTGTCCAATACAAAGATTTCGGAAGCAACGCGCGATGACCTGACCTTGTGCGATCTCTTCGACATTTTTTGCTGTTATTTTGTTGTTCTTTCGAAGTTCTAAACTTCCCCTCCTGCTTGTCGTTCGCCATAACGTAGTTAAAAGTAGCAGCCGTCTTAACTTCCAAAGCCCATCAAGGGATTGTGTTCTCATTAATCCCATTTTTATAATTTAAAATTAATTTCGCACATTTATCATGCGGGTACTGAGGAGACTCCAATAAGCGTCCCTCTCCTGCACATAATGAACAATTTGGCTGTTGCGAGGACATTTGGAGCGGCCCAGATCAGGTGATTAACATACTGCTGCGTTACATTATTCTTTCCATGCCTCTATTCTCTGATTAACAATTAGACAATATAAAATGAGTTTTACGCGGCGAGGATCCTCGGCCCTCGTGTTCCAGCGCAACTTCCTGGAAACCCCCGGGAGAAACCGAACAATCTCCTCCTCGTTTTCTGCTCCGCTCGTTATTCCTGTCTGCGAGCGCTTCAGCACTTCTGAAGTTTCATGGTCGATTTCCTTTCCTTGTGTTGGGCTCATCTGAAGGCCACACCAAGTTTGAAGGTCTTTAGCTATTGACACCTCGGCATCCGACGCTTTGCATTGCACTTGGTGATGGAAGGCTTGGATGCAGCTGCTCGGCCATGGAAACCCATTCCATGAAGCTCTCTACGCACTGTTGTTGGGCTCATCTGAAGGCCACACCAAGTTTGGAGGTCTTTAGCTATTGACTCTGCAGACAGTTGGTGACTTCTGCGCACTGTGCGCTTCAGCATGTGCTGACCCCCGCCCTGTCATGTGACGTGGCCTACCACTTGGTGGCTGAGTGGCTGTTGTTCCCAGTTGCTTCCACTTTGTTATAATCCCACTAACAGTTGAGCGTGGAATATTTAGTAGCCAGGAAATGTCACGGATGGACTTATTGCCCAGGCGGCCACCTATCACGGGACTACGCTTGGAGTCACTGAGCTCCTGAGAGCGACCCATTCTTTCACCAATGTTTGTAGAAGCAGTCTGCATGCCTAGGGGCTTGATTGTATATGTTGGCTAAAGTCAACCTGACTCTTGAAGGCCAGTTCTAGGCTTGGGTAATGTCTTGAAGGCCAATTCTGGATTTGGGCAGTGTCTGGCAGTTGTTAATTAAAAAAAAATTTAAAAAGTAGCTCCGGGTGCTATACTTTACCGCCTGTGATCTTCTAAGAGGGGCTGCGTGATTGGCTAGAATTGGAGCCAAAAGCAGAAGTCCTTACCACCGCTCCTGTTCTGCTAGAACACTATCCACCATGCTGAAGCCGAAGCCTCCGCCATATTCCCAATACGTGTGTCAGGGTCCTGTCCACGGCAGAGCTTCTGGAAGATCTGGCATTTCTGTCAGTACTCTGCATGGCCGCAGAAGTACACATCAGCCTCAGTCTGGTGCCAGACGGCCTTTATAAGGAGGCTCATCACTTCCTCTGGTTGCTGGATGATCTCTAGCTTTCCGTGCCCTATTCCTGGTTCCTGTGATTCTGACCTGTGATTTCCTGTTACCGACTCGGCTTGCTCCTGGACCTGTCTACTCTGCCTTACCCCTGATCTGACCTCGGCTTGGCTTACAGATACTCTCTCTCTCTCTCACTCCTCTGTGTATGACCTCGGCTTTCCCATCTGACTACGTCAGCTCTGATTCCCACCTGGTACCTGACCTTAGCTTGAACCGACTACCCAGTAAACATCTAAATCCCAGAAGGGCTTGCATACCACGCACAGGCGCCTCCTGTCTGCAGACCTATCTCTGTGCACCAGCTGTGCTTCTGAGTGGACCACCAACCAGCACTCCTAC
>CATNWA010002993.1:642500-668949 GCA_951230385.1 Staurois parvus
CAAATATATTTTTCTTCCATGTGGGTCATGTGATCGGTGAGTTCTCACCCTTGAAGCCGGCGGAGGACAGATGCTGTATCCACCAAGGCAAGTATGAATAGGAAAAAAAAGCCTTACTTCACTTTAAAAAAAAAAAAAACAGCACACAGACCCCTCATTTTAATATTTTTGGGGGCCTTTGGAGGGGTCTGTGTGCCAGTTTTTTTTAAAATAGAAGATGGAAGGAAATTTGGCATTTCTGGTCTCATTGATGTCAATGAGGTTTGAGTTCGGCATCTGGAGTTCAATGAAGCTCACCAAACTTTGCTGGAACCGAACCGCGGGGGGATCCCGTTTTCAATAGTCTGCAGGCTTAAAGTGCAAGTGAAAGGGTTCAACGAACATTTTTGTGCCCAGAGTTCAGCTTTATTTACTTTCCGAATTTTGAAAGTTAATATTTCCTTCCTGAAGGCATTTTTCTACATTATCTACAAAAAAAAAAAGTCTAAAACAAACTGAAGCCCCAAAACGTTTTGTTCCTATATAAACTTCTCAGCTCCGTTCTGCTCCTCAGTGACGGGGAACGGGCCAGAAAAAAAAAATATAGAGATTTTATTTTTTTCTGGGCTTTTTGTTTGTAAACTCAGAATTTATACCAACAAATGTGATATTTTCTTCCAGCTCTGAGGAACGCATGAAAAAAAAAAAAAAAAGACTCCATCTTTTAAAGCAGCAGGGGATCTCCCAGTTCCACAATTAACTGGTAACATATGCCATCACTGCCAAGAGGATTTTTTTTAATCCCTTTAAACATTAATGTAGCATTTTTGCTTCTGTCGCAATAAGGCGTCCATCTGTGTTTGGACCTGCTGGGAAACCCGGGATAAGGGAAAGCAGGAGAGAGATGGATCAGACATTCTCAAGACGGCGTACAAAATCACAGATTACTGAAAATTCCAATTTTCGTGCTTGGTAAATACATTTAGTGATGATAAAAATATAATTTTAGGATAATTAGGTTATTTAATCCATTGAGTGAAAACATAAAACTACGCAAAGTAGTTTTGGAATAATAAAAAAAAAAAAAAATCTTGATTATTGCTGTTCTGCGAGCAATTTAAAAAAATCTTCCTTTTGTTGGAGATTTTTTTTTTTTTTTTTTTACTAGCGTTGCATCTGGAGTTCAGTTCCCCCCAAGGATGCTATATGCTTAGAGTTTGTCTCTCCCAATAATTCAAAAGCATGTTGAAATCACTGAAGAGAGTAAAATTCAGGACTTGGAGGTCCCAGATGTCTAGAGATATGGGTATATTCAACTCTTCTATTCCCCCATTTTTTTCCTTGACCACAACATGCTCTCCTACTTAGTCACTCGCAGATTTGCTTGTCTTCCATCAAAGGAACTGGTGTTACCTCTTCCCTACATCATAACTTGAACCTTCACCTCCCAGAGAGAATCACCCCCCAATGACCGAATGGGAAACGGATTGTTGAGAATTCTTCTCCCTTCTACAACAGGATAAAAATGCGTACTAACATACACAAGTGCAATACAGTGCAGTTACAGTACTCACAAGAACCCTACCAGGTCTTCTCGGATGGTGGCAAGATCCCTGCCGGGTCTTCTGGGATGGTGGCAAGATCCCTGCCGGGTCTTCTGGGATGGTGGCAAGATCCCTGCCGGGTCTTCTGAGTTGGTGGCAAGATCCCTGCCAGGTCCTCTTGGATGGTGGCAAGATCCCTGCCAGGTCTTCTGGGATGATGGCAGGATGCTTGCCAAGTCATCTGGGATGATGGAAGGATGCTTGCCAAGTCATCTGGGATGGTAGCAGGATCCCTGCCAAGTCTTCTATGTTGTGGGACGGTAGCAGGATCCCTGCTGGGTCTTCTGGGATGGTGGCAAGATCTCTGCCGGATCTTCTGGAATGGTGGCAGGATCCCTGCCGGGTCTTCTGGGATGGTGACAGGATCCCTGCCGGGTCTTCTGGGATGGTGACAGGATCCCTGCCGGGTCTTCTGGGATGGTGACAGGATCCCCACCAAGTCACCTGGGATGATGGCAGGATGCTTGCCAAGTCATCTGGGATGGTAGCAGGATCCCTGCCAGGTCTTCTATGTTGTGGGACGGTAGCAGGATCCCTGCTGGGTTTTCTGGGATGGTGGCAGGATCCCCACCAAGTCACCTAGGATGATGGCAGGATGCTTGCTAAGTCATCTGGGGTGGTAGCAGGATCCCTGCCAGGTCATCTATGCTGTAGGATGATCGCAGAATCTCTGCCAGGTCTAACATACACAAGTGCAATACAGTGCAGTTACAGTACTCACAAGAACCCTACCAGGTCTTCTCGGATGGTGGCAAGATCCCTGCCGGGTCTTCTGGGATGGTGGCAAGATCCCTGCCGGGTCTTCTGGGATGGTGGCAAGATCCCTGCCGGGTCTTCTGAGTTGGTGGCAAGATCCCTGCCAGGTCCTCTTGGATGGTGGCAAGATCCCTGCCAGGTCTTCTGGGATGATGGCAGGATGCTTGCCAAGTCATCTGGGATGATGGAAGGATGCTTGCCAAGTCATCTGGGATGGTAGCAGGATCCCTGCCAAGTCTTCTATGTTGTGGGACGGTAGCAGGATCCCTGCTGGGTCTTCTGGGATGGTGGCAAGATCTCTGCCGGATCTTCTGGAATGGTGGCAGGATCCCTGCCGGGTCTTCTGGGATGGTGACAGGATCCCTGCCGGGTCTTCTGGGATGGTGACAGGATCCCTGCCGGGTCTTCTGGGATGGTGACAGGATCCCCACCAAGTCACCTGGGATGATGGCAGGATGCTTGCCAAGTCATCTGGGATGGTAGCAGGATCCCTGCCAGGTCTTCTATGTTGTGGGACGGTAGCAGGATCCCTGCTGGGTTTTCTGGGATGGTGGCAGGATCCCCACCAAGTCACCTAGGATGATGGCAGGATGCTTGCTAAGTCATCTGGGGTGGTAGCAGGATCCCTGCCAGGTCATCTATGCTGTAGGATGATCGCAGAATCTCTGCCAGGTCTTCTAGGACGGTCATTAACATACACAAGTGCTCTACAGTGCAGTTACAGTACTCACAAGAACCCTGCTGGGTCTTCTGGGATGGTGGCAAGATCGCTGCCAGGTCTTCTGGGATGGTGGCAGGATCCCTGCCGGGTCTTCTGAGATTGTGGTAGGATCCCTGCCGGGTCTTCTGGGATGGTGGCAGGATCCCTGCCGGGTCTTCTGGGATGGTGGCAAGATCTCTGCCGGATCTTCTGGGATGGTGGCAGGATCCCTGCCGGGTCTTCTGGGATGGTGACCGGATCCCTGCCGGGTCTTCTGGGATGGTGACAGGATCCCTGCCGGGTTTTCTGGGGTGGTGACAGGATCCCTGCCGGGTCTTCTGGGATGGTGGCAGAATCCCTGCAAGGTCTTCTATGCTGTAGGCTGATCAAATGATCACCAGGTCTGCTGGGATGGTGGCAGGATCCCTGCCTGGGTTTTCTGGGATTGTCATAGGATCCCTTCTGGGATGGTGTCAGGATGCCTGCTGGGGCATCTGGGATGGTGGCAGGATCCTCACCAAGTAATTTGGGATGGTGGCAGAATCCCTGCCATATCTTCTATGTTGTAGGCTGATCACATGATCTCCACCAGGTCTTCTAGGATGGTAGCAGGATCCTCACCATGTAATTTGGGATGGTGGCAGAATCCCTGCCATATCTTCTATGCTGTAGGCTGATCACATGATCTCCACCAGGTCTTCTAGGATGGTGGCAGAATCCCTGCCATATCTTCTATGTTGTAGGCTGATCACATGATCTCCACCAGGTCTTCTAGGATGGTGGCAGAATCCCTGCCATATCTTCTATGTTGTAGGCTGATCACATGATCTCCACCAGGTCTTCTAGGATGGTAGCAGGATCCTCACCATGTAATTTGGGATGGTGGCAGAATCCCTGCCATATCTTCTATGCTGTAGGCTGATCACATGATCTCCACCAGGTCTTCTAGGATGGTGGCAGGTTCCCTGCTAGGTCTTCTGGAATGGTCGCAGGACCCCTGCCAGGGTGGTGGTGGGACACAAGGCAGCCATAACGTCAGTGTATTGGAAGATTTTGTAGGGAAGGGATAGGGAAGGCTGACAGACTGCATAGAGAGAGATCAGGGTCACACAGGAAACTCATTTATTTCTGATGAACAATTCTGTGGGGCAATCAACCCCTTTGCTGCTTTTTGTGTTCCTGTTTTTGCCTTTCATTTTATTCTGTCATTGATTTGAGGTCAGCAGTCATTTCTAGTTACTCTCCCGACCAATGCAAACTTAAGGCTTCCCTGGGGGTAAAGGAGGGGTATTTTGAGGTTTTCATTTCGTAACTTTAGTTTATTTTTTATTTTTATTGTTGGCTGTTGGGGTTTTTTTTTTTTTATAGTTTGGGTTGGTGATAGATGATCATTCAGAAGGCCATGGTGAAGATGGTCATCTGTTCTTGGAGCAGTCTTTTCTTCACAATACACAGCTACACCATTTGAAAGGAAAAAAAAAAACAAAAAAAATAAGTTTAAGAACAGTGTTCATGTCAGGCTCCGCCCAACGGGATCTCTAGTGGTCCACAGCAAGGGATTTCCCAGGACGCGGAGTCTAAGTCCCAGTCTGCCTTTTCACCAGAGCCCCTGATGGTGGGGATGGACTTGGTGCAAGACTGGAACCAGGTCGCATCCCTGGGCACCCCCGGCGGTGGTAGAGGGGTCCCGCTGAGGGTATGTGCCTGGGATGAGCCTGCTGTGAAGGGACTGACAGGTCCCGATCCGAGCAGGATGGATGGATGACTGCTAGGAGTGAGCGAGGTCAGACTAGCCGGGTCGGTAACAGTGGGGACAGGTGCGGTACCAAGCAGCAGGCAAAGAGTAGTCAGGTCACACGCCGGGTTCAGTAACAGAGGGTCCAAAATAACAGTAACTACAGGCAGAAGAATGGTCAGGGACGAGCCGGGGTCAGAGCAGGAGAGGGTCAGCATAAATCGGAACAGGCAGAGTTTGGCAACAAGGAAACGAACTAACAGGAACAAGACCTTGCGGCAATTTGGAGATGCACAGGGCAGGTTTAAATAGGGCGCCCTGTTCTCCCATTGGTGCGGCCGCGATCGCTAGTGCGCATGCGCAGCCGCCGCCGCGATCACCAAGAACTCTGTGCTTGGCGGCTCGGACGAATCGGCAATCTGCGCATGCGCGCACCGCCGAGCGCCCGGGATCCCTGACAGTTCATCTTTTAAACCCCTCGCTTGAGAACCTTTAAAGGACTCCTTGAGGACGTCTAATGGGTCAAAACACGTTGGGGTGGAGGCTGTGCCGCCGTCATCCCACGTGCTGGAGCTAGAGGTGGTGGGGAACTTTTGATGTGCCCTTTACACACATAGGATTGGAAGTAGATCTACAGTTTATAGACTATTAAAGCTGGCAGGTTTATACTATGGGATGTTGTCATCGGGTTTCTCTTGTCCTTGTATGCGATTCCCATGTCCTAGGATACATTTTGCTGCACCAGATCCCATGTATTTGTGAGTGCATTAAGACCACTTATAATTTGGAGTCTTTCCAACTGGTAAGAGGCCGTGTGTGGCAATGGTGGGGAACTCACCGGGAGATTTTGATTTGATTTGCAGAAGTCACTTGGATGGACTTTTGTTGGGACTATATATGTTACAACACAGAACAATATTTCGCACTGGAGGTGTTGACACATTATTGATTTATTTATTTCATGTTTTATTAGTTATCTGAATATTTTATTTAGATTTTTTTAAAATTCACTTGAATTACATAAAAGGAACAGCGCAACAATATTGCTAAGTTTATCTATGCCAACTCATGGGGCCCCTGGGCAATAGGGCATCATTGGGCCCCTGTGTCCTTGTCTACACTCAAACCACACCCAAAAAAGCCTATGAAAGGTACCAGGGGCATCTCATGGGGCCCCCTACTGACCCCGAGCCCTCAGGCAGTGCCCGATTTCCTAAACGGTCAGTCCGCACTTAATCTATGCACTTCTATTTTGATGTTTTTTGAGAGCTACTCTACATATATAATTTTTTTTATACATTTTTTAAATAGTGCACCAAACACAGCTTTCTTTAGTTTAATAACCTCAATATATCGCTCCCATTCAATGCGCTCCTCTAGAACCATAGGTCAAATAAAAGTTAGGCATGCATAGGTTAGGCCTATTACTCTGTTTCTAGTAAATTTGGAATTGTGTCGGGCTGCTCACAAATGTTACACTGCTGTATTATTTGAAATCTCTTAAAAACTAAGTGTTACTAAACCCAGGACCCCACATTCACTGTATCGGCTCTCCCCAGACCCTGCATTCACTGTATCGGCTCTCCCCGGACCCCGCATTCACTGTATCGGCTCTCCCCGGACCCCGCATTCACCGTATCGGCTCTCCTCGGACCCCGCATTCACTGTATCCGCTCTCCCCGGACCCCGCATTCACTGTATCACATCTCCCCGGACCCGGCATTCACCGTGTCTGCTCTCCCCGTACTCGGCATTCACAGCGTCCGCTCTCCCTGAACCCGGCATTCACTGTATCACGTCTCCCCAGCCCCTGCATTCACCGTATCCGCTCCCCCGGACCCGACATTCACCATATCCGCTCTCCCAGGACCCCGCATTCACTATATCCGCTCTCCCCGGACCCCGCATTCACTATATCCGCTCTCCCCGGACCCCGCATTCACTATATCCGCTCTCCCACAGTACACAGAACATGGAAATGCAATTATTTTAGTAACTATAAACTGCTAAATACCTTTTCCCATCAGCAGTATATAGCAATCTTGTGATTTCTATCCGTGTCCAGCACTGGTTAAAGCTTGCAGGAGGAGTTTTCATTCTCGCCTGATTGTCCTATGAGGCTGCAAGACCACTGACCCTCTGTCTGGACAGTGTTGATTGGCCCTGTGCTGATCACATGTACCCTCACAAGAGCTTAAAAAAAATTCTCTCCAGTACACACCAAACTGAACATGTGCAGCTTGCCTCCAAGCCTCTGTCCTATCAGGAGATATATTGGGGACAGTAGAAGAAGGAGAGGATCAGAGAAGAAAGGATCAAACTTTTTTTTTTTTTACACAATGCGGAGGATTATTATTATACATGATTTATATGGCGCCAACAGTTTGCTCAGCGCTTTACAATATAACGGGAGACAATACAGCAACAATACAGTTCAATATAAGAGGGATAGGAGGGCCCTGATCCTGGGAGCTTAGGATTAACCCCTTAGGTTCCACAGTGAGTATAACAAGCATGCCTGATTTGATGGTTGTGGGTTTAGGAACACTTCAAGAAGAGGGTTCACCTAACTCCCTCATATTATATCACTCAAGTTCAATGCACCCTCACATCTCCACAGATCAGATAAAAGTAAGGTATACACCAGTTAGGTCCTATTGATCTTTGTCGCTAGTACATTTGGGTCTAGCCTTGCTCATTAAATTTGTCTTGCTACTGGCAAATGTACATTGCTGTATTAGCTGCAGTTTCTGCACACTCACATTCAATGCCATTATATTCTATTCAATGCCATTCTATTGACATTCTATTCCCAAAGATAAAATCAAATTTAGGCATACACTAGTTACGGCAATTGCTTTTTGTCTTCAGTACATTCAGGCTTAGCCTTGCTAATCAAACTTGTCTTTCCGCTGGACAATTTTACACTGCTGTATTAATTCTTGACGAAAATTTGCTAGAAAAATCTGCATGTTGTCCCTTCACTACTCCACAACCGATGGGAAAAAGACAAGCTAGGGAGTTCCAGGCAAGCCATGTGGGCTAACTCCATGCAGATATCAACCTGATCAGAACCAAAAAAAAAAAAAAACCTCACGACCTCCGGATGATACCACTATTGTCCAGAAATGTGCCTCCAATTCCTGTATAGTGAAAGTGACACATAATTTACACCAATGTTTTCGGGTGCCAAATATGAAGCCTTTGATGGCCTGCAACCCAATCAGCAAAGGAAACGGTATTATAGGTTTCCTCTGCAGATTCCAGAAGTTTCTTCCACCGACTATGAAACATCAGCTTCTGAACGTCCTGCCAAGATGCCGTCCAGAGGCCTGGTACATTACAATGGTTGGCAATCATTCAACCCCCTCCCCCTCCATTATTTTCCTTTTCAGTATTTTGTAGCTACGACCCCCTGACCTTCCTGTTGGTACCATTGCCCAGTAGAAAACCTTCGGCAAATCAACACGTTGCATTCAAGACACAAAGAGAGGAAAAGAGTTGTAAAAATGACCACAAACCTCTGCTGGGGACCTGGGAACCCCCTGGTGACTCATTTCAGAAGGATTCCCATACGAAGTGGTTTTCATAGCTCAAAAAATGACACACAAATGCTAGCCATCCGTAGATTTAAAGGGGCACTCCGCTCAAGGATGATATTTTCATTCTTAGTGGGTGTTGGAGACTTAAAACACCCCAACAGATTCTTCTTTCTCTTGGGGAACGCCAATGGCGAAATCTCCGCATGGAGCTCCAGGGATTGTACACTTGGCTTCATCAGGAGGGTGTATCCAATCTCACGTGTCGTAACTTCATCTGCTGAGCTCTTCCTGAACTCTGTGTGCTGCTTAAATGCTCCCTTTACCCCCCGAAGGTTGGACCCTTCACTTGTTGCATTCCAGACACAAAGAGAGGAAGAGAGTTGTAAAAATGACCACAAACCTCTGCTGTGGACCTGGGAACCCCCTGGTGACTCATTTCAGAAGGATTCCCATACAAAGTGGTTTTCATAGCTCAAGAAATGACACACAAATGCTAGCCATCTGTAGATTTAAAGGGGCACTCCGCTCAAGGATGATATTTCATTCTTCGTGGGTGTTGGAGACTTAAAACCCCCCAACAGATTCTTCTTTCTTTTGGGGAACGCCAATGGCGAAATCTCTGCATGGAGCTCCTGGGATTGTACACTTGGCTTCATCAGGAGGGTGTATCCAATCTCACGTGTCGTAACTTCATCTGCTGAGCTCTTCCTGAACTCTGTGTGCTGCTTTAATGCTCCCTTTACCCCCCCCCCCCCCCCGAAGGTTGGAACCTCATCAGGAGGGCGTATCTATTTTCACGTGGCATAGCTTCATCTGCTGAACTCTGTGTGCTGCTTTAATGCTCCCTTTACCCCCCCGAAGGTTGGAACCTTCACTCACTTCACCTCCTTGCCCACAAGTTACTGCTGTGATTATTTTTATTTATTTCAGGTACTATATAGTGCTTTACATATACATTGTACATTCCCATCAGTCCCCGCCCCCGAGGAGCGTACAATCTAAGGTCCCTCACTCACATTCATACATACACATACTAGAGACAATTTAGACAGGAGCCAATTAACCTACCAGCATGTCTTTGGAGTGTGGGAGGAAACCGGAGTACCCAGAGGAAACCCACGCAGGCACAGGGAGAACATGCAAACTCCAGGCAGGTGGTGCCATGGTTGGGATTCGAACCAACGACCTGAGTACTGCCAGGCGGAAGTGCTAACCACTTAGCCACTGTGCTGCCCCCATTATGGACTTTCCATCCATTTTCCAAACCCAACACCTTAGTATGTAACAGGGGTGGACGGACCATTTGGAAACTCGGGCACTGCCCGAGGGCCTGGGGTCAGTAAGGGGCCCCATGATGCCCCTGGTACCTTTTTCATAGGCTTTTTTGAGTTTGGGCAAGGACACGGGGGGGCCCCATGATCCCCTATTGCCTGGGGGCCCCATGAGTTGTCAGTCCACCCCTGGAATGTAATATGATACTATCAGACTATTGGCGGCACCATGGGCTTGCAAAAGGGTTGTGCGTTGTGTGAATGCTTGCATTGCACAAATGTGAACCTAGTCCCAAGGTCCTGTTCATATGTGTGGCAAGTGGGCATCAAAACAGGCGCTAATGTGCATATTTACCACCCCCCAGATCATCTGTCTACAACCTGGTGGGCTACTCAGGTCCGTTCAGATTGCCATGGTCGCAATGCTTCATGGGGCAGCCATTTTTCTCGCCATGTCATGTTTGCCAGTCATTCTGGTTGCCAGATGTGCTATTAAAATGGTTCTAAAGTCTTTTTTTTTTTAGTAATGTTGGTGAAAACACGAACGGGAACGGCTGTTTGCCCGCCACGCCCCACAATGCACTGCGCTCTGACAGTGCATTATGATTGGCCAAAGCAATGCACCTGACCACTCTGCGATACTCTGTGTGCTCTGACTCCTTCCCATCAGAACCAGCCAGGGGCGGACTGACCATTTGGAAACTCGGCACTGCCCGAGGGCCCGGGGTCAGTAGGGGGCCCCATGAGATGCCCCTGGTACCTTCTTTATAGGCTTTTTTGAGTTTGGGCAAGGACACATGGGCCCCATGATCCCCTATTGCCCGGGGGGCCCCATGAGTTGTCAGTCCGCCCCTGGAACCAGCATTCACTTTTTCAACAATTTGAGCTCCAGTAGCTCTTCTATTGGATTGGACTACACAGACCATCCTTTGCACCATCAATGAGCCTTGGCCGCCCATGACCCTGTCACCGGTTGGCCGGTTCTCCTTCCTTGAACCTATGGGGGGGGGGAAGGGTTGGGGGTGGGAGGGGTATGGAGTTTTTTACGTTTGGTCGGTCCTGACTACTGCAGACTGGGAACATCCCACAAGAGCTGCAGTTATGGAGTTGCTCTTCCCAGTCATCTAGACGTTACAATTTGGTATTCAAATCTTGTTTTTTCAGCTGTCAACGCATCAACTTCAAGGACAACATGTTCACTTGCTGCCTGATACATCCCACCCACTTTCAGATGCCATTGTAATGAGATACTCAATGCTAATCACTTGACCTGTCAGTGGTGGATTTAGGTTTCGTGCTGCCCTAGGCAACACAAGAATCCCCCCCCCCCCCACAGAGAAGCCCTGACATGGACCAACACCCCCCTCCCCCATGAAGAGTGCCTAACATTGACCAACAACACCCCAGCCCCCCCACCCCCCCCACCAGGGAGAGCCTTCTACTACCACCACCCCCTATACACTGGCAACCCCCCCCCCCCCCAGCGAGAGAGAAGACACTCACCTTCACAGCTTCGGGCATCCCTGGGAACAAGAGTCCAGCTCTGCATACACCATCAAGCAGCCTCCCTCAGATCCCACCTGGTCCCCATGCTGTGTGCGTCTCTTCTTCCATCCCTTCTTTAAGGGGGTGGCGCTGCCCCCCTGAAAGATGCCGCCCTAGGCAAATGCCTTGTTTGCCTTGTGGTAAATACACCCCTGCCCGGTGATAGAGAAGACACTCATCTTCACAGCTCCGGACATCCCCGGGAACGAGAGTCGGGCTCTACATACACCATCAAGCAGCCCGTAGCCTCTCTCAGATCCTACTTGGTCCCCACCCTGCGTGCGTCTCTTCCTTCATCCCTTCTTTAGGGGAGTGGCGCTGCCCCCTAAAAAGATGCCGCTGCCCCCCTGAAAGATGCCGCCCTAGGCAAACGCCTTGTTTGCCTTGTTGTAAATAGGCCCCTGCCCGGTGATACTGAAACTCATCTTCACAGCTCCGGACATCCCCGGGAATGAGAGTCAGGCTCTACATACACCATCAAGCAGCCCCTCTCGGATCCCACCTGTTCCCTATGCTGTGTGTGTCCTTTCTTCCATCCCTTCTTTAGGGGAGTGGAACTGCCCCCCTGAAAGATGCTGCTGCCCCCCTGAAAGATACCGCCCTAGGCAAACGCCTTGTTTGCCTTGTGGTAAATACGCCCCTGCCCGCTGATCGAGAGACACTCATCTTCACAGCTCCGGACATCCCCGGGAATGAGAGTCAGGCTCTACATACATGATCAAGCAGCCCCTCTCGGATCCCACCTGTTCCCTATGCTGTGTGTGTCCTTTCTTCCATCCCTTCTTTAGGGGAGTGGCGCTGCCCCCCTGAAATATACCGCCCTAGGCAAACGCCTCGTTTGCCTTGTTGTAAATACGCCCCTGCCCGCTGATCGAGAGACACTCATCTTCACAGCTCCGGACATCCCCGGGAATGAGAGTCAGGCCTACATACATGATCAAGCAGCCCCTCTCGGATCCCACCTGTTCCCTATGCTGTGTGTGTCCTTTCTTCCATCCCTTCTTTAGGGGAGTGGCGCTGCCCCCCTGAAATATACCGCCCTAGGCAAACGCCTCGTTTGCCTTGTTGTAAATACGCCCCTGCCCGCTGATCGAGAGACACTCATCTTCACAGCTCCGGACATCCCTGGGAACGAGTGTCAGGCTCTACATACACCATCAAGCAGCCCACAGCCTCTCTCGGATCCCACCTGGTTCTCATGGTGCACGTGTCCCTTCTTCCATCCCTTCTTCTGGGGGAAGGTGCTGCCCCCCTGAAAAATTCCGCCCTAGCCAAGTGCCTTGTTTGCCTTTGTGGTAAATACGCCCCTGCCCGGTGATAGAGAGACACTCATCTTCACAGCTCCGGACATCTCCAGGAACGAGAGTCAGGCTCTACATACACCATCAAGCAGCCTCTCTCGGATCCCCCCCTGGTTCCCATGGTGCACACGTCCCTTTTTCTGGGGGGAGGTGCTGCCCCCCTGAAAAATGCCACCCTAGGCAAGTGCCTTGTTTGCCTTGTGGTAAATATGCCCCTGGTTAGTGGTCAGAATGTTATGGCTGATCGGTGTAGATCTGCTGTAAGCACCTTCCCCCCCCCTCTTCAGACGATCCCGCTGCGCACTACACAGATTCTGCTTTTTATTGGCCTGTGAATTTCTGTTTGTTCCATCTGTAGAATTAAATGAAATCAGAACGTTGCAGACAGACACGTCTATTAGGGGAAAAAATAACAGAAATCTATGACTAAAGTCTGGGATATTCGGGATAATCAGGGAAAAGTCGGTCACAGTTTCCAGGAGATGAGGTGAACTCTGCAGACCTCAATCAGAATATTAAATGTTTACAGCAGAAACACACGCCGCGTTCCCGGTGACGGCAAACATCAGATGTGACTCATGGCTACACACAGCTACTTCCGGGCTTAAAGGGGACCTGTCCTGTATGGCCCAATCCGTCCGTACTCCTCCCTTCCCTTATCCCAGGATTCCCAGCAGGTCCAAATGCAGATGGACGACTTATTGCGACAGAAACAAAAATGCTACAATAATGTTTAAAGGGAATTTAAAAAAAAATCCTCCTGGCAGTGATGGCATATGTTAGCAGTTAATTGTGGAACTGGGAGATCCCCGGCCGCTTTAAAAGATGGAATCCTTTATACGCGCATTCCGCAGGGCTGGCGGTAAATGTCACGTTTGCTGGTGTAAATTCTGAATTTACATACAAAAAGCCCAGAAAAAGCAAAAACCGGAGTTATTTCTGGCTGCCAGGGTTATGCAGTCCGTTCACCATCATGAGGGGGTTCCTCTCTATAGCTGCTTACGGGGCAGGGCAGGGCATAAGCAACGATACTTCAAATGTCTTCTGTCTCCATGAATCGCATCCTTCCGGAGACACACCCAGAAATTAGTTTCCAAATCCTATGGCAGAGAGTGCGTGAGCCCCGGCTTCATCCGGGGCAAGAAGAGGTTCAAGCCAGTGATGCTTGCCCACTCCAGGGGTGCCAGAACACTTCACAGTGGGGTAACTCGCTATGTGACTGCCCAATAGGCTGCGGGGGGCGCTATGTCATTCTTGCCTAGGCAAGAAATATGGAAGTGCTCAAAAAGGTCAAATATCCAATTGGGGGGGGCAGTTGAAAATATTAGAACATAGAGAGAGATAGAGAATAAAATATGGGGAAGCCAATGGATTTGGGGGCTCCTAAATGCCGGGGGGGGGGGGGGATCCGGGCCAGGGGTGCATCCTCTGCACTTTTTTTTGTATGGCACAGCCAGTAATGGGACAGTGTCGTCCAGCTCCCAGGGCAAGAATCCTGCATTGTTCCCCTCCCCCCTATGCCTCTACTATTTGCCCCGTTACTTCACTGTGCCCAGGGCAGCTGCCCATCCCTTGTCCCAGCTCTGGACACAGCACCCAATGGATGCTTTTTTTTTCCCACACCGGGGGTGGGCTGTTTGGCTGGGACCGGAGGAACTTTCCTCCTGGCCGGAAGGTCAGCCATGGCATCCAAATCACTTGGGACCGGAGGAACTTTTCTCCTGGCCGGAAGGTCAGCCATGGCATCCAAATCACTTGGGACCGGAGGAACTTTTCTCCTGGCCGGAAGGTCAGCCATGGCATCCAAATATTTTTATTTTTGGACTTTTTCATGGCTCTATGCATTTTAACTCACCAACATTTAGTAGCATGTAGGTCCTCTTGATTTGCCCTGAAAGTCTTATGGTCAGGATCTCCTTCTCCCCCTTTGGGGTCCCCTACAAGTATTTAGATGGACTTTGCCTTGGCAGGTTTCCTGAAGAATGGGATCCACCTAGTTTTGGCCAGGTGAACCATGAATATTTGGGTGGACCTTGCCTCGGCAGGTTTCCTGAAGAATGGGATCCGCCTAGTTTTGGCCGGGTGAACCATGAGTATTTGGGTGGACCTTGCCTCGGCAGGTGTCCTAAAGAATGGGATCCGCCTAGTTTTGGCCAGGTGAACCATGAGTATTTGGGTGGACCTTGCTTCGGCAGGTGTCCTGAAGAATGGGCTCCGCCTAGTTTTGGCCAGGTGAACCATGAATATTTGGGTGGACCTTGCCTCGGCAGGTTTCCTGAAGAATGGGATCCGCCTAGTTTTGGCCGGGTGAACCATGAGTATTTGGTTGGACCTTGCCTCGGCAGGTGTCCTGAAGAATGGGATCCACCTAGATTTGGCTAGGTGAAGCATGAGTATTTGGGTGGACCTTGCCTCGACAGGTGTCCTGAAGAACAGGATCTAGCCAGTTTTGGCAGAGTGAACCAAGAGTATTCGTGTGGACCTTGCATCGGCAGGTTTCCTGAAGAATGGGATCTGCCCAGTTTTGGCCGGATAAACCATGAATATTTGGATGGACTTTGCCTCGGCAGGTTTCCTGAAGCCTCGGATCCACCCAGTTTTGGCTGGGTGAACCATTAGTATTTGGGTGGACCTTGCCTCAGCAAGTTTCCTGAAGAATGGGATTCACACAGTTTTGGCCGGGTGAACCATGAGTTCCTACCACGATGCAGTATTGGAAGAAGGCAAGCTGGTGGAGGCTTTGGGTGATATTCCATTTGGAAACCATGGGTCCTACCATCATGAGGGGGTTCCTCTCTATAGCTGCTTACGGGGCAGGGCAGGGCCCTCCGGTATCAGGATCCTCCCACAGCAATCTGACACCAAAGGGTATATTTATTAATAACTTGCTGTGCAAATGCCTCATTTGGTCCCGAATAATCCCTATAATGTGTCTAATGTGAATATTTCCTATGATTGTCAGCTCCATCTAGTGGTCAAAATGTGGTATTTTCCCAATTGCGGTATTTCAGGAATATACTGCAATTTGGCCACTAGATGGAGCTGACAAATATAAGAAATTCACGTATTATTATTATACAGGATTTATATGGCGCCAACAGTTTGCTCAGCGCTTTACAATTTAAAGGGAGAGAATTCAGCAACAATACAGTTCAATACAAGAGGGTTAGGAGGGCCCTGATTCTGGGAGCTTACAATCTAAGAGGAAGGGGCTGGTGGTACAAAAGGTAATAACTGTGGGGGATGCACTGGTAGGTGAGATAGAAGATTTGGTTATTAGCTGAAGGCGGGATAGGCTTCCCTGAAGAGATCGGTTTTCAGAGCTCGCCTAAAAGTGGGCAGAGTAGGTGATAGTTGGATAGATTGGGGTAGAGAGTTCCAGAGGATTAGATCAGCTTTTCTAAAGAGTTGAAATGTTACTTGTCATCAATGGGAAACCTGAGCCTGGCATGATGCACACAACTACCCCCTTCATTTCAGAGGTCCCCATCCTGTCAGAATCTTCCCCACCCTTCTCATTAGAGTCCCCCCATACATGACCCCAATCACATCTCTTCCCCCCCTCCCCCATCTGGATGTGTGGTGGTGTCATTAAGAATTAATGACGTCGCCTCATGTCTGCTAAATGACAGCAACTTTCTGTGCAGCCAATCACCTCCATGGCCACAGGTGAGACCGCTAAGGCCCAGGATGTCAGTCCCGTAGTGTGTTAATTCTTTAGGAAATTTCCAAAAGGTTTTTTAGTGTTCAATACCGCATACACTATATTGCCAAAAGTATTGTCCCCTCCTTCCCGATCATGTGATTCAGGTGTTCCAATCCCCTCCATATCATGTGATTCAGGTGCTCCAATCCCCTCCATATCATGTGGTTCAGGTGTTCCAATCCCCTCCATATCATGTGATTCAGGTGTTCCAATCCCCTCCATGGACACAGGTGTATACAATCAAGCCCCTAGGCATGCAGACGGCTTCTACAAACATTGGTGAAAGAATGGGTCGCTCTCAGGAGCTCAGTGACTCCAAGCGTGGTCCCGTGATAGGTGGTCACCTGGGCAATAAGTCCATCCGTGACATTTCCTGGCTACTAAATATTCCACGCTCAACTGTTAGTGGGATTATAACAAAGTGGAAGCAACTGGGAACAACAGCCACTCAGCCACCAAGTGGTAGGCCACGTCACATGACAGGGCGGGGTCAGCGCATGCTGAAGCGCACAGTGCGCAGAATTCACCAACCGTCTGCAGAGTCAATAGCTAAAGACCTCCAAACTTGGTGTGACCTTCAGATGAGCCCAACAACAGTGCGTAGAAAGCTTCATGGAATGGGTTTCCATGGCCGAGCAGCTGCATCCAAGCCTTCCATCACCAAGTGCAATGCAAAGTGTCGGATGCCGTGGTGTAAAGCACGCCACCACTGGACTCTAGAGCAGGGGAGACGTGTTCTCTGGAGGGACCAATCACGCTTCTCTGTCTGGCAATGTGATGGACGTGTCTGGGTTTGGCGGTTGCCAGGAGAGCGGTACTTGCCTGACTGCATTGTGCCAAGTGTAAAGTTTGGTGGAGGGGGGATTATGGTGTGGGGTTGTATTTCAGGGGTTGGGCTTGGCCCCCTAGTTCCAGTGAAGGGAACTCTTAAAGCAACATTTTGGACAATTTCATGCTCCCAACTTTGTGGGAAGAGTTTGGGGATGGCCCCTTCCTGTTCCAACATGAATGCCCACCAGTGCACAAAGCAAGGTCCATAAAGACATGGAGGAGCCAGTTTGGGGTGGAGGAACTTGACTGTCCTGCACAGAGTCCTGACCTCAACCCCATAGAACACCTTTGGGATGAATTAGAGCGGAGACTGTGAGCCAGGCCTCCTCCCCCGACATCAGTGCCTGACCTGACAAATGTGCTTCTGGAAGAATGGTCCAACCTTCCCATAGACACCCTCCTAAACCTTGTGGACGGCCTTCCCAGAAGAGTTGAAGCTGTTATAGCTGCAAAGGGCGGGGCCAACTCAATATTGAATCCTACGGACTAAGACTGGGGGGCCATTACATGTCATGTGCGTGGGAAGGGCGGGGCCAACTCAATATTGAACCCTACGGACTAAGACTGGGAGGCCATTAAAGGTCATAAAGACAGGTGGCCCAATACTTTTGGCAATATAGTGTATATAGAATAAGGCCCACTTCAGTCAATCAATCAGTGCCAAGGGGTTAAATCCTGGAGATGTAAACATTGGACCCCGAGCCGTATACTAGAGACCAGCATTTCTAATCTGGAAAGTTCCACCACTTTGCATCCTTCACTTGGACAAATTACCTATAAATAGGGCCGCGGCACATTCCAAAGTTTTCTGAAGCGGTTTGTTATAACAAAGTTATGCGATTACGTAAAGCGGGCGAGACAATGAGTACGGAACATTGCGGAGAAGATTTATGACCTCGTTAATTGAGCACCTACAATTGTTTCGGAAGGTCCACCTTGAGCTATTTTTATCGGCCACATGTGCCCGTATTGTCCATTTGTTCCAGGCCGCGGCGGTGGAAAGTGCGCTCTCGGCCGTCCAGGTTCTCACGAGATACACATGAAAAAAAAAAGAAAAGAACATCGTTCACGGAGAGCGAGAGAACAGCGCCTTGAACATTGTTAGCATTTCCTCTCGAGAGGGATATTAAATAATTTCATGCACAACTGCTCAAAATATTTTCTAAACTTCTGTAAACAGACGATTGCCAGAATTCGGCATATGCTGCGCGGTGTTCAATCCTCCGGAGGAGCGCCGGGTACAAAACACGTCTGCTACAGTAATTAATAAGCAACGATACTTCAAATGTCTTCTGTCTCCATGAATCATATCCTTCCGGAGACACACCCAGAAATTAGTTTCCAAATCCTATGGCAGAGAGTGCGTGAGCCCCGGCTTCATCCGGGGCAAGAAGAGGTTCAAGCCAGTGATGCTTGCCCACTCCAGGGGTGCCAGAACACTTCACAGTGGGGTAACTCGCTATGTGACTGCCCAGTAGGCTGCGGGGGGCGCTATGTCATTCTTGCCTAGGCAAGAAAGATGGAAGTGCTCAAAAAGGTCAAATATCCAATTGGGGGGGGGGGGGGCAGTTGAAAATATTAGAACATAGAGAGAGATAGAGAATAAAATATGGGGAAGTCAATGGATTTGGGGGCTCCTAAATGCCATGGGGGAATCCGGGTCAGAGGTGCATCCTCTGCACTTTTTTTTGTATGGCACAGCCAGTAATGGGACAGTGTCGTCCAGCTCCCAGGGCAAGAATCCTGCATTGTTCCCCTCCCCCACTATGCCTCTACTATTTGCGCCATTGCTTCACTGTGCCCAGGGCAGCTGCCCATCCCTTGTCCCAGCTCTGGACACAGCACCCAATGCATGCTTTTTTTTTCCCACACCGGGGGTGGGCTGTTTGGCTGGGACCGGAGGAACTTTCCTCCTGGCCGGAAGGTCAGCCATGGCATCCAAATCACTTGGGACCGGAGGAACTTTCCTCCTGGCCGGAAGGTCAGCCATGGCATCCAAATCACTTGGGACCGGAGGAACTTTCCTCCTGGCCGGAAGGTCAGCCATGGCATCCAAATCACTTGGGACCGGAGGAACTTTCCTCCTGGCCGGAACGTCAGCCATGGCATCCAAGTCACTTAGGACCGGAGGAACTTTTCTCCTGGCCGGAAGGTCAGCCATGGCATCCAAATATTTTTATTTTTGTACTTTTTTCATGGCTCTATGCATTTTAACTCACCAACATTTAGTAGCATGTAGGTCCTCTTGATTTGCCCTGAAAGTCTTATGGTCAGGATCTCCCTCTCACCCTTTGGGGTCCCCTACAAGTATTTGGATGGACTTTGCCTTGGCAGGTTTCCTGAAGAATGGGATCCACCCAGTATTGGCCGGGTGAACCATGAGTATTTTGGTGGACCTTTCCTCGGCAGGTGTCTAGAAGAATGGGATCCGCCTAGTTTTGGCCAGGTGAACCATGAGTATTTGGGTGGATTTTGCCTCGGCAGGTGTCCTGAAGAACAGGATCTAGCCAGTTTTGGCAGGGTGAACCAAGAGTATTTGGGTGGTCCCTGCCTCGGCAGGTGTCCTGAAGAATGGGATTCGCCCAGTTTTGGCCAGGTGAACCATGAGTATTTGGGTGGGCCTTGCCTTGGCAGGTTTCCGAAGAAAGGGATCCACCCAGTATTGGCCGGGTGAACCATGAGTATTTTGGTGGACCTTTCCTCGGCAGGTGTCTAGAAGAATGGGATCCGCCTAGTTTTGGCCGGGTGAACCATGAGTATTTGGGTGAATTTTGCCTCGGCAGGTGTCCTGAAGAACAGGATCTAGCCAGTTTTGGCAGGGTGAACCAAGAGTATTTGGGTGGACCTTGCCTCGGCTTGTGTCCTGAAGAATGAGATCCGCCCAGTTTTGGCCATGTGAACCATGAGTATTTGGGTGGACCTTGCATCGGCAGGTTTCCTGAGGAATGGGATTCACCCAGTTTTGGCCAGGTGAACCATAAATATTTGGGTGGACCTTGTCTCGGCAGGTTTCCTGAAGCATCGGATCCATCCAGTTTTGGCTGGGTGTACCGTGAGTATTTGGGTGGACCTTGCCTCAGCAGGTTTCCTGAAGAATGGGATTCACCCAGTTTTGGCCGGGTGAACCATAAGTTCCCACCAGGATGCAGTATTGGAAGAAGACAAGCTGGTGGAGGCTTTAGACGATGTTCTGTTTGGAAATCATGGGTCCTGCCATTCATGTGGATGTTACCTTACATGTACCACCAACCTTAACATGTTTGGTGACCAAGTCCACCCCTTCATTCCCTGATGACAGTGGCTTCTTTTAGCAGGATAGCAAAATGGTTCAAGAATGGTTGGGAGCGAAACAACAATGAGTGTTGACTTGGCCTCAAAATTCTCCAGATCTCAATCCAATGGAGCATCTATGGAATGTACTGGAAAAAAAAAAGTCTGACCCATGGAGGCCCCACCTACCAACTTACTGGACTTAAACCATTTGCTACAATCATATTGGTGCCAGATACCACATCATACCTTCAGAGGTCGTGAGGAGTCCATGCCTGGATGGGTCAGGGTTGTTTTGGAGGCAGAAGGAGGACTTACTTAGTACTAGGTGGGTGGTCATAAAGCTATGGCTGATCAATGTATCATTGTTATGCTTTGTTATATTGACAAGTATGGATAAAGCTCTTTTGGCCATACTTCTGTTCTCTGTCACAAGGGTGCAATGATTACCCAAAATTACCTGACACCAGTCTAAAGCCTGCTTTTGGCTGATGTCCCAGAGCAACTCCAGGCTCTGGAAGGATCCCGACCATATTGTCGGGAAACACCCAGATGCCCGATTGACAGCAGACACAGAGTTTGAGAGAGCCACTTTCACCCCCTTCCCAGTGACTGTTGGAGGGGCAGAGTGGAGAGCGGTGACTGACAGTCACTGATCTCCGCTCTGAGCGGAATGAGAATTGAGCATTTGGTGGTTATGGGATCACTCCGTTCTCAGTCCTGGAGACGGCAGGGGCAGCTGCAGCATCACAGCAATGCTGATTCATAGAGAGGAGTATGTATGTTTGGTTTTTAGGTAACCCCAAACTTCTTTAATTATTGATACTTTGTATTATATTACTTTGTATTGATTACTGTTGCTCTTTATTATATTATTTTTACTTCTTGTTATATTTATTATTGTTACTTTGTATTATATTTTATTATTGTTACTTTGCATTTTTAAATGTTGCTCTTTATTATTAATAATACAAAGTATCAATAATAAATGTAATAAAGAGTAACAATAATATAATACTATCAATAATATAATAAAGAGCAACAATAATAAATATAATACAAAGTATCAATAATGTAATAAAGATCAACAATTATGATACAAAGTATCAGTAAAATATAATACAAAGTCTATATAATACAAAGTATCAATATTATAATAAAGAGCAATAGTAATAAATATAATGCAAAGTATACATAATAAATATAACAAAGAGTAATAAAAATAAATATCCACTTGCCCTCTGGAAGATTTCCCAGACCCCGCCCCCCCCCCCCCTGCATGACCAGATCATTTTTTCCTATTCAGCACTGTGCTACTGTGCAACTTTATCTGGTAATTGCTTAATCATGCAACGCTAAACCCAAATTATTTAATTCATATAATTTTTGTATTATATATACTTTGTGTTATATTTATTGATACTTTGTATTATATTATTGTTGCTCTTTAATATATGTGTTATGGATACTTTGTATTTTATTTATTATTGTTGCTCTTTATTATATTATTGATACTTTGTATTATATATACTTGGTATTCTATTTATGGATACTTTGTATTATATTATTGTTGCTCTTTATTACATTTATTATTGATACTTTGTATTATATATACACTTTGTATTATATTTATTGATACTTTGTATTATATATACACTTTGTATTATATTTATTGATACTTTGTATTAAATTATTGTTTCTCTTTAATATATTTGTTATGGATACTTTGTATTATATTTATTATTGTTGCTCTTTATTATAATATTGACACTTTGTATTATATTATTGTTGCTCTTTATTATTGATGTTTTATAATATATTTATTGTTGCTCTTTATTACATGTATTATTTATACGTTGTATTATACACAGCTGAAAAAAAATTAAGGAAAGACTTTGAAAACCCATCAGATCTTAATGGGGACTAATCTTCTGCTGGATCTCTGTACTGACATGGACGGGGGATGGGTGAGGAATGTAAGGACGCCCCATTGTTGGATGGAAATGATCGACCTACAGAGGACTGAATTCAAAGACACCCCGAAAATCAAAGTGAAGAAATGATGCAGCAGGCGAGTCCATTCATTACAGCAACTCAGAATGGTCCTCAGTAGTCTGTGTGGCCCCTACGTGCTTGTATGCATGCTTGACAACGTCGGGGGAGGGTCCTAATGGGACCACGGATGGTGTCCTGGGGGATTTCCTCCCAGATCTGGACCAGGGCATCACTGAGCTCCTGGACAGTCTGAGGTGCAACCTGGTGGCGTCGGATGGACCGCAACATGACATCCCAGAGGGGTTCTATTGGATTTAGGTCAGGAGAGCGTGGGGGCCATTTAATGGTATCAATTCCTTCATCCTCCAGGAACTGCCTGCATACTCTCACCACATGAGGACAGGCATTGTCCTGCACCAGGAGGAACCCAGGACCCACTGCACCAGGAGGAACGCAGGACACACTGCACCAGGAGGAACCCAGGACCCACTGCACCAGGAGGAACCCGGGTCCCGCCGCACCAGGAGGAACCCGGGTCCCGCCGCACCAGGAGGAACCCGGGTCCCGCCGCACCAGGAGGAACCCGGGTCCCGCCGCACCAGGAGGAACCCGGGTCCCGCCGCACCAGGAGGAACCCGGGTCCCTCCGCACCAGGAGGAACCCGGGGCCCGCTGCACCAGGAGGAAACCAGGACCCCTAGCACTAGCGTAGGGACTCACAATGGGTCCAAGGATCTCATCCCCATACCTATTGGCAGTCAGGGTGCCATTGTTTTTATTACATGTATTATTGATACTTTTTGATATTTTTTATTGCTCCTCTTATAAGCACAGATCTTGCGATATAAAAAAATGGAAACACTGTCACTTTGTCCGCATTTAAAAATTTCAACAAACATGGACGGAGAAATACCAGAATAAAGTTTCTGCAGAGTCTGATGAACTCCAGGCGGATATCAAAGACATAAATTAATGCGGCTGCTTCTTCAATCACACGTCATTAAATGGATTTTAATTCATTAACAGGCAAATCACTAAATACCCCAAACCTGGTATTCATCCATTTTATTCCCTGTACAGCAGGGCTCAGGCTGGCAAATGGAGAAGCAGTACAAGGAGTCAGTGAGGTGTGCTGCAGTTCTCACATATTCTCAGTGACGGAGCAAAGAACCAATCATTTTGATGCACTTACTTTCACTGTCCAACCACAGGCTGGGGGAGGGACCAGACCTGTTAATGTTACTGAACCGCAGCAAAGAATGATTAGGCCTCCTCCCCTGCTGGACAGGGCTGTGCTGTGTAGCAGGGCTGTGTAAATCTCAGGACTGGATGGACAGAAATACAAATCCTGGCAGGTAAACCCGCTCCTGTATACAGGATGTACTTCATCTGTCTGCCTGAAATTCAGTATTTATTGTAAAAATGTATTTCTAGAAAATGAAAAGCTCCTTAATGTTTTGCACGGGACATAGAATGTTACTTCTTCTCACAAAGCAGTTCCGAACACGCCATTACACACAATGCAGTTTCATCAACAGAAGCTCCATCGTCAGCCCAGCTGCCAGGTGGGGTGACTGGCGAAGGACAATCTCCAGCGCCGGTCTGCCGCAGCCCAAACAAAAGGCGCACGAGTGCCGTTATCTGTGCCTATGTCAGCGAGACGGCGGTCCCTCGGCTCCTGAGTGCGGATCGCTTCCAGCGACAAGAGCTTTAAATGAGGAATGGTAAGAGGCTTGGGGAAGTCATTGTCTGAACTCGCAGCGCTCCTCGCGCATCTTTGTCTTCTCTGTGAAGAGCGCCGTCCGTAAGTGGATTTTACGCGGTGCATTAGGCAATCTTGAATGCCATTTATTTATCTCTATAAATAGCGCGCGGATCATTATCACAGGTGTGCGCCAGATGGTCCTCCGCCGTGTTTTGCATTTTTACACGTTCACAAAAAGTGCGTTGTTGTTTCCTTCAGTTTATAAAGAGTACGGCGGAGATAAGAAAAAACCGCAGCCACAATCCTATCATAGATTTATTAAAGCTGAACTCCGGCCTTCCCTCCGGTCTTGCACAGGTGTACCGGCTCCTCCCCTTTGGTCTTGCACAGGTGTACCGGCTCCTCCCCTTCAGTCTTGCGCAGGGGTAGCGGCTCCTCCTTTTCAGTCTTGCGCAGGTGTATCGGCTCCTCCCCTTCAGCCTTGTGCAGGTGTACTGGCTCCTCCCCTTCAGCCTTGCACAGGTGTAACGGCTCCTCCCCTCCAGTCTTGCATAGTTGTACCGGCTCCTCCCCTCCAGTCTTGCACAGGTGTAGCGGCTCCTCCCCTTCAGTCTTGCACTGGTGTATCGGCTCCTCCCCTTCAGCCTTGCGCAGGTGTACCGGCTCCTCCCCTTCAGCATTGCGCAGGTGTATTGGCTCCTCCCTCAGTCTTGCACAGGTGTACTGGCTCCTCCTTCAGTCTTGCACAGGTGTACCGGCTCCTCCCCTTCAGTCTTGCACAGGTGTATCGGCTCCTCTCCTGGACTGGAATGTCTTCCTCTGATGTCACTGCACACTGGGAGCTTCTCACAATGTGCATTAGAAGCTGCAGCCAGTCACATAGAGCTCCGCCTCATTTCCTGGCTGGAGGACGTCTAACATCATCTAGCGCTTTCCTCCCCAGCCTGACTGTCTCTGGCCCCGCCCATTTCATTCATTGGACAGTTCTTTTAATCCTGGAGGCTCAGCATCACATGTGGGCATGACCCAAGGTTCAGCGGTAACACGGGGCAGCGCAGTTCCAGCACTGAGTGTATGTAATGGTCAGGGGTGCTTGGAAGGTCTATTGATGCTGGGGGATCTTTTGTGGGGGATCTAATGTTGTGGGGTGGTACTGGGAAGTGAGTAGGGGGTGAAACCAATGGACGGTGCCCAGAGGTGTGTAGGGGACAGAGACAAGGGGTGAGTGCGGGGGGGGGGGGGGTCCTACACCTATTCTTAGAAAAAAAAAAGCCTTGGTGTTCCGTATGCAAATACAGCCTGCCTAGGACCGCCCACTCCTCCAGACTACACCCAGCCATCAAGGCATTTTGATATTTGCATAGCTCCTCCCACTGCTTGCATCAGGACCAAGGGCTCTTGAGAGGAATACTGAGGCAAGGGGTTGGCAAGTACATCACCCTGCTGTCCCCTCCCACCAGCCATGATCTACCTACATTGCCTAGAGAAACACAGAGACCCATCAGTGGCATCATCGTGCCTAATATAAAATATGTAAAGAAAAAGTGAAGTTCTCATTGATAAATTTCATTATTAAGTAAAATATCTACGCTCCGGACTTAATTAACCAATTCAATACCGGGCAATTTTACACCTTCCTGCCCAGGCCAGTTTTCAGGTTTCAGCGCTCTCACATTTTGAATGACAATTGCGCGGGTCATACAACATTGTACCCAAACTAAAATTTTATCATTTTCTTTCGCACAACTACAGCTTTCTTTTGGTGGTATTTAATCACTGCTGGGGTTTTTATTTTTTGCTAAATTAACAAAAAAAGACCGAAAATTTTGAAAAAAAAAACACGTTTTCTTTGGTTCTGTTATAAAAGTTTACAAATAAATAATTGTTCTTCATAAATTTAGGCCGAGATGTATTCTGCTCCATGTCTTTGGTGACAATAACCCAAATTAGGATGTATTATTTAGTTTGTAGGAAAGTTATAGAGTTCACAAACTATGGTATAGATCTGAATATTGATCAATCCTGAAGTACTGACAGCCAATCTAATTTCTTGAGGTCCAAGAATGTCAGGACAGTACAGATATACCCCCAAATGTCAGGACAGTACAGATATCCCCCGAATGTCCCCCAAGTGTCAGGACGGCACAGATATCCCCCAAATGTCAGGACGGCACAGATATCCCCCCCAAGTGTCAGGACGGCACAGATATACCCCAAGTGTCAGGACGGCACAGATATCCCCCAAATGTCAGGACGGTACAGATATCCCCCCAAATGTCAGGACGGTACAGATATCCCCCCAAATGTCAGGACGGTAACAGATATCCCCCCAAATGTCAGAGCTATCCCCCCAGGAACAGTACAGATATCCCCCAAATGTCAGGACAGTACAGATATCCCCCAAATGTCAGGACGGTACAGAGTATCCCCCAATGTCAGGACTGGACAGACATATCCCCCTAATGTCAGGACGGGACAGATATCCCCCCCAATTGTCAGGAAGGTACCGA
>CATNWA010002994.1:0-18220 GCA_951230385.1 Staurois parvus
CTCTATTTATAACATATCTGAAGTCTGCATTTCCCTGCGTCAGTCACACACCTCTGGTCATACCCGGAGCCCTGACAACAGGTGTGTGTGTTTTTTAAGGGCAGGACAGCTGTCAGCAACACATCCAATATCATCACACTGATTGGAGTCAAGGTTGGCTCACTCCTGGCTCCAATTAGCTCTGGGAGAAGTCATTAAGCTAGGGCCTCACATACTTTTTCCTCCCTGCACTGTGAATGTTTACATGTTATGTGCAATTAAACCATGGCAACATCTAATGTTTGTGTAGTATTATGTTCAGCAGACTGTGTTCTTCTATTGTTGTGACTTAGATGACGTTCATGCAATTCATGCAAAACTCCACGTAATCCCATGGGGTTCACATACTTTTTCTTGCAACTGTATATCCATAAAGACATGGTTAGACCGATTTTATATGGAGGAACTCAAGTGGCTTTCACAGAGCCCTGACCTCAACCCTGTGAGATAAATTGGAATGCTGAATGTGAGCCAAGTCTTTTCTTGGGCACAAATTCCTACAAAATCCCATCCAGAAAAATGGAGGTTGTTTTTGGCGCAAAAGAGGTTCAACTCCATATTAACAAACGTTTGGCCGTATACTATATACGGAGATGGAAATGTTTCAGTTTGCTTACTTACAAATCGGAAACAGCTCCTAACGCTGGGCTCAACATTACTTCCCCCAAAGGCAGCAACTTCTCCAAGTTGTCTCGGTATCTGGATGGCTTCGTGCAGAAGAAGGCCTAGCTGCTTCTGGTCACACGTTCCATCAGTTTTTGCTACTTGTGAGAATAAGTCTGAAAAAAAAAAGTATTGTAGCACTCTAAGGAGATGAAGAGTCAACACATATTAAGGAGCTCCAAAACTCAAAGGTCTGGTGAATATAATACGGGTAAAAACACAGACATAAGCATTGCATGGGAAAAAAATATGTGGACCCGATCAAATTATTGAGTTCAGGTGTTTCTAGTGAAGGTTATGGTTACTGCAGCATACAAAGACATTTTAGACAATCGTTTCAAAAGGAATGTGAAGGACCTTTTCTGTTCCAGCATGACTGTGCCCCTGTACATGATGCCAACTCTATAAAGATTTTGGAACCGAGCAGCAGATGGTAGAGAAGAAGCCGGCTTTCAGCTGCTACGGAGAGAGCCATACAGGGGATCGGTTCCAGTAATTGTTCCCCCTCTCCTGCCCACATCTGATTCAACCAGCTTCCTGGGTACAGGAGGACTGGTGGCACCCAATTATCTATGGCCCTGGGTTCAGTACAAATCTTAGTGTGGACTGTAAGGACAATCTTCAGGCTTGTGTCAATGGCATCAGTTTGAGATGCTTTGGAAATCATTCAGAATTCACTGACAGGTGCGTTTGACCTGCATTTGACCTCCTTCTGACCTTCTTAAAGTGGGTTTTGCATTCCCCTAGACCTGAATGGAAATGGCAATGGGCATACTTTGGCAAACAAAACAGCTTCCATATACTGTATATATACACCAATGAAAATGATTCAACTTTTGCCTGGAGTTCAGCTTCAATTATATACAGTATGTTAGGAAGGGCCATGGATAAGGGGGTACCACCAACCCTCCTGTATGGGGCCCAGGTCAACAGGGGGGCCCAGGCAGCTGGTTGAATCAGATGTGAGCAGGGAGGGAGATCGAAATGGCAGGGGGGCAATTACTGGAACCGATCCCCTGTATGGCTACCTCTGCAGCAGCTGAAAGCTGGCTTCTTCTCCTTTCCTTCGCCTTTCAGCTGCTGCAGAGAGAGAGGCATACAGGGGATTGGTTCCAGTAATTGCTTCCTGCTGCACCTCTCATCCTGTGCACCATACATTTCCCTCTGCTGCCCTGGCCCCCCTGTGTGCCTCACCCCCACAGTGCTGCCGGCTTCCCTCCTCTCCTTTCCACTGGCAGCTGAAAGCACACAATAGGATGGAGAGTGGGGGAAGAGTCCGGCATATATGTCACATTTACCAGCCCCTGCCTTTCCTGAATGAACACAATGAGTGACCAGTACCAATCACTCATTGTGTTCATTCATAACTGAAGCATAGTTAACTGCGTTTATTATTAGGGGGGTTGGCTGTATGGGGCCCCATGCTTTCTAACAGCAGCCCCGATGCCAGGTATATTTTAGAATATGGTCCTTGAGACTTTATGACCAGCCCCCTATACTTGTCTTTGTATTTTCCCCTTGTTTCATTTCATTCTTAAAATTCTAAGTATTGACTGTCTACTCACACAGTAGATTACTTACATTCTAGTTTTCCCTTGACATCACTGTTACACAAACACGCTATTCCGGCTTTGAAGGAGAGAACCCTGATTCGTCCATTGCGGGCACTAAGGAAACAGAAAGGAATGGGAACCAAGTTTTTGACGAGTTGGTGTCGGAAAAGACTACACAGGGCTCAAAATAACGTACAGGATTTATTTTTTTTGTGGCTTTAATAATTTTTTTTAAAGTCTATCTTCTGGTGCAAAATCTAATTCCCCCTCTGCTTTTATCTATTACAGGGGGGTAATTAGCATTGTTATAAAATGAATAAATTAATATAGGATTCCAAGGGTGAAGATGGCCAATGGCCATGTTTTGCCTACCCCTATAACCATTTGATGGACTTTTCCTATCAACTGAGAACCTCGTCTTATGATCCTGTTCTGTGGTTCCTCAAAAATTTCTTGCTGCGGTGGACACTTAAGAGTAGTCATAGTCTATATACAGTATCTAGTGCACGGTTTCTTAACCAGGGTCCCATAGAACCTTAGGGTTCCTTCAAAGGTTTCCAGGAGTTCCTTGAACAATGAGCAATTTTTGACCCTCAGATAAGTTCCCACTTGACACGAACTGAGCTTTTTAGCTATCTGTAAGGGGGTAATTAGCATTGTTATAAGATACATTAATATAGGACTCCAAGGGTGATGATGGCCAATGGCCATGTTTTGCCTACCCCTATAACCATTTGATGGACTTTTCCTATCAACTGAGAACCTCGTCTTATGATCCTGTTCTGTGGTTCCTCAACAATTTCTTGCTGCGGTGGACACTTAAGAGTAGTCATAGTCTATATACAGTATCTAGTGCACGGTTTCTTAACCAGGGTCCCATAGAACCTTAGGGTTCCTTCAAAGGTTGCCAGGAGTTCCTTGAGCAATGAGCAATTTTTGACGCTCAGATAAGTTCCCACTTGACACCACTGAGCTTTTTAGCTATCTGTAAGGGGTAATTAGCATTGTTATAAGATACATTAGTATAGGACTCCAAGGGTGATGATGGCCAATGGCCATGTTTTGCCTACCGCTATTACCATTTGATGGACTTTTTCTACCAACCGAGAACCTTATGATCTTGATCTGTGGTTCCTCAACAATTTCTTGCTGTGGTAGAAACTAAAGAGTAGTCATAGTCTATCACAACAAACATTTTTCTCCTGCGCTAGGAAAGGACTTTTTCTACCAACCGAGAACCTTATGATCTTGATCTGTGGTTCCTCAACAATTTCTTGCTGTGGTAGAAACTAAAGAGTAGTCATAGTCTATCACAACAAACATTTTTCTCCTGCGCTAGGAAAGGACTCAATAGGAATGTTCTGGAATTTTCTGTAATATGCACTGCTTGCTGCCCTCAACAGACCGGGGTGGTCCAAATACACTGGATGCAAATGGAGAAACAGAGAAAGGGCGCACCGACCTATTGGCTCTGAGGAAGAGGTTGTGTCTTCGAAACGTGTTAGCCAGTTGGTCATCCAGGGTTCCATCATATGGACTCACATGTTGTTTGGATCATACATCTTGTTCAGTCTGACATGCCTGTGTTTTTATGTCTCTTGTGAGTATGATACTTACTTTGTTTCTTCAATAAATATTTTAAACAATAACGCACTAGGTCGGTGCGCCCTTTTTCTGTTTCTCCATTTGCATCTAGTCATAGTGTATGTAGGAATATCTAGTGCAGGGTTTCTCAGCCAGGGTTCCTTCAGAGGTTGCCAGGAGTTCCTTGAGCAATGTCTGCTTTGCAGATAAGTTCCCACTGACACCATTGACCTTTTTAGCCATCTGTAAGGGGGTAAATCTTCCCAATGACCTCAAGTGTAAGGATCATTCTTTCCACAGAGCATCACACTAATGTATCATGAGTTGTAGATATAGTCATTTTAGCAGGGGTGCCCTGAGACTAGTAAATTGTTTTGTGGGTTCCTCCATGTTGAAAAGGTTAATAACGGCTGGTCTAGTGTATGGGCACGAATAGGTATCTAAATCCCGTCCCTAGTGGAGTGAATCACGACACCACATCCCTGTATTACCAGATATTTGGAAATAATTAGAGATTGGGTTTTTGGGGTGTCATCCCATTTACTGTACACAAAACCTTTTCATAAAAATGATACAAATGACCACATGTCCATCCCATATCATTTCCATATACCAGATACGGCATAACGCCTATACCCTATCCTGAGGAAGGTAGACCTTGACCCGTAAGGTTCTAGGGCAGGGGTGGGCAAACTTTTTGACTTGAGGGCCGCAATGGGTTCATATATTGGACCCGGGGGCCGGACCAAGAGTAGATGAATGATGTGTATGTGTCATCCATAGTAAGTATAGTAATATTCCCCCATAGTAAGCATAGTAATTAATCCCCCATATAGTAATACATCCCCCATAGTAATTAATCCCCCATATAGTAATTCATCCCCCATCCCCCATATAGTAATTCATCCCCCATATAGTAATTCATCCCCATAGTAATTCATCCCCCATATAGTAATTCATCCCCCCTATAGTAATTCATCCCCCATATAGTAATTCATCCCCCATATAGTAATTCATCCCCCATAGTAATTCATCCCCCATAGTAATTCATCCCCCATATAGTAATTCATCCCCCATATAGTAATTCATCCCCCCTATAGTACTTCATCCCCCATATAGTAATTCATCCCCCCTATAGTAATTCATCCCCCATATAGTAATTCATCCCCCATAGTAATTAATTCCCCATATTAATTCATCCCCCATAGTACTATTCCCCCCCAAGTAGTAAGCCAAGTCCCCCCTGTGTCAATTCACTTACCTTTGCTCCGCGCGTTCCTCTCGCCGTGTTCCCGCGCCGTTCCGGTCTTCAGGGCGGACTGTGAGAGGAGCCTAGCTCCCCTCACGTTCGTCACGCTGCCCCGCCTACACACATCCTGACAGCCAATGTATCACGCTCGCGCGGGCCGGATTAAAAGGTCCGCCGGGCCGTAGTTTGCCCATTGCTGTTCTAGGGGCAAGATGGTGGTGATGCCTCATAACAGCCACCTTGTAAGTAGCAACCTTTCCCAGGATGAAGTACAGGCATTACGGTGTACTTGGTAAAGGGCAATTACATGGAAATGATTGGTCATTGGTTGGATAGTGGTTCTACTACTGATAATTTTGCTTTATGTGTTTTAGACAATTTAGAATTTTTATAAAATTTGTATTCCATAAAACAGCCACCATGCAACTAGAACCTTGTGGGACAAAGTCTACCTTCCTCAGGACAGGGTAAGGGCATTATGTAATTGGTAAGGGGCAATTAAATGGGAATAACCAAGGCTCCTTATTTGCAGAGAATAGGTGCAGGTACTCCCCCATTCTGGGTCGCCCGTTGTCTCTGCCCCTTTACCCACCCTTGAGTAACATCCCTTGGTTCCACCCACTGCCCACCTCCCAGTACCGCCCCCTTTAGAAAATACAGAACCAAGCAATTTGCATAATTTGTTACTGATAACAAGAAAGGCAGTAAAAATTAGATTCCCTGCAGCCAGGAACAATAGACCCCCCCAGCACCAATAGATTCTTTGCAGCAAAATACCCTCCCCAGCAACAATAAATCCACCCCAGAAACAACAGATCTCCTAACAGCCAGCTACAATGGACCCCTACCTTAACAATAGTTCCCACCCAGCAGCATTTGATCCCCCCAGCAACATAAGACCCCCCTACAGCAACAATAGACCACCCAGGCAAACAACAGATCCTCTGAAACAATAGACCCCCCCAGTGGCAATAGATTTTTTTCTGCAGCAAAATACCCTCCCCAGCAACAATAAATCCACCCCAGAAACAACAGATCTCCTAACAGCCAGCTACAATGGACCCCTACCTTAACAATAGTTCCCACCCAGCAGCATTTGATCCCCCCAGCAACATAAGACCCCCCTACAGCAACAATAGACCGCCCAGGCAAACTACAGATCCTCTGAAACAATAGACCCCCCCAGTGGCAATAGATTTTCTGCAGCAAAATACCCTCCCCAGCAACAATAAATCCACCCCAGAAACAACAGATCTCCTAACAGCCAGCTACAATGGACCCCTACCTTAACAATAGTTCCCACCCAGCAGCATTTGATCCCCCCAGCAACATAAGACCCCCCTACAGCAACAATAGACCGCCCAGGCAAACAACAGATCCTCTGAAACAATAGACCCCCCCAGTGGCAATAGATTTTCTGCAGCAAAAAATACCCTCCCCAGCAACAATAAATCCACCCCAGAAACAACAGATCTCCTAAACAGCCAGCTACAATGGACCCCTACCTTAACAATAGTTCCCACCCAGCAGCATTTGATCCCCCCAGCAAACATAAGACCACCAAGGCAAACAACAGATCCTCTGAAACAATAGACCCCCCAGTGGCAATAGATTTTCTGCAGCAAAATACCCTCCCCAGCAACAATAAGTCCACCCCACAAACAACAGATCTCCCAACAGCCAGCAACAATAGACCCCTACCTTAACAATAGTTCCCACCAGGGGCGGACTGACCATTCGAGCACTCCGGCACTGCCCAAGGGCCCGGGGTCAGTAGGGGGCCCCATGAAATGCCCCTGGTACCTTTTTATAGGCTTTTTTTTGAGTGTGGGCAAGGACACAGGGGCCCCATGATCCCCTATTGCCCAGGGGCCCCATGAGTTGTCAGTCCGTCCCTGGTTCACACCCAGCAGCATTTGATCCCCCCAGTAACATAAGACCCCCCCTACAGCAACAATAGACCACCAAGGCAAACAACAGATCCTCTGAAACAATAGACCCCCCCAGTGGCAATAGATTTTCTGCAGCAAAATACCCTCCCCAGCAACAATAAGTCCACCCCACAAACAACAGATCTCCCAACAGCCAGCAACAATAGACCCCTACCTTAGCAATAGTTCCCACCCAGCAGCATTTGATCCCCCCAGTAACATAAGACCCTCTATAGCAACAATAGACTGCCCAGGCAAACAACAGATCCTCTGAAACAATAGACCCCCCCAGGGGCAATAGATCCCCCAGCAGCCATCCTCAGTAGACCCTCGAGCACACACCACCCCCCTGCTATAACATACATTCAGTGCTGGAGATGCTGGAACTGCGTCCCCCCTGACAGGGGTGGACTGACCATTTGGAAACTCCGGCACTGCCCGAGGGCCCGGGGTCAGTAGGGGGCCCCATGAGATGCCCCTGGTACCTTTTTCTTAGGTTTTTTTGAGTTTGGGCAAGGACACAGGGGCCCCATGATCCCCTATTGCCCGGGGGCCCCATGAGTTGTCAGTCCACCCCTGCCCCTGAAAAAAAGCCCTGGCAAAAAAAACACATATGGTCATTTGTATGATTTATTATAAAAAAGGTTTTGTATATACCTCAGAAATCCCATTTCTAATCAATATCCAAATGGGCATCAAGAGGGTTTCGTTTTGATTCATTTGAATAATTTCGTGTGATTTGTTTTCGGAATTTGTTTCCTTTCATTTTGTTTACTCGTTTTAAAATTTGATTTGAATTCGGTTGAATCGAGTTAATTCAACCAAATTTAGAAAATTCGGATCAGATTCGAAAAGGATCGAATTGGCATTCAAATTTTTCAGTGCTATTCTTTTATTTTCTATTCTATTCCTTTTTATTGTATTCTAATCTATTATATTCTTTTATTTCCTATTCTATTCCATTCTATTCTGTTTTATTCTATTCTTTTATTTTCGATTTTTTTTTTTAATTTATTCCCTTATTTTCTGTTCTATTTTCTTTTCTATTCTATTTTACTCCTTTTTTCTGTTCTTTTATTTTCTATTCTATTTTATTCGATTCTGTTCTCCTCTATCCTTGTCTAGTTCCTTGTTTTATGTTCAATTTAATTCGATTGTTTTATATTCTATTCTACTCTATACCTTTCTATTCATTTATTTTCTAATCTGTTTTGTTATATTCTTTTATTTTATATTCTATTCTGTTCTGTTTCATTCGATTCTATTCTCTTATATTTATTTTTTATGTTCTTTTATTTTATATTCTATTCTGTTTTATTTGATTCTATTCTCTTATATTCTATCCTTGTCTAGTCCCTTGTTTTATGTTCAATTTAATTCTATTGTTTTATATTCTATTCTACTCTATACCTTTCTATTCATTTATTTTCTAATCTATTTTGTTATATTCTTTTATTTTCTATTCTATTTTGTTGTGTTTTACTCTATTCTTTTCTATTTTTTTTCTATTCCTCTGTTTTCTACTCTATTTTATTCTATTTTTTTATTTTCTGTTCTGTTCTGTTTTTACTGTTTTCTTTTCTATCATTTTATTTTCTATTCTTTTCAATTCCTTTATTTTCTATTCTAATGTATTCTATTCCCTTATTTTCTATTCTACTTTATTCTATTCTAGTTTTCAAATTTGATTTTGTTTTCAAACTAGATCTCATTTTCCAGTTTGATTCAGATCCAAATTTGTTTTGATTTCTTAATACATTTTGTTTTGTTATTTTGGATTTGTTTGAATTTGTTACATCCGAATATCAGAATAACAAACAAAAATGCGTCCAAACAAGATGAACCTCACATGTCTAATGAAAGCTGCAGCAGGTACGCTCAGGAAACTCTATGGACAGCACAGTAGCTAAATGTTTAGCACTTAGCACAGTGGTTAGTTGTTGGTTGGTTCGATATCCCAACCACGGCACCACCTGCCTGGAGTTTGCATGTTCTCCTTGTGCTTGCATGGGTTTCCTCTGGGTACTCCGGTTTCCTCTCAAAGACATGCTGGTAGGTTAATTGGATCTAAATTGTCCCTAGTATGTGTATGTATGAATGTGAGTTAGGGAGCTTAGATTGTACGCCCCTTGAGGGTTAGGGACTGATGTGGGTAGCACAGTGGCTAAATGGTTAGCACTTCTGCTTGGCAGTACTCGGGTCATTGGTTCGAATCCCAACCACGGCGACACCTGCCTGGAGTTTGCATGTTCTCCCTGTGCCTGCGTGGATTTCCTCCGGGTACTACGGTTTCCTCTGGGTACTACGGTTTCCTCCCAATGACATGTTGGGAGGTTAATTGGCTCCTGTGTAAATTGGCCCTAGTATGTGTGTGTATGAATGTGAGTTAGGGACCTTAGATTGTACACCCCTTGAGGGTTAGGGACTGATGTGATTGTACAATATATATGTAAAGCGCTGCGTGCTACAGAAGTATCTGAAATAAATAATGTAGTAATAGTTACATCAATTGTAAATTATTTGTGGATATTCTTGTTGTCATCCAAGAATGAAGGGTTATCTAAGGGCGTACCCATCAAAGACGTTGAGTAACCAGTTGAGGGCCAGGTCCACACACAAAGGAACGTTGACTAACAGTCCGCGTTCTTCTTCTAACCGTTCGTACAGAGAGCTCAGGCAACGAATGACATCGAGTACATCCAGGGAGCGTTCCGAAGACTGCAGGATGTCACTGCTGAATATCTGGGAGACCAGGGGAAGTGTGACCAAGTCCACTGAGGAAGATGGATAAAGGAGGAAAAGGGAAAATGTGGATTAGATGGTTACGTTGGCCAGTGTTCCGCCATTTACTGTTGTCTGGCTTCGAAAATTTTTACAAAAAATAAATCGGTCTCACCTGTGATGGTTTCTTCAGGTCACAATATAACTTGTATGAGTTAAGCCGGCCATACATGGTTTGAAATTCGACTAGTTCAGCAGGGACCGGCAGAATTTCAATCCATGTATGGGCAAGGAAGGTTGTACAGAGGTCCATCTACCAATCAAATTCTATAAAACCACCCTGTCGGATTTTCCCCGCTCAATCAGCTCAACGTGTGGATAGGGGAATCAAGTCAGTTTTTTTCCTTGAACCCGCTGGTTGAGCGAAAAAAAAAATCTCATCTCTGGGCTGTTTAAGTCACATTCTACTGGAGTTTTTCTAAAAGGCTGAAGACAACAATTGGGTAACTTGGTAAGTACAGTCCATTGAGGATCATAAAGACCTGGACAACGGAGGGACCAATCAACCACTCAACAGCTGGCCCAACACAGAAGGGTGAACTCTTCAGTATTTATAGAGTAATTCAAGGACACCACACTCCTACTGGAGTACTGGATCAGTAGATGAAAAGTGGCCTCCCAGGCCATGCCCCCGACGCATTTTGCCCCACCAACAGGGCTCAGTCCTAGACGTTCTCCATGATTAAACGGCGAAACGGAGCTTCTTAGGAGTGCCGCGTCTTTGAATCACACTTTTGTACAGCAGGCTAGGGTGGGCACCTGAGTGTGGTGGACCACTGCAATAGGTTTGATGGACACTTGGAACGGCGCCCTAGGTAATCAAATGGGGTCTTTGGTATTCTAGTGCGATTCAAGGACACCACACTCCTACTGGAGTACTGGATCAGTAGATGAAAAATGGCCTCCCAGACCATACCCCCGATGCATTTTGCCCCACCAATAAGGCTTAGTCCTAGACGTTCTCCATGATTAAGCCCTATGGGTGGGGCAAAACGGGGCTTCTTAGGAGTGCGGCGTCTTTGAATCACACTTTGTACAGCAGGCTAGGGTGGGCACCTGAGTGTAGTGGACCACTGCAGTAGGTTTGATGGACACTTGGAACGGCGCCCTAGGTGATCAAATGGGGACTTTCGTATTCTAGTGCGGTTCAAGGACACCACATGCCTACTGGAGTACTGGATCAATAAATGAAAAGAGGCCTCCCAGGCCATGCCTCCAACGTGTTTTTGCCCCGCCAACAGGGCTTAGTCCTAGATGTCCTCATGATTAAGCCCTATGGGTGGGGCGAAACGGGGCTTCTTAGGAGTGCCGCGTCTTTGAATCACATTTTGTACAGCAGGCTAGGGTGGGCCCCCGAGTGTAGTGGACCACTGCAGTAGGTTCAGTGAACGCTTAGGTATTCAAATGGGGTCTTTGGTATTCATAGTTACACTGTCAGGTCAGGTTGAAAAAAAAAAAAAAGACGTAGGTCCAAGGAGTTCAACCAATAGAAAAAGTTAAAAAAAAAAAACTTAAAAAAAAAAAAAACTCTATATACAGAAATCTATACTCAGGGCTGGGACAAGGGGAGGGAAGGAGGGGGCGGCCACCCTGGGCACTGAGGTGAGGTTTGGGGGCACCACAAAGTGACTTTCTGCCACTACAAGAGAACTTAAGCTGGGAGGGGAGATTTCAGCTGGGGGGGGGGGGGGGGCAGATTTCAGTACTTTACATCTCAGCGCCTTTTTGCACTCTACGCAGTTTCATTGCCGTCCGGTAGGCGGAGAACTTTATGTTGTTTAGATCTCCTGAAAAATGAGAAGAAAAGTCCACTTTAAGGGATCGGTAAGGGTTACACTTACGGCCATCATTTTTGCCCTCTGAAAAAAGGGATCCATGGTGGACACAATTTTCAGAGGCATTGGACAGGTGACCCCCGGAGGAGATATGTCGCTTCCTCACTGCCTATTTCAACCCTTAATACCCCCGGTGATGCAACTGTGCATACAGTAAGTACTGATATGGCTGGTAGCCATGTTAACTTGCACCTAGGCGGTCAGAGAAGGTAAGATCGCAACTCAACCACCATAGATTTTTTTTCTGCCCTTTACCCATTCATTTAAATGAGGACTAAATGCCTTGGCTTATTCTATCATGGTAGTTCAAAAATGTAAAAAATAATTATACTCCTGTTCTATCATTTACTATATTTATTTAAATGATTTATAATAATTTATACTGTAATTATATATTTTTATATAATGATAATTTACAAATTACAAAAACAAATTACCTATATTAAAAGACTGATATAAATAAAATGATATAATAAATAACATAATGAATGATATAATAAAAAAAATAAATAATAAATAATATAATGAATGATATAATAAATTATATAATAATGATAAACTGATATTAAAAATATTATCTAAAATCTAATAAATATAAAAATAAATTACATATAAAAAGGTAATGATATGAATAAAAATGATACAATAAATCTAATAATACAATGAATGATATAATAAATGATATGATAATGACAAACTGATATTAAAAATGATATTATCATAAACTGAATCAATATAAAAAAATAAATTGCGTATAATAAATGAATATTAATAAAAATGATATAATAAATCTAATAATAAAATGAATAATAAATTATACGATAATGACAAACTGATATTAAAAAATGATATCATTATCATAAATTTAATCATATAAAGATAAATTACGTAAATAAATGAATAAAGATATAAAAAAAAATATAATAAATCTAAAAAAAAAAAAAATATAATGAATGATATAATAAATTATATAATGATAAACTGATATTAAAAATTATTATCATAAATCTGATAAAAATATAAAAATAAATTAAAATAATAAATAAATCTAATGAAATATAATAAATTATATAATAATAAACTGATAAAACATTTTTTTATAAATCTAAAAATATATATAAAAAAAAAATTACATATAATTAATGATAAAAAAATAAAAAATGAATGTAAAAAAAAAATCTAATAAATTATATAATGATAAATTGATATTAAAATATTATCATTATTTAAAAAATTATTTAATTGTACCAATAAAAATAATAAAAATAAAAATAAAAATTATAATAAATTAGATTTAAAATAAATTATAATTTATTAAAAATTCAAAAATAAAAAAAATCAAAAATTATATAAAAATCATCACATTTTTTTTATAAATTAAAATTACATAAAAAAAAAAAACAAAAAAAAAAAAAAAAAAAAAAAAAAAAAAAAAAAAAAAAAAAAAAAAAAAAAAAAAAAAAAAAAAAAAAAAAAAAAAAAAAAAAAAAAAAAAAAAAACAAAAAAAAAAAAAAAAAAAAAAAAAAAAAAAAAAAAAAAAAAAAAAAAAAAAAAAAAAAAAAAAAAAAAAAAAAAAAAAAAAAAAAAAAAAAAAAAAAAAAAAAAAAAAAAAAAAAAAAAAAAAAAAAAAAAAAAAAAAAAACAAAAAAAAAAAAAAAAAAAAAAAAAAAAAAAAAAAAAAAAAAAAAAAAAAAAAAAAAAAAAAAAAAAAAAAAAAAAAAAAAAAAAAAAAAAAAAAAAAAAAAAAAAAAAAAAAAAAAAAAAAAAAAAAAAAAAAAAAAAAAAAAAAAAAAAAAAAAAAAAAAAAAAAAAAAAAAAAAAAAAAAAAAAAAAAAAAAAAAAAAAAAAAAAAAAAAAAAAAAAAAAAAAAAAAAAAAAAAAAAAAAAAAAAAAAAAAAAAAAAAAAAAAAAAAAAAAAAAAAAAAAAAAAAAAAAAAAAAAAAAAAAAAAAAAAAAAAAAAAAAAAAAAAAAAAAAAAAAAAAAAAAAAAAAAAAAAAAAAAAAAAAAAAAAAAAAAAAAAAAAAAAAAAAAAAAAAAAAAAAAAAAAAAAAAAAAAAAAAAAAAAAAAAAAAAAAAAAAAAAAAAAAAAAAAAAAAAAAAAAAAAAAAAAAAAAAAAAAAAAAAAAAAAAAAAAAAAAAAAAAAAAAAAAAAAAAAAAAAAAAAAAAAAAAAAAAAAAAAAAAAAAAAAAAAAAAAAAAAAAAAAAAAAAAAAAAAAAAAAAAAAAAAAAAAAAAAAAAAAAAAAAAAAAAAAAAAAAAAAAAAAAAAAAAAAAAAAAAAAAAAAAAAAAAAAAAAAAAAAAAAAAAAAAAAAAAAAAAAAAAAAAAAAAAAAAAAAAAAAAAAAAAAAAAAAAAAAAAAAAAAAAAAAAAAAAAAAAAAAAAAAAAAAAAAAAAAAAAAAAAAAAAAAAAAAAAAAAAAAAAAAAAAAAAAAAAAAAAAAAAAAAAAAAAAAAAAAAAAAAAAAAAAAAAAAAAAAAAAAAAAAAAAAAAAAAAAAAAAAAAAAAAAAAAAAAAAAAAAAAAAAAAAAAAAAAAAAAAAAAAAAAAAAAAAAAAAAAAAAAAAAAAAAAAAAAAAAAAAAAAAAAAAAAAAAAAAAAAAAAAAAAAAAAAAAAAAAAAAAAAAAAAAAAAAAAAAAAAAAAAAAAAAAAAAAAAAAAAAAAAAAAAAAAAAAAAAAAAAAAAAAAAAAAAAAAAAAAAAAAAAAAAAAAAAAAAAAAAAAAAAAAAAAAAAAAAAAAAAAAAAAAAAAAAAAAAAAAAAAAAAAAAAAAAAAAAAAAAAAAAAAAAAAAAAAAAAAAAAAAAAAAAAAAAAAAAAAAAAAAAAAAAAAAAAAAAAAAAAAAAAAAAAAAAAAAAAAAAAAAAAAAAAAAAAAAAAAAAAAAAAAAAAAAAAAAAAAAAAAAAAAAAAAAAAAAAAAAAAAAAAAAAAAAAAAAAAAAAAAAAAAAAAAAAAAAAAAAAAAAAAAAAAAAAAAAAAAAAAAAAAAAAAAAAAAAAAAAAAAAAAAAAAAAAAAAAAAAAAAAAAAAAAAAAAAAAAAAAAAAAAAAAAAAAAAAAAAAAAAAAAAAAAAAAAAAAAAAAAAAAAAAAAAAAAAAAAAAAAAAAAAAAAAAAAAAAAAAAAAAAAAAAAAAAAAAAAAAAAAAAAAAAAAAAAAAAAAAAAAAAAAAAAAAAAAAAAAAAAAAAAAAAAAAAAAAAAAAAAAAAAAAAAAAAAAAAAAAAAAAAAAAAAAAAAAAAAAAAAAAAAAAAAAAAAAAAAAAAAAAAAAAAAAAAAAAAAAAAAAAAAAAAAAAAAAAAAAAAAAAAAAAAAAAAAAAAAAAAAAAAAAAAAAAAAAAAAAAAAAAAAAAAAAAAAAAAAAAAAAAAAAAAAAAAAAAAAAAAAAAAAAAAAAAAAAAAAAAAAAAAAAAAAAAAAAAAAAAAAAAAAAAAAAAAAAAAAAAAAAAAAAAAAAAAAAAAAAAAAAAAAAAAAAAAAAAAAAAAAAAAAAAAAAAAAAAAAAAAAAAAAAAAAAAAAAAAAAAAAAAAAAAAAAAAAAAAAAAAAAAAAAAAAAAAAAAAAAAAAAAAAAAAAAAAAAAAAAAAAAAAAAAAAAAAAAAAAAAAAAAAAAAAAAAAAAAAAAAAAAAAAAAAAAAAAAAAAAAAAAAAAAAAAAAAAAAAAAAAAAAAAAAAAAAAAAAAAAAAAAAAAAAAAAAAAAAAAAAAAAAAAAAAAAAAAAAAAAAAAAAAAAAAAAAAAAAAAAAAAAAAAAAAAAAAAAAAAAAAAAAAAAAAAAAAAAAAAAAAAAAAAAAAAAAAAAAAAAAAAAAAAAAAAAAAAAAAAAAAAAAAAAAAAAAAAAAAAAAAAAAAAAAAAAAAAAAAAAAAAAAAAAAAAAAAAAAAAAAAAAAAAAAAAAAAAAAAAAAAAAAAAAAAAAAAAAAAAAAAAAAAAAAAAAAAAAAAAAAAAAAAAAAAAAAAAAAAAAAAAAAAAAAAAAAAAAAAAAAAAAAAAAAAAAAAAAAAAAAAAAAAAAAAAAAAAAAAAAAAAAAAAAAAAAAAAAAAAAAAAAAAAAAAAAAAAAAAAAAAAAAAAAAAAAAAAAAAAAAAAAAAAAAAAAAAAAAAAAAAAAAAAAAAAAAAAAAAAAAAAAAAAAAAAAAAAAAAAAAACAAAAAAAAAAAAAAAAAAAAAAAAAAAAAAAAAAAAAAAAAAAAAAAAAAAAAAAAAAAAAAAAAAAAAAAAAAAAAAAAAAAAAAAAAAAAAAAAAAAAAAAAAAAAAAAAAAAAAAAAAAAAAAAAAAAAAAAAAAAAAAAAAAAAAAAAAAAAAAAAAAAAAAAAAAAAAAAAAAAAAAAAAAAAAAAAAAAAAAAAAAAAAAAAAAAAAAAAAAAAAAAAAAAAAAAAAAAAAAAAAAAAAAAAAAAAAAAAAAAAAAAAAAAAAAAAAAAAAAAAAAAAAAAAAAAAAAAAAAAAAAAAAAAAAAAAAAAAAAAAAAAAAAAAAAAAAAAAAAAAAAAAAAAAAAAAAAAAAAAAAAAAAAAAAAAAAAAAAAAAAAAAAAAAAAAAAAAAAAAAAAAAAAAAAAAAAAAAAAAAAAAAAAAAAAAAAAAAAAAAAAAAAAAAAAAAAAAAAAAAAAAAAAAAAAAAAAAAAAAAAAAAAAAAAAAAAAAAAAAAAAAAAAAAAAAAAAAAAAAAAAAAAAAAAAAAAAAAAAAAAAAAAAAAAAAAAAAAAAAAAAAAAAAAAAAAAAAAAAAAAAAAAAAAAAAAAAAAAAAAAAAAAAAAAAAAAAAAAAAAAAAAAAAAAAAAAAAAAAAAAAAAAAAAAAAAAAAAAAAAAAAAAAAAAAAAAAAAAAAAAAAAAAAAAAAAAAAAAAAAAAAAAAAAAAAAAAAAAAAAAAAAAAAAAAAAAAAAAAAAAAAAAAAAAAAAAAAAAAAAAAAAAAAAAAAAAAAAAAAAAAAAAAAAAAAAAAAAAAAAAAAAAAAAAAAAAAAAAAAAAAAAAAAAAAAAAAAAAAAAAAAAAAAAAAAAAAAAAAAAAAAAAAAAAAAAAAAAAAAAAAAAAAAAAAAAAAAAAAAAAAAAAAAAAAAAAAAAAAAAAAAAAAAAAAAAAAAAAAAAAAAAAAAAAAAAAAAAAAAAAAAAAAAAAAAAAAAAAAAAAAAAAAAAAAAAAAAAAAAAAAAAAAAAAAAAAAAAAAAAAAAAAAAAAAAAAAAAAAAAAAAAAAAAAAAAAAAAAAAAAAAAAAAAAAAAAAAAAAAAAAAAAAAAAAAAAAAAAAAAAAAAAAAAAAAAAAAAAAAAAAAAAAAAAAAAAAAAAAAAAAAAAAAAAAAAAAAAAAAAAAAAAAAAAAAAAAAAAAAAAAAAAAAAAAAAAAAAAAAAAAAAAAAAAAAAAAAAAAAAAAAAAAAAAAAAAAAAAAAAAAAAAAAAAAAAAAAAAAAAAAAAAAAAAAAAAAAAAAAAAAAAAAAAAAAAAAAAAAAAAAAAAAAAAAAAAAAAAAAAAAAAAAAAAAAAAAAAAAAAAAAAAAAAAAAAAAAAAAAAAAAAAAAAAAAAAAAAAAAAAAAAAAAAAAAAAAAAAAAAAAAAAAAAAAAAAAAAAAAAAAAAAAAAAAAAAAAAAAAAAAAAAAAAAAAAAAAAAAAAAAAAAAAAAAAAAAAAAAAAAAAAAAAAAAAAAAAAAAAAAAAAAAAAAAAAAAAAAAAAAAAAAAAAAAAAAAAAAAAAAAAAAAAAAAAAAAAAAAAAAAAAAAAAAAAAAAAAAAAAAAAAAAAAAAAAAAAAAAAAAAAAAAAAAAAAAAAAAAAAAAAAAAAAAAAAAAAAAAAAAAAAAAAAAAAAAAAAAAAAAAAAAAAAAAAAAAAAAAAAAAAAAAAAAAAAAAAAAAAAAAAAAAAAAAAAAAAAAAAAAAAAAAAAAAAAAAAAAAAAAAAAAAAAAAAAAAAAAAAAAAAAAAAAAAAAAAAAAAAAAAAAAAAAAAAAAAAAAAAAAAAAAAAAAAAAAAAAAAAAAAAAAAAAAAAAAAAAAAAAAAAAAAAAAAAAAAAAAAAAAAAAAAAAAAAAAAAAAAAAAAAAAAAAAAAAAAAAAAAAAAAAAAAAAAAAAAAAAAAAAAAAAAAAAAAAAAAAAAAAAAAAAAAAAAAAAAAAAAAAAAAAAAAAAAAAAAAAAAAAAAAAAAAAAAAAAAAAAAAAAAAAAAAAAAAAAAAAAAAAAAAAAAAAAAAAAAAAAAAAAAAAAAAAAAAAAAAAAAAAAAAAAAAAAAAAAAAAAAAAAAAAAAAAAAAAAAAAAAAAAAAAAAAAAAAAAAAAAAAAAAAAAAAAAAAAAAAAAAAAAAAAAAAAAAAAAAAAAAAAAAAAAAAAAAAAAAAAAAAAAAAAAAAAAAAAAAAAAAAAAAAAAAAAAAAAAAAAAAAAAAAAAAAAAAAAAAAAAAAAAAAAAAAAAAAAAAAAAAAAAAAAAAAAAAAAAAAAAAAAAAAAAAAAAAAAAAAAAAAAAAAAAAAAAAAAAAAAAAAAAAAAAAAAAAAAAAAAAAAAAAAAAAAAAAAAAAAAAAAAAAAAAAAAAAAAAAAAAAAAAAAAAAAAAAAAAAAAAAAAAAAAAAAAAAAAAAAAAAAAAAAAAAAAAAAAAAAAAAAAAAA
>CATNWA010002996.1:0-38326 GCA_951230385.1 Staurois parvus
CAGATTACGGGCCTCACATAGCTGCTGGCCAGGCCCCTAATCTGCCATGGGCCCCTATACCGCCTCCTCCTGCTGCTGCCAGGTCCATAGTCCCTGTACCGATGGCCTCCCATTGCTGCTGTCTCCATCGCCACTGCTGCCATGTGCCACTTTCAGGGTCTCTTCACACTGCTGGTGTGTTAAATTTTTTGACATAGGGTGCAGGCAGATATTACGGGCCTCACATAGCTGCTGCCAGCCCTAATCTGCCATGGGCCCCTATTGCTGCCAGCTCTCCAGAGTCTCCATGGGCCCCATATACCCCTCCCACACTGCTCCTGCTGCTGCCAGCTGCCATGGGCCCCTATATATACCGCCTCCTCATGCTGCTGCCAAGTCCAGAGTCTGTCATGGGTCCCTGTACGGCCTCCCATTGCTGCTGTCTCCATCGCCACACTCTGCTGCCATGTGCCACTTTCAGGTCTCTTCACACTGCTGGTGTGTTAAATTTTTTGACATAGGGTGCAGGCAGATTACGGGCCTCACATAGCTGCTGCCAGGCCCCTAATCTGCCATGGGCCCCTATATACCGCCTCCTCATGCTGCTGCCAAGTCCAGAGTCTGTCATGGGTCCCTGTACGGCCTCCCATTGCTGCTGTCTCCATCGCCACACTCTGCTGCCATGTGCCACTTTCAGGTCTCTTCACACTGCTGGTGTGTTATTTTTGACATAGGGTGCAGGCAGATTACGGGCCTCCACATAGCTGCTGCCAGGCCCCTAATCTGCCATGGGCCCCTATATACCGCCTCCTCATGCTGCTGCTGCCAAGTCCAGAGTCTGTCATGGGTCCCTGTACGGTACGGCCTCCCATTGCTGCTGTCTCCATCGCCACAACTCTGCTGCCATGTGCCACTTTCAGGTCTCTTCACACACTGCTGGTGTGTTAAATTTTTTGACATAGGGTGCAGGCAGATTACGGGCCTCACATAGCTGCTGCCAGGCCCCTAATCTGCCATGGGCCCCTATATACCGCCTCCTCATGCTGCTGCCAAGTCCAGAGTCTCTCATGGGTCCCTGTACGGCTCCCATTGCTGCTGTCTCCATCGCCACACTCTGCTGCCATGTGCCACTTTCAGGTCTCTCACACTGCTGGTGTGTTAAATTTTTTGACATAGGGTGCAGGCAGATTACGGGCCTCACATAGCTGCTGCCAGGCCCCTAATCTGCCATGGGCCCCTATATACCCGCCTCCTCATGCTGCTGCCAAGTCCAGAGTCTGTCATGGGTCCCTGTACGGCCTCCCATTGCTGCTGTCTCCATCGCCACACTCTGCTGCCATGTGCCACTTTCAGGTCTCTTCACACACTGCTGGTGTGTTAAATTTTTTGACATAGGGTGCTGGCAGATTACGGGCCTCCCATAGCTGCTGCCAGGCCCCTAATCTGCCATGGGCCCCTATATACCGCCCTCCTCATGCTGCTGCCAAGTCCAGAGTCTGTCATGGGTCCCTGTACGGCCTCCCATTGCTGCTGCTGTCTCCATCGCCACACTCTGCTGCCATGTGCCACTTTCAGGTCTCCTCACACACTGCTGGTGTGTTGAATTTTTTGACATAGGGTGCTGGCAGATTACGGGCCTCCCATAGCTGCTGCCAGGCCCCTAATCTGCCATGGGCCCCTATATACCCCCTCCTCATGCTGCTGCCAAGTTCAGAGTCTGTCATGGGTCCCTGTACGGCCTCCCATTGCTGCTGTCTGTCTCCATCGCCACACTCTGCCTCTGCCATGTGTGCCACTTTCAGGTCTCCTCACACTGCTGGTGTGTTGAATTTTTTGACATAGGGTGCTGGCAGATTACGGGCCTCCTATAGCTGCTGCCAGGCCCCTAATCTGCCATGGGCCCCTATATACCGCCTCCTCATGCTGCTGCTGCCAAGTCCAGAGTCTGTCATGGGTCCCTGTACGGCCTCCCATTGCTGCTGTCTCCATCGCCACACTCTGCTGCCATGTGCCACTTTCAGGTCTCCTCACACACTGCTGGTGTGTTGAATTTTTTGACATAGGGTGCTGGCAGATTACGGGCCTCCTATAGCTGCTGCCAGGCCCCTAATCTGCCGTAGGCCCCTATATACCGCCTCCTCATGCTGCTGCCAGGTCCAGAGTCTCTCATGGGTCCCTGTACGGCCTCCCATTGCTGCTGTCTCCATCGCCACACTCTGCCATGTGCCACTTTCAGGTCTCCTCACACTGCTGGTGTGTTCCATTTTTTGTCATAGGGTGCTGGCAGATTATGGGCCTCCCATAACTGCTGCCAGGCCCCTAATCTGCCATGGGCCCCTATACCGACTCCTCATGCTGTGACGTTGCAACAAGGTGGAATTCAACCCTACATATGTTAGACCGCCTTTACGAACAGCAAAAGGCCATCACAGATTTCCTGATGTTAAAAGCAGATAAAGGTACTCCCTGTGTAACTTAGATGTCAGCCATTGGCAGCTCATGCGTGACACCTGCGCTTGCTCAGGCCCTTTGAGGAGGCCACGCTATTCGTGAGTCGGCAGGACTATGGGATGAACGACGTCATTCCTCTGTTGCACGTCCTGGAACAAATGCTGTTAACAATGGCTGGTCAGGGTGCGGTAGACGTGGCGCGCACAGATCTCAACGCCACATGGCCCCTGTGGGGGCAGGACTGGAAGAAGAGGAGGAGGTAGAGGAGGACATTGGTGCTCAGGAATTATTGAGTGAAATGGGTGGTTTTTTCCACTCAGCGGACAGGAGTGGAGGAGCAGAGAGCATCTGGTAGAGGAGGAGGAAGAGGAGACAGAGGACCTAGACGCACCGTGGCAGTATGCTGTGGAGATGGAGGCAGGGAGTCCCTCGCATTCCTTGGCACAAATGGCCCATAGCATGCTCTCGGTTGCTTGCGTAGCGACAGCCGAATAATAACCATCAGACAGAGGGATGACTTTTGGCTGTCCACCTTGTTGGACCCTCGCTACCGTTCAAAAATGGTGGCCTTTTTCACACCTGCTGAGAGGGAGGCCAAAATAACGTACTATAAACACCTATGTAGTCAGCTGGTCTCTGCCTGTCTGCGCCAACGTCCATCCTCAGACACTGTGGGCCCTGTGCGCTCGTGTTCCGCTGCCATGGCAGCAGGGGGGGTGGGGTGGTAGGAGCAGTGGCAGCTCCACCAGCAGCGGCTGCCTCAGTCTGCAGTCGATGATGAGTAGCTTTCTTCACCAGCGCAGTGAGGAAACTACTAACCAGCCGCAGCAGCAGCAGCAGCATCAGGTGGACCTGGAGCAGGACCTCAAACAACAGGCTTAGGCCTACTTGGACAGCACCCTGCCAACCGAGGTAGACAATCCCCTTGACTACTGGGCAACGAAACTTGACCTTTGGCCCCAACTAGCTGAATTTGCCCTTGAAAGGCTGTCATGCCCGGCCAGTAGCGTGGCATCGGAGCGCGTGTTTAGTGCGGCAGGAGGTATTGCAACTCCGCGGAGGACACGACTGTCCACCCAAAGTGTGGAGAGACTACGTTTGTGAAAATGAATCAGGCGTGGATTAGTCTGGATTTCAAACCACCAGTTCCTGACACAACTGACTAAATCCGCCATGAATCATGCCCCAAACATGTGCCACTTTCAGGTCTCCTCACACTGCTGGTGTGTTCCATTTTTTTTGTCATAGGGTGCTGGCAGATTACGGGCCTCCCATAGCTGCTGCTGCCAGGCCCCTAATCTGCCATGGGCCCCTATACCGCCTCCTCATGCTGCTGCCAAGTCCAGAGTCTCTCATGGGTCCCTGTACGGCCTCCCCATTGCTGCTGCCTCCATCGCCACACTCTGCCATGTGCCACTTTCAGGTCTCCTCACACTGCTGGTGTGTTCCATTTTTTGTCATAGGGTGCTGGCAGATTACGGGCCTCCCATAGCTGCTGCCAGGCCCCTAATCTGCCATGGGCCCCTATACCGCCTCCTCATGCTGCTGCCAGGTCCAGAGTCTCTCATGGGTCCCTGTACGGCCTCCCATTGCTGCTGTCTCCATCGCCACACTCTCTGCCATGTGCCACTTTCAGGTCTCCTCACACTGCTGGTGGGTTCCATTTTTTGTCATAGGGTGCTGGCAGATTACGGGCCTCCCATAGCTGCTGCCAGGCCCGTAATCTGCCATGGGCCCCCGTACCGACTCCTCATGCTGCTGCCAGGCCCGTAATCTGTCATGGGCCACTGTTGTCGCTTGTTGGCATATTCCGCTCGTTCAGATGCTCCTTCTTCCCTGCTACTCCTCTTCACGGATTCCGTCAGCAGTCTTTCTTGGAATCCGTTTCCAAGAGACAACAGTTTGCGAGCACGCACCCGACGGTGCAGAAGCTGAACGTCCTCCTGTCCAAGTTGCTGCTGCCAGGCTCGTAATCTGTCATGCGCCCCTGTACCGCCTCCTCATGCTGCTGCCAGGTCCAGAGTGTGTCATGGGCCCCCGTACCGACTCCTCATGCTGCTGCCAGGCCCGTAATCTGTCATGGGCCCCTGTACCGCCTCCCCATGCTGCTGCCAGGTCCAGAGTGTGTCATGGGTCCCTGTACGGCCTCCCATTGCTGCTGCCAGGCCCGTAATCTGCCATGGGCCCCTGTACCGACTCCTCATGCTGCTGCCAGGCCCGTAATCTGTCATGGGCCCCTGTACCGCCTCCTCATGCTGCTGCCAGGTCCAGAGTGTGTCATGGGTCCCTGTACGGCCTCCCATTGCTGCTGTCTCTATCGCCACACTCTGCCATGTGCCACTTTCAGGTCTCCTCACACTGCTGGTGGTTTCCATTTTTGTCATAGGGTGCTGTATGGCCTCCCATTGCTGCTGCCTCCACCGCCACACTGTGGCTCCACACTCTGGTTTTGGCCCCGTGACTGCCCAAATGAGTGAAGTGTGCGGTGATTCTAAGATCGACGGCACTCATCATCTGCATGTCATACTGACTGACAGTATTATTTCTCTTCCCCAGCAGACTCCAAGGGCATTTAAATTAAAGGTACAGTGTTCTGCACTAATATTAAGTCTCTCTGAAGCCTAGAAACACCCTTTTTTAAGTTAAATTCACAGCGAATTTATTCGACTCGAATCGAATATTGTCCACGAATTCGCCGAATCAGTCGAATCGAATTTTTCATTTCTTCGCTCATCTCGATAACTATCGGGCAGGTAGGTACAGGAGGAGCAGGCGGAGAGAATGGTCAGGGTCACAAGCCAGGGATCAAAACAGGAGAAGTCAGCAGAGGTCAGGATCAGGCAGGGTCGGCAACAAGTCAGGCAGAGGCAGAAACAGGAACAGGAACGCAGGTTACAAGATACAGGGTCCCATGGAAAAACACACACCAAGGCACAGACTGCAGGTCCAGGCCATCCCCTTACCCCCACACCACCCCCAGCCCCAGTGAATGCGCTAAAAACCCCCCACCTAAGGGAAAAAACGAAAATCCCCGCTATCGGGCCAGTACCTGGTTAAAAAATGGAAAATCAGCCCACACACCAATGGGAAAAACACACACCAAGGCACAGATGCAGGTCTGGCCATCCCTTAAATACACCCTGCAATCAGCCCCAGGTGATGGCTAATTGCTGAAGTGAACCTCTGGTTGTTGAGAGCACCCGCTGGCCAGCCCTGGTACTGCAGCCCACAAGGCAGGTGAGTCCCACCATTATTGGCAAGTCCATTCCTGACAGTACCCCCCCCCTCAAGGAGCGGCCTCAGGACGCTCCAAACAGTCCTAGCTGGGCAAAATGTTCCACCGCCCGGGTCCAGTGACTGGCGGGATATCAAAGACTGGCACATCGGGCTGGGCACCGGACGGAGGCACTTCGAGCTGGACATCGGACGGGGGCACTTCGAGCTGGGCACCAGACGGAGGCACTTCGAGCTGGACACCGGACGGAGGCACTTCGAGCTGGACACCGGACGGAGGCACTTCGAGCTGGACACCGGACAGAGGCACTTCGAGCTGGACACCGAACGGAGGCACTTCGAGCTGGACACCGGACGGAGGCACTTCGTGCTGGACACCGGAGGGAGGCACTTCGAGCTGGACCCCGGACGGAGGCACTTCGAGCTGGACACCGGACGGAGGCACTTCGAGCTGGACACTGGACGGAGGCACTTCGAGCTGGACACCGGACGGAGGCACTTCGAGCTGGACACCGGACGGAGGCACTTCGAGCTGGACACCGGACGGAGGCACTTCGGGCTGGGCACCGGATGGAGGCACGTCGGGCTGGGCACTGGACGGAGGCACATCAGGCTGGACGCCGGATCACCAGGCGGAGCAGCGGGCACCGGGCCACCAGGCGGAGCAGCGGGCACCGGGCCACCAGGCGGAGCAGCGGGCACCGAGTCATCTGGCATAATAGGATCATCAGGCTGGATCAGTTCATCAGGCTGGGTAGAAACATCATGCTGGGTAGAGACATCAGGCTGAATGGAGACATCAGGCTGAATAGAGACATCAGGCTGAATAGAGACATCAGGCTGCACCACGGAAGGCAGGTTCTCAGATGGGAGGCTGACCGGTTTGGATACTGGCAGGATGGTATTGGTTGAAAAGAACTTTCGCCTTTTCCTGGTTTTAGTTACCGGAGCACTGTAAGTAAGCGCAGTTTGGTAAACGGATGGAGCAGCTGGAGACAGAGAAGAGCTGGAGGAGGGAACAGAGGAGGGAGCAGTTGCTAAAGAGGATTTCTTTACAGGGTTGAAGAAAGGATAGGTGCAGCGAGTGGGAGCAGGGGAGTGGTATGTGGTAGTTAGCAGAGTATACTGGGCCATCACTGGGGGTGCTGTCGGGGATGCAGGAAGAGTGCCTTGAGCAGAGGAATGATGTTGCAAGCCAACTGAGGCTGGGTGTAACAAATATGTCCATGTCTGCAGTACTGGTTTAACCTCCTTGGCGGTGTTCCCGAGTGTAGCTCGGGGTAGAATTTCTATACCAAGAACGGTAACCCCGAGCTACACTCGGGCTTACTATGCAGCGTTCTCTGGGGGTCCCTGCAGCACTTACCTTGTCCTTCGCTCCCACGATGGGTCCCCTGCAGTGTCCCCGTCCATCTCCTCCGGCGGATGCCGGCATCTGACTTCCGTGTTCTGGTCCCCGTGACGTCGGAACGTTCGGGCGGCGGAACCGGCGGGAAATTTGAAATTTTTAAAAAATTACATTTTTGCTGTCATTGCTTTTTCACTGCATTTCACATACAGTTGCAAGAAAAAGTATGTGAACCCCTTGGGATTACGTGGAGTTTTGCATGAATTGGGCATAAAATGTGCTCTGAACGTCATCTAAGTCACAACAATAGAAGAACACAGTCTGCTGAACATAATACTACACACACATTAGATGTTGCCATGGTTTAATTGCACATAACATGTAAACATTCACAGTGCAGGGAGGAAAAAGTATGTGAGGCCCTAGCTTAATAACTTCTCCCAGAGCTACAGTTGTGTCCAAAATTATTCAACCCCCAATGCTGTAAAGGGGTTTAGGGACTATAGTGTACATTTGGAATTGTATTCAGAATCAAATCCTACAAGGACGTTGTAACTACCCAAATGCAACTAAAATGACATCAATTGTTTATGTAATACAGTAGTAAATGGTTCTTATGTGGTTTCTTCATTGCCACAATTATTCAACCCCTTAAAGACTACCACTCTGAAGAACAGAGGTTCATACAGGTGCTTTCCATCAGGTATTGAAAACACCTGTGGATGTCACCGAGCAGCAATCAAGCATAATAAGCACCAATTAGGCAGCTTTAAAATGACTGTGATACTCAGCTCCTTCTAGACATTTACTGGTGTGGTTACAAACATGGTGAAGGCAAGAGAATGGTCCAGGAAGACAAGAGAAGAGGTGATTTCTCTTCACAGGAAGGGCAATGGCTATAAGAAGATTGCAAAGATGTTAAACATACCAAGAGACACCTTAGGAAGCATCATTCGCAAATTCAAGGCAAAGGGCACTGTTGAAACGCTACCTGGTCGTGGCAGAAAGAAAGATGCTGACTTCGACTGCTGTGCGCTACCTGAAGCGTAGAGTGGAGAGAAGTCCCCGTGTGACTGCTGAGGAACTGAGAAAAGATTTGTCAGATGTGGGTACAGAAGTTTCAGCCCAGACAATAAGACGCACACTGCGTAATGAAGGCCTCCGTGCCAGAACTCCCAGGCGTACCCCCTTGCTGTCTCCAAAGAATAAGAAGAGTCGACTGCAGTATGCCAAAAGCCATGTGGACAAACCACAAAAGTTGTGGGATAGTGTTCTGTGGACTGATGAAACAAAATTAGAACTGTTTGGGCCCATGGATCAACGCTATGTTTGGAGGAGGAAGAACAAGGCCTATGATGAAAAGAACACCTTGCCTACTGTGAAGCATGGTGGAGGGTCAATCATGCTTTGGGGCTGTTTTGCTTCTGCAGGTACAGGGAAGCTTCAGCGTGTGCAAGGTACCATGAATTCTCTTCAGTACCAGGAGATATTGGATGGAAACGTGATGCAGTCCGTCACACACCTGAGGCTTGGGAGACGTTGGACCTTTCAACAGGACAATGATCCCAAGCATACCTCCAAGTCCACTAGAGCATGGTTGCAGAGGAAAGGCTGGAACATTTTGGAGTGGCCATCGCAGTCACCAGACTTAAATCCGATTGAGAACCTCTGGTGGGACTTAAAGAAAGCAGTTGCAGTGCGCAAGCCTAAGAATGTGACTGAACTGGAGGCCTTTGCCCATGAAGAATGGGCGAAGATACCCGTAGATCGCTGCAAAGACACTTGTGTCAAGCTATGCTTCACGTTTAAAAGCTGTTATAACTGTAAAAGGATGCTGTACTAAGTACTAAGATTGAATGTCACTTGGGGGTTGAATAAAACTGATAATGCTGTGAGCACAGAAAAGACATTTGTGGTTATTTCATTATAACTGTTATGTTATATTTGTCTGACCTACAAGTGCCTCTTTAATGTAAATGTAAGCAAGATGACTGAATGATCAAAAGCAATGTCAAACTGGCCAAAACACTCAATTTCAGTGGGGGTTGAATAATTTTGGACACAACTGTAATTGGAGCCAGGAGTGAGCCAACCTTGACTCCAATCAGTGTGATGATATTGGATGTGTTGCTGACAGCTGTCCTGCCCTTAAAAAACACACACCTATTTTGGATTTACTGGGTTCAAGAAGCACTGTCTGATGTGAACCATGCTTCGCAGAAAAGAGCTCTCAGAAGACCTACGATCAAGAATTGTTGACTTGCATGAAGCTGGAAAGGGTTACAAAAGTATCTCCAAAAGCCTAGATGTTCATGTATCCACGGTAAGTCAGACTGTCTACAAATGGAGAAAGTTTAGCACTGTTGCTACTCTCCCTAGGCATGGTCGTCCTGTAAAAATGACTGCAAGAGCACAGTGCAGAATGCTGCATGAGGTAAAGAAGAATCCCAGAGTGTCAGCTAAAGACCTACAGAAATCTCTGGCACATGTAAACATTTTTGTTGACACATCTACAATAAAGAAAACATTAAACAAGAATGGAGTGCATGGGAGGACACCACGGAGGAAGCCATTGCTGTCCAAAAAGAATATTGCAGCATGTTTGAAGTTTGCAAAAGAGCACCTGGATGTTCCACAGCACTACTGGCAAAATATACTGTGGACAGATGAAACCAAGATTGAGTTGTTTGGGAAGAACACACAACACTATGTGTGGAGAAAAAAAGGCACAGCACACCAACATCAAAACCTCATCCCCACTGTAAAACATGGCGGAGGGAGCATCATGGTTTGGGGCTGCTTTGCTGCCTCAGGGCCTAGACAGATTGTTGTCATTGATGCGAAAATGAATGCCAGAGTTTATCAAGACATTTTCCAGGAAAACGTACGACCATCTGTCCACCAACTGAAGCTCCGCAGAGAATGGGTGATGCAACAGGACAATGACCCAAAGCATACAAGTAATTCAACAAAACAATGGCTGCAACAGCACAGTTTACGCCTTCTGGAGTGCTGACCTCAACCCGATTGAAATGCTGTGGCATGACCTTAAGAGAGCGATTCACACCAGACATCCCAAGAATATTGCTACACTGAAACAGTTTTGTGAAGAGGAGTGGTCCAAAATGACTCCAGATCGTTGTGCAGGTCTGGTCTGCAACTACAGGAAACGTTTGGTTGAGGTTATTGCTGCCAAAGGAGGGTCAACCAGTTATTAAGTCCAAAGGTTCACATACTTTTTCCTCCCTGCACTGTGAATGTTTACATGTTATGTGCAATTAAACCATGGCAACATCTAATGTTTGTGTAGTATTATGTTCAGCAGACTGTGTTCTTCTATTGTTGTGACTTAGATGACGTTCAGAGCACATGTTATGCCCAATTCATGCAAAACTACAAGTAATCCCAAGGGTTCACATACTTTTTCTTGCAACTGTACATTTTTGTCCCCACTGCTTTGTCCTGTGCCCTGCCTGCATTTTGACTGTTCTTTCTGCCTGGAAACTTAGAAAAGTCCATGGCGGCCAAAAAGCGTCCCTTTACGTCAAAAGCGGTTTTAGAACAGCGATAGTAAATCAGAACCACTTGCAGAATTGAGTGATAATGATTTGTGGGGAAATTCGTCATCAGACACTGAAAACGATTTTGCGACTTTGCTCAGCGATGTGCGAATTTGCCTCTGTATTTCAAATTTCAGTGTTTTTGGTTTGATTATATTATTGAATTAAATTTATTATTATTATATTATTATTTTTTATGATTATTTATTAAATTATAATTTATGATTTCGTGTTTCAAGTTTTATCATATCCGGAATGTTTAATAGACTCTTTTTCGGATAGATTTCAGTGAGTTATTCCTAAAAATTACAGCCTACAATTAAAAACTACATATTTCCATGCAAAAAAATGGTACCGCTTTCAGCACAAAATTCCTGACATGATCATACCGCCAGGGAGGTTAACAAAACTCAGCTTACACCTAGCCTGTCTGATCAAAGACTGCACTGCGTTTATGCAATCCATAAGCACATGTGATGGACCTGCTGCATAGTGCTCATGGAAACAATCTGGATCATCCTCCAACAACCATACCAGTGATTCCACTTGATCCACACTAAATGGGGGAAAAAAGTCATCCCTGCTTTCAGGGGTACAGGACTGAGCCAACTCAGCACAAACCTGGATCAATGGCTGCACCTCAGAAAACTCTGTGCCCTGATCAACTAGACAATGAGCGATCCTTATACACTCTAGCAGTTGATCCTGGGTATACTCCTTAAGAGTCTGATAAGCATAGTCTTTTTCATCAAACACTAGCAGAGAAAAATACACCACCTCATCAAGATCCATCCTTCCCAGCAACAATAAGCCAAGATGGCCTCCCTGTGCAGCCACTTCTGGTCAGGTTTATGGCCTTGGTGTAATGTCAGGGATGCAGGTGTGACCAGAAGTGTGTGGACTGACACAGGGAAACGCAAGCTTCAAGATATGGTATAAATAAGACAATTTATTAAAGACTAACAATACAAACATAAACGCAGTGCACCAAACCCCAAGCTAACACAAATACATACAACAAGGTGAAACAAACCCAAACCTAAACTGATACAGATACACAGGTACATACACATATAGAACACAACATAATCAGGCAGGCCGGGTCGATAACTATCGGGCAGGTAGGTACAGGAGGAGCAGGCGGAGAGAATGGTCAGGGTCACAAGCCAGGGATCAAAACAGGAGAAGTCAGCAAAGGTCAGGATCAGGCAGGGTCGGCAACAAGTCAGGCAGAGGCAGGAACAGGAACGCAGGTTACAAGATACAGGGGCCCATGGAAAAACACACACCAAGGCACAGACTGCAGGTCTGGCCATCCCTTAAATACACCTGCAATCAGCCCCAGGTGATGGCTAATTGCTGAAGTGAACCTCTGGTTGTTGAGAGCACCCGCTGGCCAGCCCTGGTGCTGCAGCCCACAAGGCAGGTGAGTCCCACCATTATTGGCAAGTCCATTCCTGACAGTTTTGTACCATCAACAAACACTGAGATTGAGCTATTTATACCAACCTCTATATCATTTATGAATAAATGTAACAGAATTGGTCTCAGGATAGAGCCTTGGGGTACCCCACTTACTACTCCAGACCAGTCTGAGTACATGCTATTCATCACCACACTTTGGACATGCCCCTGTAACCAGTTTTCTCTCCATGTACAAACCCTATGGTCCATGCCAACAGACCTCAGTCTGTAAATTAAACATTTATGGGGGACTGTATAGAGCTCCCTGTTGCCCTTGATTCCTGTATGCTTATGCTTCTGACTTCCCGTTACTGACCCAGCTGGCTACTGGTCTACCCTTGCTTCTCTCCTGGCTCTGACCTCGGCTTGCTTTACGGATCTGCTCCTGCTTGCTTCCTGTGTATGACCTCAACTAGGCTCTGACTACGCTCCTGATCTCTCCTCTGCTGACTATGGTGTTCTGACCCTGGCACTCATTCCTGACTTCGTCTCCTGTCTTGCCCTGCTGCTGTGACGTGCCTTCTGCTGTACCTTGCTGGATGATCAAGTATTGACCAGCTGCTCTCATCATCCAGTTCACATCCACAGAAGTTCCATTGCTACAGCACTACCTGTCACAGCTGACAATCCCTGCTTTGGGGTCAGCATTAACATCCTGTGTGGAGAACCTACCTGAAAGGAGAATCCTCTCGACATTTTTCGGCCTCAAGACCATGTATGTGACACATACTATTGATGCTAGGCTGACTGGCCTGTAGTTTCCAGGAATATATCTCTACCCTTTTTTTAAATATTGGCACCACGTTGGCCCTTTGCCAAACAAATGGTACCCACTGCTTTCAGTATGTTGTCCATAACAATTAGGAATAATAGCCTGGCTATAACCTGAATGAGTTCTTGGAGACTTTTTAAGCCATCTGGTCTTGGTGATTTATTTGTGTTGAGCTATTCAAGTCTTTTTCGGACACTGGCTTCCTTTAGCCACAAGGGTACATTCTGTGATGCATTACTAATGATACAGTCTTGATTACTATACACGTCCTTTTCCTTTGTAAAAACTGAGGAGAAAAATGCATTTAGCACAATTGCCTTATCCTTCTCATTTGTAACCAACTTCTCTTCTTCAGCCAAAATTCCCTAACCTCGCTTTTTTTACTGTTAAAGCAATAGTAAACTCTAAAAAAAAAAAAAAAAATGCTTCTGTTTGTGTTTGTCCTTCCCATGCAAGACAAAGGCACAATGTGCTGCATCACATACTAGCACATTATGAAGGTTTTACCTTAAAACAAAGCCCTCCAACGGTGAGCTGTCACTGCTGCAGAGGCTTCCACCTTCACCCAGTCTTCCTTCCAGGTTTGCAGGCTATGGCTGCTTGATTGGCCAAGCCGCGATGACATCACTCTCACGCATGTGTGCAGGAGTCTCGGCTGTGGCAGACAACTCGAAAGGAGCAGTCCTCGGCTACTATTCACTGGAATATCTCCTAAATGGTGCACTTTATTTAGCATGGTAAGCTTTATTTACTCCCACTTTAATACATTTTAAAAATCTTGCCTCCCTGATTTCATTCTTACTCTTTTCTATTACATGCCTTAGTGCTGGAATGCCAACAATGACCCCTGTGCCTTATATTGTTTAAAGGCCTTTTTTTTCTCTTTAACCCTTGTGCTGCCAAGCCCTGGGCTCCACTTAAAACTCAGGTGGCCTGACCAATTTATCAATATTTCCATTGCTTTTTTATTTTTCTCTTATAGCTATCAGAGTTTGTAAACCATATATTTTCTGAAAGCACATGAAAAGAAGATGCTACTGATTTTTAAGGCCCTGTGATATTTGTGCAAATGTTTATCAAAACAATATATTCACTAAAAATACACTAAAATCATTATTAGCAGATGCAAACACAGCAAATTTTACAAAATTCCTGCTAAATTCCTACTAAATATATAAGCTTAACCTGTATTGAGTTAATAACTAACAAATATTTGTCAATTTTACATTTCCCCTTTTTTGCAAAATGGTGAAAATTGATTATATAAGCAAAATTGTAAATAACCAAATTTCTTTAAATGGTCTACAAGGAGAAAGCCTGAAATGAAAGTAGTTGAATTTTACCAGAATTGGGTTACTAATAAAGGAAAATTATGTCCTGATTATTAATTGGCTCCAATTTCCAATATACAGCTTCAGGTCAAAATTGCATCAAAATAATTAAAAATTATGTGGGGGGATGTGCAATTATGCTCCATCACATTTCTGCAAAATGTGATATAGCAATGAAAATTGTGCCACACCAATCATTATAAATGTATCTTTTTTATTGATATCAATAACCATAACTTTCCATTCATTTATTGTTTTTTCATGTAAAGATTTTCATGCTTTTTGCTGACATCACTCTGCCAGAGGTTACACTTTTGTAATCTGGAGCCCAGTAGTTCTGCCTTAGGCTGGCCATACACTATACAATTTTTTCTGTTCAATTTCTGCCCAAATTCCTTTAGACTTTTACCATCAACTGTGTGGTGCAAGGGCCTGCTTAACTGGATAAAATTTAATGTGTTGTTCAGGTTTGACCTCATATTATATGGTTTTTGGTAAATCTAAGCAATTTTCTAAAGAAAATTGTATAATGTATGGCTAGCCTATCTCTTAGGCCATTCCAAATCCCTGACCAAGTCATTTACTTCACTCTCTGAAATTAGACGTGGTTCAGGAGGAGCTTATGGTGGGCTAAAGTTTGGGTCCACTGATATCAACGGCCTGGATCAACTGTATCCTGCTCATTATTTAGAGTCTAGAGAGTAGGATTCTTGTGGATTTGGAATTGGCAACTCCCCACCATGGGGTACAGGGAGGCAGTGCGGATGGAATGTTTGGATATTCTGTAAACTGTATGATGATAGATCTAACCAAGAAAAATGTACCTTGCAATAAAAGAACAATACATTTCAGTTAGGTAATAGTCCTTTAGTCTCAAAGCAAAGATACATTTATACACTTCCATGTGGTGTCATTTGTTCTACCACACTTTTGTGGAGATGTTATGTAAGCATCATGATTAGAGATGAGCGAAATTATTCAAAAATTCGATTCGGCAAAGTCCGCCGAATTCGCGGAATAAATTTGATTCGAGGCGAATATATTCGCTTGCGAATTTAACTTATAAAAAGGGTGTTTTCTAAGGCTTCAAAGAGCCCATGACAGATTACGGGCCTGGCAGCAACAGTGGGCGGGCGTGGATGCAGCAGTAATTCGGAAGCCAAACACAGGCCTCGGTTAAAAAGCGGAAGCCGTCAGCATCGTGAGCAGACGACAGAGGCACATGGGCGCAGGTGGCGGTGGAGGCAGCAGTAATTCGGAAGCCATACACAGGCCTAGGTTAAAAAGCGGAAGCCGTCAGCAGTGTGAGCAGACGACAGAGACACATGGCGCAGGTGTGGCGGTGGATGCAGCAGTATTCGGAAGCCAAACACAGGCCGCTGGTTAAAAAGCGGAAGCCGTCAGCAGCTGAGCAGACGACAGAGGCACATGGCGCAGGGTGGCGGTGGAGGCAGCAGCAATGGAAGGCCATACAGCACCCTATCACAAAATGGAACCCACCAACAGTGTAAGGAGACCTGAAAGTGGCACATGGGCGCAGGGTGGCGGTGGAGGCAGCAGTATTCGGAAGACATACACAGGACTAGTTTTAAAAAGCGGAAGCCGTCAGCAGCGTGAGCAGACGACAGAGGCACATAGCGGCGTGACCTGTCCAAGTTGCTGGTGCGGCTGTGCCGGCACCACGTTCACCCAGTGGGCCGTAAATGACATGTACTGTCCCTGACCGTAGTTACAGCTCCACACGTCGGCGCTGCCGTGCACTTTGGCAGAGACCGACATGCTCAAAGACTGGGCCCACCATCTCTTCTACATGTGAATGCAGGCTGGCACTGCCTTTTGGCGAAGAAATGCCGGCTTGGCACTCTCCACCGCGGCTCGGCACAAGCCATCATTTCTCTGAAGAGAAAGGTGCTGAGTCCACCACTTGGAAAGGGAGGGACTGCAGCACCATCAACTTAGAGAGGAGGACGTTCAGCATACTTCCTGCAGCACCCGTCGGGTGCGTGCTCGCAAACTGTTGTCTCTTGGAAACGGATTCCAAGAAAGACTGCTGACGGAATCCGTGAAGAGAGTAGCAGGAAGAAGGAGCATCTGAACGAGCGAAGATGCCAACGAGCGACAACTCCCCTCAGCAGAGGTTGTTGGAGCCTTGACTGGCTGATAGAGGGCGATTGACGTCGGGTGAACGTGAGCAAGTAACGGAGCGGGTGATGGAGCGGGGCTGGGGCAGGCAGAACCGCCGTATCTTTATCACGGTTTTTCCCAGGCGGCCACCGAATGGCGACGCTGCATATGCTGACGCAACGCTGTATCCCAACATGGGCCCCCTGGCCACGCTTGACTTTCTGGCCACATAGTCGACATAAAACGTATCTACGTTTACTTTCCTCGGGGGCGGCTTGAACGAAAAATTGCCACACCGCCGAGTAGGAAAACTTTGCCCCCCGCTACTCCTCACTGGCTGACTGCTACTTCCTCCGTGCACACCGGCACCACTACTGGCCGTGGGTGGTAGGCTGCAGTGGAGCTGGTGCTGTACTCCCGTGGGCCGTTTGCCTCCACTGACACTGCTGCGACCCTGCTGCCGAATCCTCCTGGCAACCCACCGACTGTTTGCTCGCTGGCAAGCTGTCACAATGGCACCCTCTTCTCCTGATGATTGCGGAAGCAATAGCCTGATGACGACGACGGGCTGCCAAGTGCGATTCAGCCTCATCATTATCAATTAGGGTCTCCGCATCACTAACTAAAGCCCCCTCGGCTGCATGTGGGTCAGGAGACAGACCTGTCTCTAGACCGGCTACCGAGCCACTTTCCTCGCCAGTACTTCTTCGCCTGGCTGCTGAAGAGGCGGATGTCTCCCCCCATTCCTGACCGCCCTCTGTTAGCTTCTTCCTCACTGTACAGTGGGGCTGAGCCCACAGCATGCGATGCTTCGCTTGGTGAGGGAACACCAAAGGACAGGGCAGGTCTGAGGACACGTGATTTCAGTGGGCTTGCCTCCCGGCCATGCCAACTAACGGTTGTGTCTGACGTACCCACCGACCGTTGGCTGTAGGTGTCAGAGGTGACCTGGAAGAGGAAACGACCGAGTCAACCAATCGATGATGGCAGGGTTGTCGGTGGAGACACGACCGCTGGATGACACCGGGAGCACTGGCCTCTGGCTGCGACTAGTGCTGCCTCGACCCCTTCCTCTGCTGCCACGTCTGCTCGCTCCTGAAACATTGCCTCCTCTGCCACTCCTCTGCGTGTTGTCTGACATAACTCTTTAATTCAATAAGCACACCCCAAACATAAAACAGGATTTAACTCTTTGAACGTACAATTGTGGTTGTGAAGCAGAAAGTAACAATTCTGTGTCCCGAGAGTTAACAATTCTGTGTCCCTGAGTAACGATTCTGTGTCCCCTCAGTAACGATTCTGTGTCCCTGAGTAACAATTCTGTGTCCCTGAGTAACAATTCTGTGTCCCTGAGTAACGATTCTGTGTCCCTCATTAACGATTCTGTGTCCCTGAGTAACGATTCTGTGTCCCTGAGTAACGATTCTGTGGTTCCCTGAGTAACAATTCTGTGTCCCTGAGTAACAATTCTGTGTCTGTCCCTGAGTAACTGATTCTGTGTCCCTGAGTAACGATTCTGTGTCCCTGAGTAACAATTCTGTGTCTGTCCCTGATAACGATTCTGTGTCCCCTGAGTAACGATTCTGTGTCCCTGAGTAAACGATTCTGTGTCACTGAGTAACGATTCTGTGTCCCTGAGTAACAATTCTGTGGTCCCTGAGTAACGATTCTGTGTCCCTGAGTAACGATTCTGTGTCCCTGAGTTACGATTCTGTGTCCCTGAGTAACAATTCTGTGTCCCTGAGATTAACAATTCTGTGTCTGTCCTGAGTAACGATTCTGTTGTCCCTGAGTAACCGATACTGTGGTCCCTGAGTAAACGATTCTGTGTCCCTCAGTAACAATTCTGTGTACCTGAGTTAACAATTTCTGTGTCCCTCAGTAACGATTCTGTGTCCCTCAGTAACAATTCTGTGTCCCTCATTAAACAATTCTAGTTGTACCCTGAGTAACGACCAATTCTGTGTCCCTGAGTAACGATATCTGTGTCCCTCAGTAACGATTCTGTGTCCCTCAGTAACAATTCTATGTCCCTGAGTAACGATTCTGTGTCCCTGAAGTAACGATTCTGTGTCCCTGAGTAAACGATTCTGTGTCCCTCAGTAACGATTCTGTGTCCCTGAGTAACGATTCTGTGTCCCTGAGTAACGATTCTGTGTCCCTCAGTAACGATTCTGTGTCCCTGATAGTAACGATTCTGTGTCCCTGAGTAACAATTCTGTGTCCCTGAGTAACAATTCTGTGTCCCTCAGTAACAATTCTGTGTCCCTTCAGTAACGATTCTGTGTCCCTCAGTAACAATTCTGTGTCCCTCATAACAATTCTGTGTCCCTGAGTAACAATTCTGTATCCCTGAGTAACGATTCTGTGTCCCTTGAGTAACGATTCTGTGTCCCTGAGTAACGATTCTGTGTCCCTGAGTAACAATTCTGTGTCCCTCAGGTAAACAATTCTGTGTCCCTCATTAACGATTCTGTGTCCCTCAGTAACAATACTGTGTCCCTCAGTAACAAATTCTGTGTCCCTGAGTAACAATTCTGTGTCCCTGAGTAACGATTCTGTGTCCCTCACAGTAACGATTCTGTGTGTCCCTGAGTAACGATTCTGTGTCCCTGAGTAACGATTCTGTGTCCCTCAGTAACAAATTCTGTGTCCCTGAGTAACGATTCTGTGTCCCTTGATATAACGATTCTGTGTCCCTGAGTACTGATTTCTGTGTCCCTGAGTAACGATTCTGTGTCCCTGAGTAACAATTTCTGTGTCCCCTGAGTAACAATTCTGTGTCTGTCCCCTGAGTAACGATTCTGTGTCCCTGAGTAACGATTCTGTGTCCCTTAGTAACAATTCTGTGTCCCTGAGTAAACGATTCTTCCTTCCTCTGCTGCCACGTTCTGCTCGCTCCTGAAACATTGCCTCCTCTGCCACTCCTCTGCGTGTTGGTCTGACATACTCTTTAATTCAATAAGCACCCCCAAACATAAAACAGGATTTAACTCTTTGAACGTACAATTGTGGGTTGTGAAGCAGAAAGTAACGATTCTGTGTCCCTGAGTAACAATTCTGTGTCCCTGAGTAACGATATTCTGTGTCCCTCATAACGATTCTGTGTCCCTGAGTACAATCTGTGGTCCCTGAGTAACAATTCTGTGTCCCTGAGTAACGATTCTGTGTCCCTCAGTAACGATCTGTGTCCCTGAGTAACGATTCTGTGTCCCTCAGTAACGATTCTGTGTCCCTGATAACGATTCTGTCTGAGTGCTCCCTGAGTAAAATATTCTGGTCCCCTGAGATTTTTCTGTGATTATGTGTCCCTGAGTAACAATTCTGTGTCCCTGAGTAACAATTCTGTGTCTAAAGTCGATTCTGTGTCCCTGAGTAACGATTCTGTGTCTGTGTCCCTGAGTAACAATTCTGTGTCCCTGAGTAACAATTTGTGTCTGTGTAACGAGTCTGTGTCCCTGAGTAACGATTTCTGTGTCCCTGAGGGAACAATTCTTGTCTGTCCCTGAGTAACGATTCTGTGTCCCTGAGTAACGATTCTGTGTCCCTGGAGTAACGATTCTGTGTCCCTGAGTAACGATCTGTGTCCCTGAGTAACAATTCTGTGTCCCTGAGTAACGATTCTGTGTGTCCCTGAGTAAACGATTCTGTGTCCCTGAGAGTTACGATTCTGTGTCCCTGAGTAACAATTCCTGTGTCCTGAGTAACAATTCTGTGTCTGTCCCTGAGTAACGATTCTGTGTCCCTGAGTAACGATTCTGTGTCCCTGATAACGATTTCTGTGTCCCTCAGTAACAATTCTGTAACAATTCCCTGAGTAACAATTCTGTGTCCCTCAGTAACGATTCTGTGTCCCCTCAGTAACAATTCTGTGTCCCTCAGTAAACAATTCTGTGTCCCTGAGTAACGATTCTGTGTCCCTGAGTAACGATTCTGTGTCCCTCAGTAACAATTCTGTGTCCCTCAGTAACAATTCTATGTCCCTGAGTAACGATTCTGTGTCCCTGAGTAACGATTCTGTGTCCCTGAGTAAACGATTCTGTGTCCCTCAGTAACGATTCTGTGTCCCTGAGTAACGATTCTGTGTCCCTGAGTAACGATTCTGTGTCCCTCAGTAACGATTCTGTGTCCCTGAGTAACGATTCTGTGTCCCTGAGTAACGATTCTGTGTCCCTGAGTAACAATTCTGTGTCCCTCAGTAACAAATTCTGTGTCCCTCAGTAACGATTCTGTGTCCCTGTGTAACAATTCTGTGTCCCTCAGTAACAATTCTGTGTCCCTGAGTAACAATTCTGTATCCCTGAGTAACGATTCTGTGTCCCTGAGTAACGATTCTCAGAGTGTCCCTGAGTAACGATTCTGTGTCCCTGAGTAACAATTCTGTGTGTCCCTCAGTAACAATTCTGTGTCCCTCAGTAACGATTTCTGTGTCCCTCAGTAACAATTCTGTGTCCCTCAGTAACAATTCTGTGTCCCTGAGTAACAATTCTGTGTCCCTGAGTAACGATTCTGTGTCCCTCAGTAACGATTCTGTGTCCCTGAGTAACGATTCTGTGTCCCTGAGTAACGATTCTGTGTCCCTGAGTAACGATTCTGTGTCCCTCAGTAACAATTCTGTGTCCCTGAGTAACGATTCTGTGTCCCTGAGTAACGATTCTGTGTCCCTGAGTAATGATTCTGTGTCCCTGAGTAACGATTCTGTGTCCCTGAGTAACAATTCTGTGTCCCTGAGTAACAATTCTGTGTCTGTCCCTGAGTAACGATTCTGTGTCCCTGAGTAACGATTCTGTGTCCCTGAGTAACAATTCTGTGTCCCTGAGTAACGATTCTGTGTCCCTGAGTAACGATTCTGTGTCCCTGAGTAACAATTCTGTGTCCCTGAGTAACGATTCTGTGTCCCTCAGTAACGATTCTGTGTCCCTCAGTAACGATTCTGTGTCCCTGAGTAACAATTCTGTGTCCCTGAGTAACAATTCTGTGCCCCTGTAGTAACGATTCTGTGTCCCTGAGTAACGATTCTGTGCCCCTGAGTAACGATTCTGTGTCCCTGAGTAACGATTCTGTGTCCCTGAGTAACGATTCTGTGTCCCTGAGTAACAATTCTGTGACCCTGAGTAACGATTCTGTGTCCCTGAGTAACAATTCTGTGACCCTGAGTAACGATTCTGTGTCCCTGAGTAACGATTCTGTGTCCCTGAGTAACAATTCTGTGTCTGTCCCTGAGTAACAATTCTGTGTCCCTGAGTAACAATTCTGTGTCCCCTGAGTAACGATTCTGTGTCCCTGAGTAACGATTCTGTGTCCTTGAGTAACGATTCTGTGGCCCTAAAGTCTCTGTGGCCCTAACTCTGTCCCTAATTCAGACAGGTCTGTCTCTCTTGAATGACCGGAGGCTAATGGAGAATTCTAAGATGGCCGCGATTTATAGCTCCACCATTACACAGTGCTGGCTGGCTGGCTGCTGATTGGCTAATGCGATCACATGTCACGAATGAATGCATTATGGGTCAGCGCCGCCTTGTCTGCGCGCCTTCCCAGAGATCCCCGCTCCGTCGCCACACATGTCACCGCCATTTTTGGGAATATTCGATTCGTGCATCCGAAGTTTGCTAATTTTCGGATTCGGATTTGTTTTTCTAATCAAATCTACATATCCGTCTATCTATCTATCTATCTATCTATCTATCTATCTATCTATCTAATCAAAATATGTAAGAATTAGCACATTTTTATCTCAGAGGTTAATAATTTCCCAAAATTTTGTAGACCAGTGAAATCTGGAGGTTTTTGTTTTTCACTTACAGCTTTCAGAGTTTGTCAAAGACCTCCGTAAAACCATATATTTTTCTGAAAGCACATGATTAGTAGAATACAAGAAAGATGTTACTGATTTTTATTTGCGCAAATGTTTATCAAATTGCCATTTTCACAAAAAAAGCCGCTAAAATCCTTATTTGCACACATAACTTAACATATAACACTGCATAACTTTCAAAATTCCTGCTACATTTCCTACTAAGGCCTTGTTCACGTGGAGTTTAATAAAGCGTATGCCCATGGGAGGGCTGTGTTTACCTGCATGAGGATGCACAGGAGTTCTGTGCATCCCTGTGCAGGCAGTCCTATTCATGTCAGGTGGGACACAACAGCTGCAAGGACAGGTCTGACATCTGTGTGGATGTACAGTGGGGCAAAAAAGTATTTAGTCAGCCACCAATTGTGCAAGTTCCCACTTAAAAAGATGAGAGAGGCCTGTAATTGGCATCATAGGTAGACCTCAACTATTTGAGACAAAATGAGAAAAAAATTCCAGACAATCACATTGGCTGATTTGGAAAGAATTTATTTACAAATTATGGTGGAAAATAAGTATTTGGTCAATATCAAAAGTTAATCTCAATAGTTTGTTATATATCCTTTGTTGGCAATGACAGAGGTCAAATGTTTCCTGTAAGTCTTCACAAGGTTGGCACACACTGTTGCTGGTATGTTGGCCCATTCCTCCATGCAGATCTCCTCTAGAGCAGTAATGTTTTGGGGCTGTTGCTGGGCAACACGGACTTTCAACTCCCTCCAAAGGTTTTCTATGGGGTTGAGATCTGGAGACTGGCTAGGCTACTCCAGGACCTTGAAATGCTTCTTATGAAGCCACTCCTTTGTTGCCCGGGCGGTATGTTTGGGATCATTGTCATGTTGGAAGACTCAGGCACGTTTCATCTTCAATGCCGTTGCTGATGGAAGGAGGTTTGCACTCAAAATCTCACGATACATGGCCCCATTCATTCTGTCCTTTACATGGATCAGTCATCCTGGTCCCTTTGCGGAGAAACAGCCCCAAAGCATGATGTTGCCACCCCCCATGCTTCACAGTAGGTATGGTGTTCTTTGGATGCAACTCAGCATTCTCTATCCTCCAAACACGACGAGTTGTGTTTCTACCAAACAGTTCTATTTTGGTTTCATCTGACCATATGACATTCTCCCAGTCCTCTTCTGGATCATCCAAATGCTCTCTAGCAAACTTCAGATGGGCCTGGACATGTACTGGCTTAAGCAGGGGGACACGTCTGGCACTGCAGTATCTGAGTCCCTGGCAGCGTAGTGTGTTACTGATGGTAGCCTTTGTTACGTTGGTCCCAGCTCTCTGCAGGTCATTCACTAGGTCCCCCCGTGTGGTCCTGGGATTTTTCCTCACCGTTCTTGTGATCATTTTGACCCCACGGGGTGAGATCTTGCGTGGAGCCCCAGATCGAGGGAGATTATCAGTGGTCTTGTATGTCTTCCATTTTCTAATTATTGCTCCCACAGTTGATTTGTTCACACCAAGCTGCTTGCCTATTGCAGATTCAGTCTTCCCAGCCTGGTGCAATTTTGTTTCTGGTGTCATTCGACAGCTCTTTGGTCTTCACCATAGTGGAGTTTGGAGTGTGACTGTTTGAGGTTGTGGACAGGTGTCTTTTATACTGATAACAAGTTCAAACAGGTGCCATTGATACGGGTAATGAGTGCAGGACAGAGGAGCCTCTTAAAGAAGAAGGTACAGGTCTGTGAGAGCCAGAAATCTTGCTTGTTTGTAGGTGACCAAATACTTATTTTCCACCATAATTTGCAAATAAATTCTTTCCAACTCAGCCAATGTGATTGTCTGGATTTTTTTTCTCATTTTGTCTCTCATAGTTGAGGTCTACCTATGATGCCAATTACAGGCCTCTCTCATCTTTTTAAGTGGGAGAACTTGCACAATTGGTGGCTGACTAAATAATCTTTTGCCCCACTGTAGGTGCATGGTCCCAAATGCAGACAGTGTGAGTTCAGAGGCATGCACCCACATGGATGTCAAGTTGGGAACAGTGGCGGTGTCCATGCAGCCGCTGTGTCCCAATTGACATGGATAGGACTGCCTGCATAGGAATGCATGAACACTTGTGCATTCCCATGCGACTTCTGTGTCCCAATTGACATAAATGGGACTGCTTGCATTGGAATGCACAGAACACCTGTGCATCTCCACGCAACTAAACAATGGCTATGCTATAGTATGCCCTGCATGAATGAGGTCATAGGCCTTGTTTACACTTGCAGTTGTACCTGTAAAAAAATCTGCCAAAGCCACACAGTTAGTCAAACTGAAAAAAGGAACAAGTCCATCTAGTTAAACTATTACAAAAAATTACCTCTTTTTTAAAGCAAACTATTACATTGTAATTAGTTGGGTTTTTTTTTTACTAACTGGTAAGTATGGTAAGCCTGCTGGGAAAAAAGGATTGCTTGGTTTGTTCTGTGTCCTTGTGTAAGGTGCCCTTACAGGTACACCTTGGTTTAGACCTGCTTCACACCTATGTGTTGCAATCTGTTGCGGCAAAAAAGTCCCTGACCCTTTCCAAAAATGCAGCAGCTGAACACACATAGATGTGAACGTGTCCCATAGGAAATCATGTTAAATGGGCTGTAGTAATGTTGGAGGGCAACATGTTTCTATATCCAATATTTATGAAATCTTACTGCCTGGTTGTCAAAGAACTGTTTGGCCTATTGAATGTTATCTTGGAGTGTCAAGAAAATCAAGTATTTACGACAGGATGTGTAGCAAAAGGCTGCATACCATTCCTCCTTCTGGGAATTCACACACACCCCCTAGTGGTGGGGCATGGAGATAAGAGAGCCTCAACCCAGATGCCCCGGAGCCATGCATAATAAAAGGACAGATTATATGGCTTCTAGCCAGATGTGATGGACCAGGGTCCGAGCATGGTTGGGAATACAACAGTGCCCCCTGGTGGAGCGTTGTTAGCAATACAGCAATGCCCCTGGTGGAGACAACCTACTTCAGGAAGTAATCCTACACTTCCTAATGAATAAGGAGTGCAGCCCCTTATGAGTTATGGACACTTGCTCATTGAATGGAGAACTTCACCAGGTGGGTCAAGGGGTGTGTGTGTGGGTAGTGCTTGAGAGGGCCTTTAAATATAGTGTTGGCCATGTTTCTGGCCTCTTTCTGCTCTGACGTGGGACCAGCTAAAAGATACTCAGCTTTGAGGACAAACTTTCATAATGTATCATCTTTACTATTATTCCTATATACTCTGTAATATTGGTTTAGATTTCTCTGTTAGGGTTTTACTTACTTTATAAATAAATAAGACTTTGCTTCTTTGAGCATTGTGTTTGTTATTATAGCTCATATTGCAGTGTATTACGTCCTTCAATATTATCAAAGCTTATATCTATTCGCGACGAATCCGAAGATTAGCAAACTTCGGATGCACGAATCGAATTTTCCCAAAAATGGCGGCGACATGTGTGGCCACGGAGAAAATGGACAGAGAAGATGGGGCGGGGATCTCTGGGAAGGCGCGCAGACAAGGCGCGCTGACCCATAATGCATTCATGACATGTGATCGCATTAGCCAATCAGCAGCCAGCCAGCACTATAAATCGCGGCCATCTTAGAATTCTCCATTAGCCTCCGGTCATTCAAGAGAGACAGACCTGTGTGTATTAAGGGACAGAGTTAGGGCCACAGAGACTTTAGGGCCACAGAATCGTTACTCAGGGCCACAGAATCGTTACTCAGGGACACAGAATCGTTACTCAGGGACACAGAATCGTACTCAGGGACACAGAATCGTTACTCAGGGACACAGAATCGTTACTTAGGGCCACAGCTATCAAAGAATCGAAAATTTAAAGTGACATACACCCCTTTTTTTTTTTTTTGGTGGCTGTCGTGCACAGTTGGTGCTGCAGTTTGCCGATTGTGCAAAATAAACTGACTTTCTGCTTCACAACCACTATTGTACGTTCAAAGAGTTAAATCCATTTACACACGCCGGCTGGCGGTAATATTTTTTGGGTGATTAGTGCATTCCAGTGACACAAACGTACAGTTTCCAGCCAACGGCAAGCTGCAATTGACCGATTGTGCTAAATAAACTGACTTTCTGCTTCACAACCACTATTGTACGTTCAAAGAGTTAGATCCATTTACACGCCGGGTGGCGGTAATATTTTTTGGGTGATTAGTGCATTCCAGTGACATAAACGTACAGTTTACAGCCAACGGCAAGCTGCAATTGACCGATTGTGCTAAATAAACTGACTTTCTGCTTCACAACCACTATTGTACGTTCAAAGAGTTAAATCCATTTACACGCCGGCTGGCGGTAATATTTTTTTGGGTGATTAGTGCATTCCAGTGACATAAACGTACAGTTTCCAGCCAACGGCAAGCTGCAATTGACCGATTGTGCTAAATAAACTGACTTTCTGCTTCACAACCACTATTGTACGTTCAAAGAGTTAAATCCATTTACACGCCGGGTGGCGGTAATATTTTTTGGGTGATTAGTGCATTCCAGTGACATAAACGTACAGTTTCCAGCCAACGGCAAGCTGCAATTGACCGATTGTGCTAAATAAACTGACTTTCTGCTTCACAACCACTATTGTACGTTCAAAGAGTTAGATCCATTTACACGCCGGGTGGCGGTAATATTTTTTGGGTGATTAGTGCATTCCAGTGACATAAACGTACAGTTTCCAGCCAACGGCAAGCTGCAATTGACCCGATTGTGCTAAATAAACTGACTTTCTGCTTCACAACCACTATTGTACGTTCAAAGAGTTAAATCCATTTACACGCCGGGTGGCGGTAATATTTTTTTGGGTGATTAGTGCATTCCAGTGACATAAACGTACAGTTTCCAGCCAACGGCAAGCTGCAATTGACCGATTGTGCTAAATAAACTGACTTTCTGCTTCACAACCACTATTGTACGTTCAAAGAGTTAAATCCATTTACACGCCGGGTGGCGGTAATATTTTTTGGGTGATTAGTGCATTCCAGTGACATAAACGTACAGTTTCCAGCCAACGGCAAGCTGCAATTGACCGATTGTGCTAAATAAACTGACTTTCTGCTTCACAACCACTATTGTACGTTCAAAGAGTTAAATCCATTTACACGCCGGCTGGCGGTAATATTTTTTGGGTGATTAGTGCATTCCAGTGACATAAACGTACAGTTTCCAGCCAACGGCAAGCTGCAATTGACCGATTGTGCTAAATAAACTGACTTTCTGCTTCACAACCACTATTGTACGTTCAAAGAGTTAAATCCATTTACACGCCGGGTGGCGGTAATATTTTTTGGGTGATTAGTGCATTCCAGTGACATAAACGTACAGTTTCCAGCCAACGGCAAGCTGCAATTGACCGATTGTGCTAAATAAACTGACTTTCTGCTTCACAACCACTATTGTACGTTCAAAGAGTTAAATCCATTTACACGCCGGGTGGCGGTAATATTTTTTGGGTGATTAGTGCATTCCAGTGACATAAACGTACAGTTTCCAGCCAACGGCAAGCTGCAATTGACCGATTGTGCTAAATAAACTGACTTTCTGCTTCACAACCACTATTGTACGTTCAAAGAGTTAAATCCATTTACACGCCGGTGGCGGTAATATTTTTTGGGTGATTAGTGCATTCCAGTGACATAAACGTACAGTTTCCAGCCAACGGCAAGCTGCAATTGACCGATTGTGCTAAATAAACTGACTTTCTGCTTCACAACCACTATTGTACGTTCAAAGAGTTAAATCCATTTACACGCCGGGTGGCGGTAATATTTTTTGGGTGATTAGTGCATTCCAGTGACATAAACGTACAGTTTCCAGCCAACGGCAAGCTGCAATTGACCGATTGTGCTAAATAAACTGACTTTCTGCTTCACAACCACTATTGTACGTTCAAAGAGTTAGATCCATTTACACGCCGGGTGGCGGTAATATTTTTTGGGTGATTAGTGCATTCCAGTGACATAAACGTACAGTTTCCAGCCAACGGCAAGCTGCAATTGACCGATTGTGTGCTAAATAAACTGACTTTCTGCTTCACAACCACTATTGTACGTTCAAAGAGTTAAATCCATTTATACACGCCGGGTGGCGGTAATATTTTTTGGGTGATTAGTGCATTCCAGTGACATAAACGTACAGTTTCCAGCCAACGGCAAGCTGCAATTTGACCGATTGTGCTAAATAAACTGACTTTCTGCTTCACAACCACTATTGTACGTTCAAAGAGTTAGATCCATTTACACGCCGGGGTGGCGGTAATATTTTTTGGGTGATTAGTGCATTCCAGTGACATAAACGTACAGTTTCCAGCCAACGGCAAGCTGCAATTGACCGATTGTGCTAAATAAACTGACTTTCTGCTTCACAACCACTATTGTACGTTCAAAGAGTTAAATCCATTTACACGCCGGCTGGCGGTAATATTTTTTGGGTGATTAGTGCATTCCAGTGACATAAACGTACAGTTTCCAGCCAACGGCAAGCTGCAATTGACCGATTGTGCTAAATAAACTGACTTTCTGCTTCACAAACCACTATTGTACGTTCAAAGAGAGTTTAAATCCATTTACACGCCGGCTGGCGGTAATATTTTTTGGGTGATTAGTGCATTCCAGTGACATAAACGTACAGTTTCCAGCCAACGGCAAGCTGCAATTGACCGATTGTGCTAAATAAACTGACTTTCTGCTTCACAACCACTATTGTACGTTCAAAGAGTTAAATCCATTTACACGCCGGGTGGCGGTAATATTTTTTGGGTGATTAGTGCATTCCAGTGACATAAACGTACAGTTTCCAGCCAACGGCAAGCTGCAATTGACCGATTGTGCTAAATAAACTGACTTTCTGCTTCACAACCACTATTGTACGTTCAAAGAGTTAAATCCATATACACGCCGGGTGGCGGTAATATTTTTTTGGGTGATTAGTGCATTCCAGTGACATAAACGTACAGTTTCCAGCCAACGGCAAGCTGCAATTGACCGATTGTGCTAAATAAACTGACTTTCTGCTTCACAACCACTATTGTACGTTCAAAGAGTTAAATCCATTACACACGCCGGGTGGCGGTAATATTTTTTGGGTGATTAGTGCATTCCAGTGACATAAACGTACAGTTTTCCAGCCAACGGCAAGCTGCAATTGACCGATTGTGCTAAATAAACTGACTTTCTGCTTCACAACCACTATTGTACGTTCAAAGAGTTAAATCCATTTACACGCCGGGTGGCGGTAATATTTTTTGGGTGATTAGTGCATTCCAGTGACATAAACGTACAGTTTCCAGCCAACGGCAAGCTGCAATTGACCGATTGTGCTAAATAAACTGACTTTCTGCTTCACAACCACTATTGTACGTTCAAAGAGTTAAATCCATATACACGCCGGGTGGCGGTAATATTTTTTGGGTGATTAGTGCATTCCAGTGACATAAACGTACAGTTTACAGCCAACGGCAAGCTGCAATTGACCGATTGTGCTAAATAAACTGACTTTCTGCTTCACAACCACTATTGTACGTTCAAAGAGTTAAATCCGGTTTTTATTTTTGGGGTGCTTATTGAATTAAAGAGTATGTCAGACAACACGCAGAGGAGTGGCAGAGGAGGCAATGTTTCAGGAGCGAGCAGACGTGGCAGCAGAGGAAGGGGTCGAGGCAGCACTAGTCGCAGCCAGAGGCCAGTGCTCCCGGTGTCATCCAGCGGTCGTGTCTCCACCGACAACCCTGCCGTCATCGATTGGTTGACTCGGTCGTCTTCCTCTTCCCAGGTCACCTCTGACACCTACAGCCAACGGTCGGTGGGTACGTCAGACACAACCGTTAGTTGGCATGGCCCGGGAGCAAGCCCACTGAAATCACGTGTCCTCGACCTGCCCCTGTCCTTTGGTGTTCCCTCCTCACCAAGCGAAGTATCGCATGCTGTGGGCTCAGCCCCACTGTACAGTGAGGAAGAGCTAACAGAGGGCGGTCAGGAAACGGGGGGGGAGACATCCGCCTCTTCAGCAGCCAGGCGAAGAAGTACTGGCGAGGAGAGTGGCTCGGTAGCCGGTCTAGACAGGTCTGTCTCCTGACCCACACGCAGCCGAGGGGGCTAGTAGTGACGCGGAGACCCTAATTGATGATGATGAGGCTGATCGCACTTGGCAGCCTCGTCGTCATCAGGCTATTGCTTCCGCATCATCAGGGAGAAGAGGGTGCCAGCTTGCCAGCGAGCAAAACAGTCGGTGGGTTGCCCAGGAGGCAGCAGGGTCGCAGCAGTGTCAGTGGAGCCAAACGGCCACGGAGTAGAGCACCAGCTCCACTGCAGCCTACCACCACGGCCAGTAGTGGTGCCGGTGTGCACGGAGGAAGTAGCAGTCAGCCAGTGAGGAGTAGCGGGGGCAAAGTTTCCTACTCGGCGGTGTGGCAATTTTTCGTCAAGCCGCCCGAGGAAGTAAACGTAGCCGTATGTCGACTATGTGGCCAGAAAGTCAAGCGTGGCCAGGGGGCCCATGTTGGGACTACAGCGTTGCGTCAGCATATGCAGCGTCGCCATTCGGTGGCCTGGGAAAACCGTGATAAAGATACGGCGGTTCTGCCTGCCCCAGCCCCCGCTCCATCACCCGCTCCGTTACTTGCTCCGTCACCCGACGTCAATCGCCCTCTATCAGCCAGTCAAGGCTCCAACACCTCTGCTGAGGGGAGTTGTCGCTCGTTGGCATCTTCCGCTCGTTCAGATGCTCCTTCTCCTGCTACTCCTCTTCACGGATTCCGTCAGCAGTCTTTCTTGGAATCCGTTTCCAAGAGACAACAGTTTGCGAGCACGCACCCGACGGTGCAGAAGCTGAACGTCCTCCTGTCCAAGTTGCTGGTGCTGCAGTCCCTCCCTTTCCAAGTGGTGGACTCAGCACCTTTCCGAGAAATGATGGCTTGTGCCGAGCCGCGGTGGAGAGTGCCAAGCCGGCATTTCTTCGCCAAAAAGGCAGTGCCAGCCCTGCATTCACATGTAGAAGAGATGGTGGGCCAGTCTTTGAGCATGTCGGTCTCTGCCAAAGTGCACGGCAGCGCCGACGTGTGGAGCTGTAACTACGGTCAGGGACAGTACATGTCATTTACGGCCCACTGGGTGAACGTGGTGCCGGCACAGCCGCACCAGCAACTTGGACAGGTCACGCCGCTTTTGCCTCCACGTTTGCACGTCCTTGGTCCAGCAAAGATGTCCGCCTCTACCACCTCTTCTTCCGCCGTGTCCTCAGCCGCCACCCCCCGTGCCAAGTCCCATTACCCGACCGGCATATCACATGTGCAGGGCGCAACGGTGTCACGCTGTGCTGCACCTGGTATGCCTTGGCGAACGTAGTCACACAGGGGAGGAACTTCTGAGTGTAATGAACAGAGAAATCGACAGATGGCTGTCTCCCCGCGCAAACTGAAAATCGGAACCATGTTGACCGACAACGGAAAGAACATGGTGTCTGCTCTGCGTCAAGGAAGGTTGTGCCATGGCGCCATGCATGGCTCACGTGTTCAATCTGGTTGTCAAGCGGTTCCTAAAATCCACCATCCCACTGCAAGACATCCTTAAAATGTCACGTAAACTTTGCATGCATTTCAGCCATTCCTACACCGCAAAGCACACCCTCCTTGAGCTGCAGCGGCAGAACGGAATTCCACAGCATCGCCTGATCTGCGACGTTGCAACAAGGTGGAATTCAACCCTACATATGTTAGAACCCCGCCTTTACGAACAGCGAAAGGCCCATCACCGATTTCCTGATGTTACAAGCGGATAAAGGTACTCCCCTGTGTAACTTAGATGTCAGCCATTGGCAGCTCATGCGTGCCCGCTTGACACCTGCCGCTTGCTCAGGCCCTTTGAGGAGGCCACGCTATTCGTGAGTCGGCAGGACTATGGGATGAACGACGTCATTCCTCTGTTGCACGTCCTGGAACAAATGCTGTTAACAATGGCTGGTCAGGGTGCGGTAGACGTGGCGCACAGATCTCAACGCCACATGACCCCTGTGGGGGCAGGACAGGAAGAAGAGGAGGAGGTAGAGGAGGACATTGGTGCTCAGGAATTATTGAGTGAAATGGGTGGTTTTTCCACTCAGCGGACAGGAGTGGAGGAGCAGGAGCATCTGGTAGAGGAGGAGGAGGAGACAGAGGACCCAGACGCACCGTGGCAGTATGCTGTGGAGATGGAGGCAGGGAGTCCCTCGCATTCCTTGGCACAAATGGCCCATAGCATGCTCGGTTTTGCTTGCGTAGCGACAGCCGAATAATAACCATCAGACAGAGGGATGACTTTTGGCTGTCCACCTTGTTGGACCCTCGCTACCGTTCAAAAAATGGTGGCCTTTTTCACACCTTCTGAGAGGGAGGCCAAAATAAAGTACTATAAAAACCACCTATGTAGTCAGTTGGTCTCTGCCTTTCTGCGCCAATGTCCATCCTCAGACACTGTGGGCCCTGTGCGCTCGCGGGGAATTGCTTTGTATATCTGTCGCCTTAGGGGCCGCTGTCTGGCGACATAATTTTTTGTCACTGTGTAGACATCTATTTATAGGCCGATGTTTGGCCACAAAATATATTTAGTAATAACCTAGCCGTTCAGGCCGCTCCCTGAACACCTCGGGAATTGCTTTGTATATCTGTCGCCTTAGAGGCCGCTGTCTGAACAGCTCATGAATTGCTTTCTATATGTGTCGCCTTTGAGGCCGCTGGCTGGACAGCTGATGATTTGATTTGTATATATGTACTTATTGTCCGCTGTCCGGACAGCTCATGAATTACTTTTTGTATATAGCCTTCCAAACCACTCTCAGAATAAGTCATGATATTCATGCTGTGTATAGCCTTATAGGCCAATGGTCAATCAAGTCATGATTGTTATAGTGTGTATAGCCTTATAGGCCGCTGTCTTTACAACTTTATAATTCCATGCAGTATATAGCCCTATCGGCCACTTTCTGGCATCCAGTTGCTGTAGCCCCCATCACCACACTGTGCCACGGGCCCCTGTACCGCCTTCTCATACTGCTGCCAGATCCATCCTCTGCCATGTGCGTCTTTGTCGTCTGCTCACGCTGCTGGGTTCCAGTTTTAAACCTAGGCCTGTGTATGGCTTCCGAATACTGCTGCCTCCACCGCCACCCTGCGCCATGTGCCTCTGTCGTCTGCTCACGCTGCTGACGGCTTCCGCTTTTTAACCTAGGCCTGTGTATGGCTTCCGAATACTGCTGCCTCCACCGCCACCCTGCGCCATGTGCCTCTGTCGTCTGCTCACGCTGCTGACGGCTTCCGCCTTTTTAAACTAGTCCTGTGTATGTCTTCCGAATACTGCTGCCTCCACCGCCACCCTGCGCCATGTGCCACTTTCGGGTCTCCTCACACTGCTGCCAGGTCCATACTGATTCATGGCCCCCTGTACCGGCTCCTCATGAACGTGGTTCAGCGGGTTTGCATCACTTAACGGCAAATCGTTGACAAATGCTGGGACGTTCAGTGTTGTGCGCATTAAGCCAGACACCAAAGGGCAGCACAGACCTGTTATTACTCGCTCAAGCATGGCTGAACAAAACCAGTCTCTACCATAAATTGGACCCAGACCTGCCCAGGGTCTCGTAACTAGATTGCACGGAGGAGTAGAGTCCGTTATCGGAATTAAATAGACAAAACGCCACACCAAAAAGAGTGGCCATTTCCAACATGATTCCAGAAAGAGGAACAACCCGTTTCATATACGGCCCGTAGACGTTTCACGTCTGCCACATTCAGTCGATTTAAGAGCGCTCAAGCTCCACTTCCTGTGGTCTCATGACGTCTGATATACCTTTAAGTGTCAGCTTTGAAGCTATATTCCCTCCGGAGCACTGCCACGGCACACTGGTTGCGCCTTCCGTCAACATGCCTTTAAGTTTCAGTTTTCAACCAATAGGCCCACAGAATGGCCAAACTCTTGGGTATCCCAGAAGCTGCTCAGCGGGTCAGGGCAATAAAGCTCCCGGTTCGCAGGTGGGTTGTGTCCGTCTTATGGATGTGAAGTACGACGGAATATATGATGATCTTCTTCGCACCCACAGGCATTACCTCATAAAATTTCTGCTGCATTGCATCTGCAATCACAACGCTGACTTCCCGGATCGCCACTCAGCCATTGACTCTTGATAGTCGTCTCCCCACACTGACCGAATTCTGCTGGTGGGGGGACTTTTTAACCTAGGCCTGTGTATGGCCTTCAATTGAAGCTGCTTCCGCGACGCCACTCTGCCATTGGACTCTTGATATAGTCGTCTCCTCAGCTGCACGCTGCTGCTGGGGGAGGGCTAACTTTCCGAATACTTAACATAGGCCTCGCTGTGTGGCCTTTAATTGAAGCTGCTTACGCTCCGCCACTCTGCCATGGGCCTCTTGGTTTGGTATCCCATAAAGCTGCTCAGCGCCACCCTGGGTCAGGGCAATAAAGCTCCCGGTTCGCAGGTTGTTCCGTCTTTATGGATGGTGAAACGACGGTCAGCGAATAATGATCTTCTTCGCACCCACGGCATCACCTCATAGAATCTCCTGCACTGTTGCATCAGCAATCACAACGCTGACTTCCCGGATCGCCACTCAGCCATTGGACTCTTGATAGTCGTCCGTCCCCACACTGCAGTTGCTGGGGGACATTTTTTAACCTAGGCCTGTGTATGGCCTTCAATTGAAGCTGCTTCCGCTCCGCCCACTGCTGCCATTGGACTCTTGATAGTCGTCTCCCCACTGCTGCTGCTGGGGGGACTTTTTAACCTAGGCCTGTGTATGGCCTTCAATTGAAGCTGCTTCTGCTCCGCCACTCTGCCATTGGACTCTTGATAGTCGTCTCCCCACACTGCTGCTGCTGGGGGACTTTTTAACATAGGCCTCTGTATGGCCTTCAATTTAAGCTGCTTACGCTTCGCCACTCTGCCATGGGCCCCTGTACCGCCTCCTCTTGCTGCTGCCAGGTCCAGAGTGTGTCATGGGTCCCTGTGTATTGGGCCTCCCATTGCTGCTGACTTCATCGCCAGACTCTGCCATGTGCCACTTTCAGGTCTCCTTACACTGTTGGTGGGTTCCATTTTGTGATAGGGTGCTGTATGGCCTTCCATTGCTGCTGCCTCCACCGCCACCCTGCGCCATGTGCCTCTGTCGTCTGCTCACGCTGCTGACGGCTTCCGCTTTTTAACCGAGGCCTGTGTTTGGCTTCCGAATACTGCTGCATCCACCGCCACCCTGCGCCATGTGTCTCTGTCGTCTGCTCACGCTGCTGACGGCTTCCGCTTTTTAACCTAGGCCTGTGTATGGCTTCAGAATAATGCTGCCTACACCGCCCCCCTGAGCCATGTGCCTCTGTCGTCTGCTCACGCTGCTGCCAGGTCCATACTGATTCATGGCCCCCTGTACCGGCTCCTCATGAAAGTGGTTCAGCGGGTTTGCATCACTTAACGGCAAATCGTTGACAAACGCTGGGAACGTTCAGTGTTGTGCGCATTAAGCCAGACACCAAAGGGCAGCACAGACCTGTTATTACTCGCTCAAGCATGGCTGAACAAAACCAGTCTCTACCACAAATTGGACCCAACCTGCCCAGGGTCTCGTAAGTAGATTGCACGGAGGAGTAGAGTTCGTTATTGGAATTAACTGTGAGGGACTTTTAAACCTAGGCCTGTGTATGGCCTTCAATTGAAGCTGCTTCTGCTCCGCCACTCTGCCATTGGACTCTTGATAGTCGTCTCCCCACGCTGCTGCTAGGGGGACTTTTTAACATAGGCCTCTGTATGGCCTTCAATTTTAGCTGCTTACGCTCCGCCACTCTGCCATGTGGGCCCCTGTACCGTCCTCCTCATGCTGCTGCCAGGCCCGTAATCTGCCATGGGCCCCCGTACCCCGACTCCTCATGCTGCTGCCAGGCCCGTAATCCTGTCATGGGCCCCTGTACCGCCTCCTCATGCTGCTGCCAGGTCCAGAGTGTGTCATGGGTCCCTGTACGGCCTCCCATTGCTGCTGTCTCCATCGCCACACTCTGCCATGTGCCACTTTCAGGTCTCCTCACACTGCTGCTGGTGGGTTCCATTTTGTCATAGGGTGCTGTATGGCCTCCCATTGCTGCTGCCTCCACCGCCACACTGTGGCTCCACACTCTGGTTTTGGCCCCGTGACTGCCCAAAATGAGTGAAGTGTGCGGTGATTCTAAGATCGACGGCACTCATCTGCATGTCATACTGACTGACAGTATTATTTCTCTTCCCCAGCAGACTCCAAGGGCATTTAAATTAAAGGTACAGTGTTCTGCACTAATATAAAGGCTCTCTGAAGCCTAGAAACACCCTTTTTATAAGTTAAATTCGCAGCGAATATATTCGGCTCGAAGCGAATTTATGCGGCAAATTCGGCGAATCAGCCGAACCGAATTTTTGAATAATTCGCTCATCTCTAATAAATAGGGGAATTCCAAGAAACAACCCCTTTTTATTTATTTCAAGTAAGTTTCTGTAAAATGCAAAAAGCACTATAAGAACGCATAGGTGTGAACAAGGCCTTAAGATCTAGTTATTAAAGGTTAAGTTCACCTTTGGGAGCATGTCTTTACATATTTCACCCATTGCATCTTGAGACAGCAAACCGGGGCATCTTCGCTAGCTTCTCACTATTTAAAAAGAAACGCAGTCATGCAGGGCTGCCTGCCCGGCCCCCATCATCATTCTCAGAATTCTGTAAATGAGAATACTACAAGTCCCGACAGTCTTTGTGGCAATGAACTACCATGGCACTGTTGAGTACTCTGGTAGTTCATTGTCTTTTTCTGTCCATGTGTATCTGTCTACCTGTACAAGGTACGAGCAGACAGATACCCTGACAAGTCTGCAGGAGTCCTGCAATGCTTTATAGGCTTTCAAGTAAAAAAAAAAATAAATGCATAGCTTTTTTTTTTACCTGCAAAAAAAGGAGGCCTTATACTTTAATGTGGGTAACATCAATGTCATATAGCTACATAATTAGTCTGGTTGAAAAAAAAGACACATGTCCATCTAGTTCAACCATTAAAAGGGAAAATATTTTTTATATACAGGACAGTGGCTAAATGGTTATCACTTCCACCTGGCAGTACTAGGGTCGTTGTTTCGAATCCCAACCATGGCACCATCTGCCTGGAGTCTGCATGTTCTCCCTGTGTCTGTGTGGGTTTCCTCTGGGTACTCTGCTTTCCTCTCACACTTCAAAGACATGCTGGTAGGTTAATTGGCTCCTGTATAAAATTGGCCCCTACTATGTGTATGTATGAATGTAAGTTAGGGACCTTAGATTGTAACACCCCTTGAGGATCAAGGGCTGATTTGATTGTACAATATGTATATGTAAAGCACTGCGTAAATTGATGGCGCTTACATAAGTACCTGTATATACTGTGGTGTGTATATATATATATATATATATATATATATACATATATACATACATACATACACACACAATATATATAGTATATTAACAGAGATACCTCCAGATGAATGTTTGCAACAAAGTCCCTGTTTGCATGGCCACTGAAGATGATGCAGCAGTCACCCAACCAGCCTGGAACTCAGCCCTAGTTATATGGCACTAGGAATGTGAGATAGTAGTAGAACAGATACACTGTTTTTTACACAAGTATTCAGCAATACTCTCAAGAAGCTATGGGCAGTTGCAGTTAAACTATTAGAACTTAGAAACACTTCCATAATTGCCTTTCTGATCTGTGTAATTTGTAACATGAACAGGGACATGTGGTTGAGACCTTCTCACCCCTCTCTTCACTTCCTTTTTCCTTCTTTTCCCAACAACAACAGAGTCAGAAAGTGACATACATAATTATAAAATAACAGTGTGATAATGGCAGCCAACAGTAGAGGGCAGCAAGGATTCCTACATGCACAAAAAGTTTGAACCCTAATGTTTTCATGAGGTAACCATTTATCACTCTCTCTCATCTACCACAAGACAAACAAAGACAAAAAATTCCAGTTTTTGTTGGAATAACCTTTTAAAATCTGCAATGCTTCTGTTTCCGGACACTGCAGTTTCTTAATCTATTTCTGCAATATCTCTGTGCCTTTTCCTTGGTTGCTTTATACCTTCAGGACTGATCCAGCTTTTCTTTTGTAATCCTGATAGAATAAGTATCAGTAAACAAGCAGAAAGAAATTAAGCTGCCAGAGGCACC
>CATNWA010002997.1:0-41995 GCA_951230385.1 Staurois parvus
ACATATTAGGACTTTTAGAAGTGGGCGGGATATATTAGCACATCCAGAAGTGGGCGGGACATATTAGGACATCTAGAAGTGTGGGCGGGACATATTAGGACTTCTAGAAGGGGGGGGCGGGACATATTAGGACATCTAGAAGTGGGCGGGACATATTAGGATATCTAGAAGTGGGCGGGACATATTAGGACATCTAGAAGTGGGCGGGATATATTTAGGACATGTAGAAGTGGGCGGGATATATAAGGACATGTAGAAAGGGGCGGGATATATTAGGACATGTAGAAGTGGGCGGGATATATTAGGACATCTAGAAGTGGGCGGGATATATTTGGACATGCTAAGAAGTGGGCGGGATATATTAGGACATGTAGAAAGGGGCGGGATATATATTTGGACATCTAGAAGGGGGCGGGATATATTAGGACATGTAGAAGGGGGCGGGATATATTTGGACATCTAGAAGTGGGCGGGATATATATAGAAGGACATGTAGAAAGTGGGCGGGATATATTAGGACATCTAGAAGTGGGCGGGATATATTAGGACATCTAGAAGTGGGCGGGATATATTAGGACATCTAGAAGGGGGCGGGATATATTAATGCAGCAAGTGAACATGTTGTCCCTGAAGCTGATGTGATGAAAGCAGAAAAAATGGTGAAAGGTCAGGATTTGATGAAACTTTGACAAGGCCATGTGACAGATCATGGGTGACCAAGGCTTGTTGATGGAGGTGGGGAGGGAAGGCTAATTGAGGGGGGGGGAAGGTTTATTGATGGAGGTGGGGAGGGAAGGCTCATTGATGGGGGGGGGGAGGGAAGGCTCATTGATGGAGGTGGGTGGGAAGGCTCATTATGGAGGTGGGGGAGGGAAGGCTCATTGATGGGGGAGGGGAGGGAAGGCTCATTGATAGGAGGTGGGTGGGAAGGATCATTGATGGAGGTGGGGAGGGAAGGCTCATTGATGGGGGAGGGGGATGGCTCATTGATGGAGGTGGGGGGGGAAGGCTCATTGATGAAGGTGGGAGGCTCATTGATGGAGATGGGGAGGGAAGACTCATTGGTGGAGGTGGGGGAGAAGGGAAGGCTCATTGATGGGGGAAGGGGGGAAGATTGATGGAGGTGGGGAGGGAAGGACTCATTGATGAGGTGGGGAGGGAAGACTCATTGATGGGGGGAGGGGGAGGGACAGGCTAATTGATGGAGGTGGGGGGGGAAGGGCTCATTGATGGGGGAGGGGGAGGGAAGGTTCATTGATGGAGGTGGGGAGGGAAAGCTCATTGATGGGGGAGGGGGAGGGAAGGCTCATTGATGGAGGAGGTGGGTGGGAAGGCTCATTGATGGAGGTGGGTGGGAAGGCTCATTGATGGAGGTGGGGAGGGAAGGATCATTGATGGAGGTGGGAGGAAAGGCTCATTGATGGAGGTGGGGAGGGAAGGCTCATTGATGAAGGTGGGAGGGGGGAGGCTCATTGATGGAGGTGGGAAGGGAAGGCTCATTGATGAAGGTGGGAGGGGGGAGGCTCATTGATGGAGGTGGGGAGGGAAGACTCATTGGTGGAGGTGGGGGAGAAGGGAAGGCTCATTGATGGGGGAGGGGGGGGGGGGGTCTCATTGATGGAGGTGGGGGCAGGGAGGGCTCATTGATGAAGGTGGGAGGGGGGAGGCTCATTGATGGAGGTGGGGAAGGAAGACTCATTGGTGGAGGTGGGGGAGAAGGGGAAGGCTCATTGATGGAGGTGGGGGCAGGGAGGGCTCATGCTGGTTCTGGTAGGAAGGTGTCGGGACAGTTTGCTGTGTATGGGGGGGCCGTGTAGTTTCAGACCGGTCTGGGTGTCCATGCTGACCCGAGTCCACAGCCAATACCGCCTGCAATGGGAAGGTGGCCATCAGAACTGGACCACAGAGCAATGGAAGAAGGCGGCTGGTCTGAGGGATTCAAGAATAGTTTGAGGAACACAATAAGTTTGAGGTGTTGACTTGGCCTCCTAATTCTCTATCCAATTGAGCATCTGTGAGATGTGCCAGAAAGATAATTCTGATCCATGGAGGCCCCCGCCTCCCAACTTACAGGACTTGAGGGATCTGCTACTGATGGCTCGGAGCTGATACCACGGCGTACCTTTAGGGGTCTGGAGGGATCCATGTAGCGGGGGTGGGGTGTGAGGGATTGTAGCGGGGGCGGGGTGTGAGGGGTTGTTGCGGGGTGTGAGGGGTTGTTGCGGGGGGGGTGGGGTGTGAGGGGTTGTTGCGGGGGTGGGGTGTGAGGGGTCGTAGCGGGGGTGGGGTGTGAGGGGTCGTTGCGGGGGCGGGGTGTGAGGGGTCGTTGCGGGGGCGGGGTGTGAGGGGTCGTAGCGGGGGCGGGGTGTGAGGGGTCGTAGCGGGGGCGGGGTGTGAGGGGTCGTCGCGGGGGGCGGGGTTTGAGGAGTCTTAGCGGGGGTGGGGTGTGAGGGGTCGTAGCGGGGGGGGGGGGTGTGAGGGGTCTGTTGCGGGGGCAGGGTGTGAGGGGTCTTAGCGGGGGGGGGGGGAATATAAAAGCCAGATTAGACTTTGCCAAAAAAACATCTACAAAATCCGGACCGGTTCTGGTTCTGGTTCTGGAAAATCTTTCTTTGGACGGAGGAAATGAAGATGAATCAAAAGTGTGGAGAAGACTTGGAACAGCTCATGATCCTAAACACACATCATCTGTACAACATGGGTGGAGGCGGGGTGATGGCATGGGCGGAGGCGGGGTTGTGGCATGGGCGGAGGCAGTGTGGTGGCATGGGTGGAGGCGGGGTGATGGCATGGGCGGAGGCAAGGTTGTGGCATGGCTGGGGAGGCGGGGTGGTGGCATGGGCGGAGGCAAGGTTGTGGCATGGCTGGAGGCGGGGTGGTGGCATGGGCGGAGGCAGTGTGGTGGCATGGGGGAGGCGGGGTGGTGGCATGGCTGGAGGCGGGGTGGTGGCATGGCTGGAGGCGGGGTGGTGGCATGGCTGGAGGCGGGGTGGTGGCATGGCTGGAGGCGGGGTGGTGGCATGGGCGGAGGCAGGGTGGTGGCATCGGCGGAGGCAGTGTGGTGGCATGGCTGGAGGCGGGGAGGGGGTGATGGCATGGGAGGAGGCGGGGTGGTGGCATGGGCGGAGACGGGGTTGTGGCATGGCTGGAGGCGGGGTGGTGGCATGGGCGGAGGCGGGGTGGTGCCATGGGCGGAGGCGGGGTGGTGGAGGCATGGGCGGAGGCGGGGTGGTGCCATGGGCGGAGGCGGGGTGGTGGCATGGGCGGAGGCGGGGTGATGGCATGGGAGGAGGCGGGTGGTGGCATGGCTGGAGGCGGGGTGGTGGGCATGGGAGGAGGCGGGGTGGTGGCATGGGAGGAGGCGGGGTGGTGGCATGGCTGGAGGCGGTTGGTGGTGGCATGGGCGGAGGCGGGGTGGTGGCATGGGCGGAGGCAGGGTGATGGCATGATGGGAGGAGGCGGGGTGGTGGCATGGGAGGAGGCGGGGTGGTGGCATGGCTGGAGGCGGGGTGGTGGCATGGGCGGAGGCGGGGTGGTGGCATGGCTGGAGGCGGGGTGATGGCATGGGCGGAGGCGGGGGGGTGGTGGCATGGCTGGAGGCGGGGTGATGGCATGCATCAAAGGTGATTGGACGGCTTCATAGTACAGATGGACAATGATCCAAAACAGTGCAGAAGCAACCCAGGAGGAAGGAGAAGAAGTGGAATATTCTGCAATGGCCGAGTCACCTGATCTCCACCCAACTGAGCAAAACTAGAGGCAGAAAAACCCACAAAGAACAACTGAAGACGGATGCAGGTACAGCCTTGGCAAAGCATCAGGAAGGAGGAAACCTTGGTCTAGTCCATGGGTTCCGGACTTCAGGCAGCATCAGGAAGGGGAAAAACCCGGACTCCTTCAGTCCATGGGGTTCCGGACTTCAGGCCATCATTGCCAGTAAAGGTTCTCCACAAAATATTACAAATCAACATTTTATTTCTGATTATATTCAATTGTCCAATCAGATGTGAGCTCCGACAATAGAGGGGCGGAGTCTACAGATGGCTGCAGATCCTACAGTGTGTACTGGATAGTTATGGCCGACCCCCAGAATCAGACCGAACGTCCGAACTTCACATTCATCTACAGACCGAGGGGGGGGGGGGGGGGGGGGGGGAACCTGCCCTCCTCCACCCAGCACCTCACTCACCGCCCACAAGTATGCTGACCACTTCCAGGGCAAGATCAACGCAATTCGCTGGGACACCCCCACTGCTCAGACCAGCACCCCTCCCATGATAGCCCCCCAACACTCCTCTCCTTCCACCTCGCCACCGCCCAGACCTCCACCCCCCCCCAACACTCCTCTCCTTCCACCTCCCCACCCCCCCAGACCTCCACCCCCCCCCCCAACACTCCTCTCCTTCCACCTCACCCCGTCCCCCCCCCCCCCCCGCCCAGACCTCCTCCCCCCCCCAACACTCCTCTCCTTCCCACCCCACCTCCCCCGCCCAGACCTCCACCCCCCCCAACACTCCTCTCCTTCCACCCCGCCACCGCCCAGACCTCCACCCCCCCAACACTCCTCTCCTTCCACCCTCGCCACCACCGCCCAGACCTCCACCCCCCCCAACACTCCTCTCCTTCCACCTCGCCCCCCGCCCAGACCTCCCTCCTTCCCCCCCCCCCCCCCACTCCTCTCCTTCCACCTCGCCACCGCCCCCCCTCCCCCCCCCAACCTCTCCTCTTCAGCCCAGCTACCACTGAGGAGGTCACTAAGGTCTTCACTGAAGCCACCTCCCCACCCCCCCCCCCCTTGATCCCCCCTCACCCCCCCTACGACCTCCCCCCCCCTCCATCCTTCGCTCCCTCACCCACATCTTCAATCTCTCCCTCTCCACTGGCGCATTCCCCTCCCTCCTAAAGCACGCCCACATCACCCCCCATACTTAAAAAGCCCTCCCTGGACCCCCCGACCTGAACAACCTCCCCCCCCCCATCTCCCCCTGCCACTCACATCCCCCATCTTCCCCCCGAACCCTCCCCCCTACACCCACCTAAGCTCCTCCCTCACTGACCCACCTCCTCGACCCCTACAGTCCCCCTTCCCCCTACACTCCACCGAAACCCCCCCCCCCCCCACCCCCCCGACCCCCCCGCCCCCTACACCCCACCGACCCCCCCCTACACTCCACCCCCCCACCACCCTACCCTAACACCACCCCCCCCCCCCCCACCCCCACCCCCCCACCCCCACCCCCCCGCTCCCCCGAAACCGCCCTACACTCCCCGAACCCCCCCCCACTCCACCGACCCCCCCCTACACTCCACCGACACCCCCCCACTCCACCCCCCAAACCCCCTACACTCCACCGAAACTGCCCTACACTCCCCCGAACCCGCCCTACACTCCACCGACCCCTACCCCTACACCCCCGAAACCCCCTACCCTCCCCCGAACCCCCCCTACACTACCCACCCCCAAACCCCCCCCCTACACTCCACCGACCCCTGCCCTACACTCCACCGAACCCGCCCCCACACTCCCCCCCGACCCCCACCCCCCACCCCCCACTCCCCCGAAACCCCCCCCCACCTCCCCCCCCCCCCTACACTCCACCCCACCCCCCTACACTCCCCCGAAACCGCCCCCACACTCCACCCCCCCGCCCTACACTCCACCGAACCCGCCCTACACTCCACCGAAACCGCCCCTACACTCCCCCCCCCCCCCTACACTCCACCGAACCCCCTACACTCCACCGAACCCCCCTGCCCTACACCCCCCCCCCCCGCCCTACACTCCACCGAAACCCCCCCCCCCCATACACTCCCCCCCACCGCCCTACACTCCACCGAAACCCCCCCCCCCACCCCACCCCCCCCCCCCCCTACACTCCACCGACACCGCCCTACACTCCCCCCCCGCCTACACCCCACCGAAACCGCCCTACCCACCCACCCCCCCCCCCTACCCCCACCGAAACCCCCCTACCCTCCACGAAAACCGCCCTACACTCCACCGAACCCCCCCCTACACTCCCCGAACCCCCCCCTACACTCCACCGAAACCCCCCCTACACTCCACCGACCCCCACCCCCCCCACTCCCCCGACCCCCCCCTACACCCCCCCGAAACCCCCTACACTCCACCCCCCCCCCCCCACTCCACCGAACCCCCACCCCACCCCACCGACACCCCCCTACACTCCACCGACACCGCCCTACACCCACCGACACCTCAACCGCCCTACACTCCACCGAAACCCCCCCCCCCTCCACCGAACCCCCACTCCCCCCCCCCACCTCCCCGAACCCCGCCACCCACCCCCCCCGAAACCCCCCTACCACTCCCCCCGAACCCCCCTACACTCCACCCGAAACCGCCCCCCCCTCCCCCGAACCCGCCCTACCCTCCACCCCCCCCCCGCCCTACACTCCACCGAAACCGCCCTACCTCCACCGAAACCGCCCTACACTCCACCGAACCCGCCCTACACCCCACCCCCCCGCCCTACGCCCACCGAACCCGCCCTACCTCCACCGAAACCGCCCCCAACGCCCTACGCTCCACCGAAACCGCCCTCCACACCCCCCCCTACCCCCGCCTACCCCTCCACCGAAACCCCCCCCCCCACCCCCCGAAACCGAACCCACACTCCACCCCCACCGACACCGCCCTACACTCCCCCCCCACCGCCCTACACTCCCCTCCACCGCCCTACACTCCACCCCCCAAACCCCTACACTCCACACTCGACCCCACCCCCCGCCCACTCCTCCACCGAAACCGCCCTACACCCCACCGAAACCGCCCTACACTCCACCCAAACCGCCCTACCCCCCACCCCCCCCCCCCCCCACTCCACCGAAACCGCCCCCCCCACCGAAACCGCCCTACGCTCCACCCCCCCCCCCTACCTCCACCGAAACCCCTACGCTCCACCGAACCCCCCTACACTCCACCGAAACCCCCCTACACTCCCCGAAACCCGCCCTACACTCCACCGAAACCGCCCTACACTCCACCGAAACTGCCCTCCTCAGACCTCCAACAACCCCTAACCACCAAAGCTAATGGCCACTATTCCTCCACTCCTTGACCTCCTGCGGCCCTTACCCACACCGCCCCCCACCCCCTCCCCCTTACTAAACTGCACTCCCCGGCCCTCAGAGACACCGCCCTCCCCTGGCTTCACCTCCACCCCCCCCCAACCTCCCCCACCGCCCTTCACTACCTATAACCCGACCCCCACCTCCCCCCTCACCCCCCCAAGGCCTGTCCTCGGGCCCCTCTCTTCTCCACCACTACCCCCCCTCCCCGGCAAACCCCCCCCCACACCCTCCCCCGGCCAACTACACCTCTATGCCGATGACCGCAAATCTACCTCTCCACCCCCCCCCTCACCCCCCTACCCCCCACCCCACCCCCTACAGTCCCCTCCCGAAACCCACCCCTACACCCCCCCCCCCCCCCCCACCCCTTCAGTCTCCACCCCTCCCTCACCCTCCAGTCCCACCCCCCCCTCACCCCTCCCGCCACCCCCCCTCCCCCTCCCTCCCCCCCTCCCCCCTCCCCCCCCCAGCCTCCCCTACCCCCCCCCCCCCCCCCCCCCCCCCACCCCCCTCCCTCACCCCCCTATCCCCCGCCCCCCCCCCCCGAAACCCACCACCCCCTTCCATCTCAGACCCCCATTTCCTCAAGCCCTAACCCCCAAAACCGCCCTCATCTTTCCCCGACCCCCCCCCCCCCCCATCCTATCCATCCACCGACAACTCCCACTACCTCACTCCCTCCCCGCCCCCAACCCCCCCCCCTCCCCTTGGCGTCCTTGACGCGAACCCTCCCTCCAACCGCATGTCAAAGCCACTCACAAACACATGCAGGCTCCATCCGCAACATTGCCAAGATACGCTCCCCTCTCCCCCACGACACCACCAAACTTCTAGTACCGCCCTCCCATCTCACGCCTTGACTACTGCCTCCCTACACCACCCCTACCCACCCAGGCCTCTCCCCGCTCCAGACCCCCCCTCACCTGCCAGACTCATCCTCCACCCACCACCCCCACACCCCCCCCCCCCCCCTGCCACTCCCACCACTCCCCCACCCCCCTCCACCCTCCCTCCACTGGCTCCACCCCCCCGCCCGCCCTCCACCTCCCGATTGCCCAACGCATCAAATTTAAACCCTAACCCTGACCTACAAAGCCGTTCAAACACGCCCCTGACTACTCACCAACCTGATCACCAAGTACCACCCTACCCGTACCCTTCGCTCCTCACAACTCCTCCTTCTACCCTGCTCCCCCCTCCTCCTCCCATGCACGACTGCAGGACTTCTCCAGGTCCTCCCCCATCCTCAACTCACTGCCCCAATCCATCCGACTGTCGCCCCCTATTCACATTCAGGCGCTCCCCAAAACCCATCTCCCAGGGAAGCCTACCCCACCCTCACCTAACGGCCCTACCCTCCCCATTCCCGCCCACCACCCCCATCCCCCTCCATCCCACCCCCTACTGTACCTTTACCCCTCCCCTAAGCTCGTAAGAGTAGGGCCCTCTTACCCCCTCGTACGTTGTTTGTTGTTGTACTGTGCCATGTATTGTCCCCCCCCTATTGTACAGCGCTGAGCAAACCCTTTGGCGCTATTATAAACTCCCATGTAATAATAATAATAATAACTCACCCCTTCAGTCTCCACCCCCCACCTCACCCCTTCAGTCTCCACCCCCCTCAACACTCACCCTTTCAGTCGCCCCCCCCCTCACCTCCCCCCTTCAGTCTCCGCCCCCTCACCTCTCCCCTCAGTCTCCGCCCCCCTCAACTCACCCCTTCAGTCTCCACCCCCTCAACTCACCCCTTCAGTCTCCACCCCTCACCTCACCCCTTCAGTCTCCGCCCTCTCACCTCACCCCTTCAGTCTCCCCCCCTCGCCTCACCCCTTCAGTCTCCACCCCTCACCTCACCCCTTCAGTCTCCGCCCCCTCAACTCACCCCTTCAGTCTCCACCCCCCACCTCACCCCTTCAGTCTCCCCCCCTCAACTCACCCCTTCAGTCGCCACCCCTCACCTCACCCCTTCAGTCTCCCCCCTCACCTCACCCCTTCAGTCTCCGCCCCCGCAACTCACCCCTTCAGTCTCCACCCCCTCAACTCACCCCTTCAGTCTCCACCCCTCACCTCACCCCTTCAGTCTCCGCCCTCTCACCTCACCCCTTCAGTCTCCGCCCCCTCGGCTCACCCCTTCAGTCTCCGCCCCCTCGGCTCACCCCTTCAGTCTCCGCCCGAATCACCCGCCTACTGAACGACATATCAGACTGGATGTCACTCCATTTCCTCAAACTCAACCTCTCCAAAACCGAGCTCCTAGTCTCCCCCCCAGCCCCCCCCCCCCCTATCCTTTCCATCATGACCAACAACTCCACCATCACTCCCACCCCACCAGCCAAAGTCCTGGGTGTCACTCTAGACTCCAATCTGTCCTTCCAACCCCATGTCCAATCGCTGGCAAACTCATGCAGGCTCCGCCTCCGCAACATCTCCAAGATACGTTCCTAACACCAGACACCACTAAACTACGCGATCACTCCCTCATCATCTCACGCCTGGACTACTGAAACTCCCTCCTCACCGGCCTCCCTCATCACAGACTATCCCGAACTCAGCAGCCAGACTCATCCACCTCACCAACCGCTCCGCTTCTGCCACCACCCCCTCTGCCAATCCCTCCACTGGCTTCTCGATTGCCCAACATCAAATTCAATATATTAACTCTGACATACAAAGCCATTCATAACTCCGCCCCAAACTACCTCACTGACCTGATACCCAAATACCACCCAACCCGTAATCTTCGCTCCTCACAGGACCTCCTACTCTCTAGTTCCCTGGTCTCCTCCTCCCACACCCGACTGCAGGACTTCTCTAGGATTTCCCCATCCTCTGGAACTCCCTACCCCAATCCTTCAGACTGTCACCTTCCCTCCTCACCTTCAGGTGCACCCTGAAAACTCATCTCTTCAGGGAAGCCTACCCCACCCTCACCTAACAGCCGATCTCCTCCACTCCTCCCACCACTCCATCCCCCACAGCCACTTCCTCCTGTACCTTTACCCCCTCCCTCCTAGATTGTAAGCTCCCGGGATCAGGGCCCTCCCCCCTCATGTATTGTATTGTTACTGTATTGTCTCATGTTCTGTCCCCCTATAATGTACAGCTGAGCGAACCTTCTGCCGCCATATAAATCCTCTATAATAATATTAATGATAATAATACCCTGTTGTGGGGAACCTCACAAAGATCCGAGCGACCGGTCAGCTGGCTGTGTGATGTCACCTGCAGGGGGCGGTGCTGACTGTGAGAACACAAAACTCCATCAGCATCACAGAGAGAAGAACGGCGCAATCTGATCGCCTGTAGGCTGTGACCTACCGACCGCACTCCGACCGACCGCATCCCGACCGACCGCATCCCGACCCACCGCATCCCGACCGACCGCACTCCGACCACATCCCGACCGACCGCACTCCGACCGACCGCATCCCGACCGACCGCACTCCGACCGACCACATCCCGACCGACCGCCACCACCGACCGACCGACCCGCATCCCGACCGACCGCACTCCGACCGACTCCGACCGACCGCATCCCGACCGACCACATCCCGACCGACCGCACTCCGACCGACCGCATCCCGACCGACCGCACTCCGACCGACCACATCCCGACCGACCGCACTCCGACGATCCGACCGCATCCGACCGACCGCATCCCGACCCGACCGACCGCACTCCGACCGACCGCATCCCGACCGACCCACATCCCGACCGACCGCACTCCGACCGACCGCATCCCGACCGACCGCATCCCGATCCCCGACCGCACTCCGACCGACCGCATCCCGACCGACCGCATCCCGACCGACCGCATCCCGACCGACCGCATCCCGACCGACCGCATCCCGACCGACCGCACTCCGACCGACCGCACTCCGACCGACCGCATCCCGACCGACCGCACTCCAACCGACCGCATCCCGACCGACCGCACTCCAACCGACCGCATCCCGACCGACCGTATCCCGACCGACCACGATCGACCGATCCGACCCGACCGCATCCCGACCGACCGCACTCCGACCGACCGCACTCCGACCGACCGCATCCCGACCGACCGCAGTCCGACCGACCGCATCCCGACCGACCGCACTCCAACCGACCGCACTCCCGACCGACCGCATCCCGACCGACCGCACTCCGACCGACCGCACACCGACCGACCGCACCCCGACCGACCGCACTCCGACCGACCGCACCCCGACCGACCGCACTCCGACCGACCGCACCCCGACCGACCGCATCCCGACCGACCGCACTCCGACCGACCGCATCCCAACCGTGGCAGTGGGGGGTAATAACATGGTCATTGTGGCAGTGGGGGGGGGGTGTAATAATGTGGCAGTGGGGGGGGGTAATAACATGGTCATTGTGGCAGTGGGGGGTAATAATGTGGCAGTGGGGGGGTTAATAACATGGTCATTGTGGCAGTGGGGGGTAATAATGTGGCAGTGGGGGGGGGTAATAACATGGTCATTGTGGCAGGGGGGGGGTAATAACATGGTCATTGTGGCAGTGGGGGGTAATAATGTGGCAGTGGGGGGGGTAATAACATGGTCATTCTGGCAGTGGGGGGGTAATAACATGGTCAGTGGGGGGGGTAATAACATGGTCATTGTGGCAGTGGGGGGTAATAATGTGGCAGTGGGGGGGGGGGGTAATAACATGGTCATTGTGGCAGTGGGGGGTAATAATGTGGCAGTGGGGAGGGTAATAACATGGTCATTGTGGCAGTGGGGGGTAATAATGTGGCAGTGGGGGGGGGGGGTAATAACATGGTCATTGTGGCAGTGGGGGGTAATAATGTGGCAGTGGGGGGGGGTAATAACATGGTCATTGTGGCAGTGGGGGGGTAATAATGTGGCAGTGGGGAGGGTAATAACATGGTCATTGTGGCAGTGGGGGGGGGGTAATAACATGGTCATTGTGGCAGTGGGGGGGGTAATAACATGGTCATTGTGGCAGTGGGGGGGGTAATAACAAGGTCATTGTGGTAGTGGGGGGTAATAATGTGGCAGTGGGGGGGGGGGTAATAACAAGGTCATTGTGGTAGTGGGGGGTAATAATGTGGCAGTGGGGGGGGTAATAACATGGTCATTGTGGCAGTGGGGGGGGTAATAATGTGGCAGTGGGGGGGTAATAATGTGGCAGGGGGGGGGGGTAATAACATGGTCATTGTGGCAGTGGGGGGTAAATAATGTGGCAGTGTGGGGGGGGGGGTAATAACATGGTCATTGTGGCAGTGGGGGGGGGGGGGTAATAATGTGGCAGTGGGGGGGGGGTAATAATGTGGCAGTGGTTAGGGTAATAACATGGTCATTGTGGCAGTGGGGGGGGGTAATAATGTGGCAGTGGGGGGGGGTAATAACATGGTCATTGTGGCAGTGGGGGGGGGTAATAATGTGGCAGTGGGGGGGGGGTAATAACATGGTCATTGTGGCAGTGGGGGGGGGTAATAATGTGGCAGTGGGGGGGGGGGGGGGTAATAACATGGTCATTGTGGCAGTGGGGGGGGGGTAATAATGTGGCAGTGGGGGGGGGGTAATAACATGGTCATTGTTGCAGTGGGGGGGGGGGTAATAATGTGGCAGTGGGGGGGGTAATAACAAGGTCATTGTGGCAGTGGGGAGGGTAATAACAAGGTCATTGTGGCAGTGGGGGGGGGGGTAATAACATGGTCATTGTGGGTGGGGGGGGGGGGTAATAACAAGGTCAGTGAGTTGATGTGTCGGCAGTGAAGCGGTTAATCCGTTGCAGACAGATGGCAGAACCCCCCCCCTCCCCCCCCCCCCCCCCCTCCCTGTATGAGGAATCAGCACTGACTGGATGACAGAGGAGCTGCTGTCCCTTTAAGAGCCGAGCGACACAAAGACAGGAGCTGAGGACAGCGCAGGGGGCGCCAACACTGGACACCCCCCATGCAAGGGGCACCGAGAACCTGACACCTCCCATGCAAGGGGCACCGAGAACCTGACACCCCCCATGCAAGGGGCACCGAGAACCTGACACCCCCCTCCACCTATACAAGGGGCACCGAGAACCTGACACCCCCCATCCACCTATACAAGGGGCACCGAGAACCTGACACCCCCCTTCCATCTATACAAGGGGCACCGAGAACCTGACACCCCCATCCACCTATACAAGGGGCACCGAGAACCTGACACCCCCCATCCACCTATACAAGGGGCACCGAGAACCTGAAACCCCTCGTCCATCTATACAAGGGGCATCGAGAACCTGACACCCCCCATCCATCTATACAAGTGGCATCGAGAACCTGACACCCCCCATCCATCTATACAAGGGGCACCGAGAACCTGACACCCCCCCCATCCATCTATACAAGGGGCACCGAGAACCTGACACCTCCCCATCCACCTATACAAGGAGCATCGAGAACCTGACACCCCCCTTCCATCTATACAAGGGGCACCGAGAACCTGACACCCCCATCCACCTATACAAGGGGCACCGAGAACCTGACACCCCCCATCCACCTATACAAGGGGCACCGAGAACCTGAAACCCCTCGTCCATCTATACAAGGGGCATCGAGAACCTGACACACCCCCCCATCCATCTATACAAGTGGCATCGAGAACCTGACACCCCCCCATCCATCTATACAAGGGGCACCGAGAACCTGACACCCCCCCATCCATCTATACAAGGGGCACCGAGAACCTGACACCTCCCATCCACCTATACAAGGAGCATCGAGAACCTGACAACACCCCCCCCATCCATCTATACAAGGGGCATCGAGAACCTGACACCCCCCCCATCCACCTATACAAAAAGCATTCAGAACCTGACACCCCCCCATCCTTCTTTTCAAGGGAACTGAGAACCTGACACCCCCCCATCCATCTATTCAAGGGGCATCGAGAACCTGACACCCCCCATCCTTCTATTCAAGGGGAACTGAGAACCTGACACCCCCCCATCCATCTATACAAGGGGCACCGAGAACCTTACACCCCCCTCCACCTATATAAGGGGCAACAAAAACCTGACACCCCCCATCCATCTATACAAGGGGCGCCGAGAACCTGAAAAACCCCCCATCCACCTATACAAGGGGCACCAAGAACCTGACACCTCCCATCCACCTATACAAAGGGCATCGAGAACCTGACACCCCCCATCCATCTATACAAGGGGCACCGAGAACCTGACACCCCCCCATCCATCTATACAAGGGGCGCACCGAGAACCTGACACCCCCCATCCACCTATACAAGGGGCACTGAGAACTTGACAACCCCCCATCCACCTATACAAGGGGCGCCGAGAACCTTACACCCCCCCTCCACCTATACAAAGGGCATCGAGAACCTGACGCCCCCCCATCCACCTATACAAGGGGCATCGAGAACCTGACACCCCCCATCCATCTATACAAGGGGCACCGAGAACCTGACACCCCCCATCCACCTATACAGGGGCACCGAGAACCTGACACCCCCCATCCATCTATACAAGGGCGCCGAGAACCTGACCACCCCCCATCCACCTATACAAGGGGCACCGAGAACCTGACACCCCCATCCACCTATACAAGGGGCACCGAGAACCTGACACCCCCCATCCATCTATACAAGGGGCACCGAGAACCTGACCAACCCCCATCCATCTATACAAGGGGCGCCGAGAACCTGACCAAACCCCCATCCATCTATACAAGGGGCACCGAGAACCTGACAACCCCCCATCCACCTATACAAGGGGCACTGAGAACCTGACACCCCCCCATCCACCTATACAAGGGGCACCGAGAACCTGACACCCCCCCATCCACCTATACAAAGGGCCCCATTGAGAACCTGACCCCCCCATCCACCTATACAAGGGGCACCGAGAACCTGACACCCCCCATCCACCTATACAAGGGGCATCGAGAACCTGACAACCCCCCATCCATCTATACAAGGGGCACCGAGAACCTGACCACCCCCATCCACCTATACAAGGGGCACCGAGAACCTGACACCCCCCCATCCACCTATACAAGGGGCACCGAGAACCTGACAACCCCCCATCCACCTATACAAGGGGCACCGAGAACCTGACACCCCCCATCCATCTATACAAGGGGCATCGAGAACCTGACACCCCCCCCCCCATCTATACAAGGGCACCGAGAACCTGACACCCCCCATCCATCTATACAAGAGGCACCGAGAACCTGACACCCCCCCATCCACCTATACAAGGGGCACTGAGAACCTGACACCCCCCCATACCACCTATACAAGGGGCATTGAGAACCTGACACACCCCCCATCCACCTATACAAGGGGCATCGAGAACCTGACACCCCCCATCCACCTATACAAGGGGCACCGAGAACCTGACACCCCCCCCATCCACCTATACAAGGGCATCGAGAACCTGACACCCCCCATCCATCTATACAAGGGGCACCGGAACCTGACACCCCCCATCCATCTATACAAGGGGCACCAAGAACCTGACAACCCCCCCCCCATCCACCTATACAAGGGGCCTCGAGAACCTGACACCCCCCATCCACCTATACAAGGGCACCGAGAACCTGACACCCCCCCATCCACCTATACAAGGGGCATCGAGAACCTGACACCCCCCCCATTCATCTATACAAGGGGCACCGAGAACCTGACAACCCCCCATCCACCTATACAAGGGGCACCGAGAACCTGACACCCCCCATTCACCTATACAAGGGGCATCGAGAACCTGATACCCCCATCCACCTATACAAGGGGCATCGAAAACCTGACACCCCCCCCATCCACCTATACAAGCGACACGAGAACCCGATACCCCCTATACAAGGGGCACCGAGAACCTTGTCACCCCCCCATCCACCTATACAAGGGGCATCGAGAAGCTGACACCACCCCCATCCACCTATACAAGGGGCATCGAGAACCTGACACCCCCCATCCATCTATACAAGGGGCATCGAGAAGCTGACACCCCCCCATCCACCTATACAAACGGCACGAGAACCTGACACCCCCCATCCACCTATACAAGGGGCATTGAGAACCTGACACCCCTCATCCACCTATACAAGGGGCATTGAGAACCTGACACCCCCCATCCACCTATACAAGGGGCATTGAGAACCTGACACCCCCCCCCATCCACCTATACAAGAGCATTGAGAACCTGACACCCCCCAATCCACCTATACAAGGGGCACCGAGAACCTGACACCCCCATCCCCCCCATCCACCTATACAAGGGGCACCGAGAACCTGACACACCCCCCATCCACCTATGCAAGGGGTACCAGAGAACCTGAAACCCCCCATCCACCTATACAAGGGGCACCTGAGAACCTGACACCCCCCATACACCTACACAAGGGGCATCGAGAACCTTTCACCCCCCATCCACCTATACAAGGGGCACCGAGAACCTGACACCCCCCATACACCTACACAAGGGGCACTGAGAAGCCTTTTCACCCCCCATCCACCTATATAAGGGGCAACGAGAACCTGATACCCTCTATCCACCTATACAAGGGGCATCGAGAACCTGACAACCCCCATCTACCTATACAAGGGGCATTGAAAACCTGACACCCCCCCATCCATCTATACAAGGGGCACCGAGAACCTGACACCCCCCCCATCCACCTATACAAGGGGCACCGAGAACCTGACACCCCCCATCCACCTATGCAAGGGGTACCGAGAACCTGAAAACCCCCATCCACCTATACAAGGGGCACTGAGAACCTGACACCCCCCATCCACCTACACAAGGGGCACTGAGAACCTGACACCCCCCCATCCACCTATACAAGGGGCACCGAGAACCTGACACACCCCCCATACACCTACACAAGGGCACTGAGAGCCTTGACACCCCCCATCCACCTATATAAGGGGCACGAGAACCTGATACCCCTCTATCCACCTATACAAGGGGCATCGAGAACCTGACAACCCCCATCTACCTATACAAGGGGCATTGAAACCTGACACCCCCCCATCCATCTATACAAGGGGCACTGAGAACCTGACACCCCCCATCCATTATACAAGGGGCACTGAGAGCCTTTCACCCCCCCATCCCACCATACCACATAGGGGGCCTCCAGCCAGGAGAGGAGAGAGCACAGCACAAGGAGGGGGCAGTGATCTCCAGATACCCCCATCCACCCTCCCAGTCCAGACATTTCCACATCCCACCCCGCTGGAGAGGACAGACTTGATGAGGAATTCTGGTCTTCCAGACTGGAGAGAGCCCAGCAAAGGACAAACTCTGACATTGACCTGAGACGAGCAAACATCAGACAGTGGCCCCGGGGGCCCCTACCCAGGAGAGACCCCAGGAGATCCGGAGCTGCCAGGGACTGTGATGTGTCTGGGTGGTCCTTGTACCCCCTTCTACCTTCTCGGAGTTAGGATGGCAGGAGTGGAAGCAGCAGATTGTGGAACCTTGTGAGGTGCCATGGAGCTCCCTGCTCTCCCCTCTGCCTACAACATGTACCCCAGGTAGAGGGACCTTACAGACTGGGCCCCCTCACCTGCCCACCTACCTACCCTTCTGTTTGTGTCCGACAATCCCCCAGCACCATGTCCCTGGCATTCTGCGGCACCGACAACAATTCTGCCGCCTACAATGTGGACAATGGGGTCCCTGAATAACGGCTGCTTCGTGGATGCCCTGAATGTGGTCCCTCATGTGTTCCTCCTCTTCATCACCTTCCCCATCCTCTTCATCGGTGAGTACCTGACCACCTACCATACACCGTATACACTGAACATATCGTGTTGTACTTACCACTGTGTACCCCCCATACCATCCTCTTCCTCTTCATCGTGAGTACCTGACCACCTACCTACACTGTATACACTGAACATATCGTGTACTTACCACTGTGTGCCCCCCTACCATCCTCATCATCACTCTGTGAGTACCTGACCACCTACCTACACCGTATACACTGAACATATCTCAGTGTACTTACCACTGTGTACCCCCCTACCATCCTCATCCTCTTCATCTGTGAGTACCTGACCACCTACCTACACTGTATACACTGAACATATCATGTACTTACCACTGTGTAAGGACCCCCCTACCATCCTCATCATCGGTGAGTACCTGACCACCTACCTACACTGTATACACTGAACATATCATGTACTTACCACTGTGTGCCCCCCTACCATCCTCTTCATCGGTGAGTACCTGACCACCTACTCACCACTGTACTATACACACTGACCCCCAATATACTATACACACTGACCCCCAATATACTATACACACTGACCCCCTATATACTATACACACTGACCCCCTATATACTATACATACTGACCCCCATATACTATACATACTGACCCCCAAATATACTATACATACTGACCCCCCTATATACTATACACACTGACCCCCAATATACTATACATACTGACCCCCTATATACTATACACACTGACCCCCTATATACTATACACAACTGACCCCCTATATACTATACACACTGACCCCCCTATATACTATACATACTGACCCCCTATATACTATACATACTGACCCCCTATATACTATACATACTGACCCCCAATATACTATACATACTGACCCCCCTATATACTATACACACTGACCCCCAATATACTATACACACTGACCCCCTATATACTATACACACTGACCCCCCAATATACTATACACACTGACCCCCTATATACTATACATACTGACCCCCAATATACTACACACTACTGACCCCCTATATACTATACACTGACCCCCAATATACTATACACACTGACCCCCCTATATACTATACACACTGACCCCCAATATACTATACATACTGACCCCCCTATATACTATACACACTGACCCCCTATATACTATACACACTGACCCCCAATATACGAGATACATACTGACCCCCCTATATACTATACATACTGACCCCCTATATACTATACAACACTGAGCCCCCCCTATATACTATACACACTGACCCCCTATATACTATACATACTGACCCCCTAATATACTATACACACTGACCCCCTATATAACTATACACACTGACCCCAAATATACTATACTACACTGACCCCCAATATACTATACATACTGACCCCCAATATACTATACACTACTGACCCCCAATATACTATACATACTGACCCCCTATAATACTATACACACTGACCCCCTATATACTAACACACACTAACCCCTATATACTATACAATACTTAAAAATACCCCCCTATATACTATACACACTGACCCCCATATACTATACATACTGACCCCCTATATACTATACATACTGACCCCCAATATACTATACACCACTACCCCCTATATACTATACACACTGACCCCCTATATACTATACACAACTGACCCCCAATATACTATACATACTGACCCCCAATATACTATACTACTGACCCCCTATATACTATACATACTGACCCCCCAATATACTATACATACTGACCCCCTATATACTATACACACTGACCCCCAATATACTATACATACTGACCCCCAATATACTATACACACTGACCCCCTATATACTATACACACTGACCCCCCAATATACTATACACACTGACCCCCAATATACTATACACACTGACCCCCTATATACATTACATACACCACTGACCCCCAATATACTATACATACTGACCCCCCAATATACTATACATAACTGACTGACCCCTATATACTATACATACTGACCCCCAATATACTATACACACTGACCCCTAATACTATACATACTGACCCCCAATATACTATAACACACTGACCCCCCAATATACTATACATACTGACCCCCAATATACTATACATACTGACCCCCAATCATAACTAAACATACTGACCCCCAATATACTATACATACTGACCTATATATACTATACACACTGACCCCCAATATACTATACATACTGACCCCCTATATATATATACACACTGACCCCCAATATACTATACATACTGACCCCCCAATATACATACATACTGACCCCCAATGATAGCTATACATACTGTACCATACACACTTCCCCCCAATATACTATACACACTGACCCCCTATATACTATACATACTGACCCCCAATATACTATACACACTGACCCCCTATTATACTATACACACTGACCCCCTATAATACTATACACACTGACCCCCGAGATATACTCACACACTGACCCCCAATATACTATACATACTGACCCCCAATATACTATACATACTGACACCCCCAATAAACTATACATACTGCCCCCAATATACTCACACACTGACCCCCCAATATACTATACACACTGACCCCCTATATACTATACACACTGACCCCCTATATACTATACACACTGACCCCCTAATATACTCATACATACTGACCCCCTATATACTATACACACTGAGACCCCCTATATACTATACATACTGACCCCCAACTATACTCCCACATTCTATAATACTGACCCCCTATATACTATAACCACTGACCCCCTATATACTATACATACTGACTGACCCCAATATACTATACACACTGACCCCCCTATATACTATACATACTGACCCCCCAATACTATACATCCTCTGACAATATACTAACGTGACTGACAGGTTCCCCTATATACTATACACACTGACCCCCCTACTATATACTATACATTACTGACCCCCCCCAATACTATCATACTGATACCCAAACATTATACTATACACACTGACCCCCAATATACTATACACACTGACCCCCATATACGTATACACACTGACCCCCCAATATACTATACACACTGACCCCCAATATACTATACATACTGACCCCCCTATATACTATACACACTGACCCCCTATATACTATACACTACTGACCCCCTATATACTATACATACTGACCCCCCTAATATACTATACATACTGACCCCCAATATACTATACACACTGACCCCCTATATACTAAACACACTGACCCCCAATATACTATACACACTGACCCCCTATATACTATACATACATACTGACCCCCAATATACTATACACACTAACCCCCAATATACTATACATACTGACCCCCTATATACTATACACACTGACCCCCTATATACTATACACACTGACCCCCAATATACTATACACTCTGACCACACTGACCCCCTATATACTATACACACTGACCCCCTATATACTATACACACTGACCCCCAATATACTATACACACTGACCCCCTATATACTATACACACTGACCCCCAATATACTATACACACTGACCCCCTATATACTATACACACTGACCCCCCTATATAACTGGTCCATACTGACCCCCAATATACTATACATACTGACCCCCAATATATACTATACACACTGACCCCCTATATACTATACACACTGACCCCCAATATACTATACACACTGACCCCCTATATATACTATACACACTGACCCCCAATATACTATACACACTGACCCCCTATGCAGATACTATACACACTGACCCCCTATATACTATACATACTGACCCCCTATATACACACTGACCCCCTATATACTATACACACTGACCCCCCAATTATACTATACATACTGACCCCCCTATATACTATACACACCTGACCCCCAATATACTATACACACACTGACCCCCTATATACTATACATACTGACCCCCTATATACCATAACTCACTGACCCCCAATATACTATACATACTGACCCCCAATATACACACTGACCCCCAATATACTATACATACTGACCCCTTATAGTGTATATAGTATATATACCCGGATAGTACAGGGGGTTGGACACAAATATGGAAACCCTCCATGATTGGCTGCAACAGTGATCCATGTTTGGCGGTAAAATTGGAAGTTATGTAACATTCTTTTATTCCCCGCTGTGTGATGAGACACCTAGCCAACATGCGGGAAGTCTCACTTTCCTCGTTTGCTGCCAGTAATCCGGAGTCATGGCAGAGCGTTCCCGAGCTTCACAGAGAGTTCATTGTTGTGTGCCGCTGAGCTCTGCCCGCCTCTGAAGTCGCCGATTTGCCGCGGTTCAGTATGACAGGTTCTGGCGGTTTCTGGGAAAACAGCGCCTGATAATCATAAGCCCCGCCCACATGGCACCTGACCGTAAAGAGACAAAAGGACATTGCAAACCAACGGAAGTGACTGCAGAGCTCAATCTCCGTCTTCCCGGGACTCAGTCTTTGCAGGACTGAGATTGAGCTCTGCAGTCACTTCTCTCATTCCGGGTCCTGCGTAATGTCCTTTTGTCTCTGTCAGTCAGGTGACCATGTGGGCGGGGCTTATCAGACGGCGTGATCCCCGACATTGTATACACCTGTCATAACCTTCCGAACCTCCCGACACGGCAAATACATCGCCGGCAAAACCTGTGAAACAGGACTGAAGTTCCAACCCACCCCAGGCACTACAGGTCCCAATAAAGAACTACCAAACCCAGAGCTCTTCTCTGCAGAAACTCCCCCCCCCTCCGTGTCCTCTGCCCCGTGCCTCTGCCCCCCAACTGTGTCCTCTCCCCCCGTGTGTCCTCTCCCCCCCAACTGTGTCCCTCTCCCCCGTGTCCTCTCCCCCCGTGTTCCCTCACCCCCCAACTGTGTCCTCTCCCCCCCCCCGTGTCCTCTCCCCCCCAACTGTGTCCTCTCCCCCCGTGTCCTCTGCCCCGTGTCCTCTCCCCCCTTGTCCTCTCCCCCCCAACTGTGTCCTCCCCCCCCCCCCGTGTCCCTCTCCCCCCAACTGTGTCCTCTCCCCCCGTGTCCTCTCCCTCTGTGTCCTCTCCCCCCCCAACCTGTCCTCCTCCCCCTGTCCCTCTCCCCCCCAACTGTGTCCTCTCTCCCCGCGTGTCCTCTGCCCCCGTGTCCCTCTCCCCACCAACTGTGTCCTCTCCCCCCGTGTCCTCTCCCCTGTGCCCCGTGCCTCGACTTCCCCCCCCAACTGTGTCCTCTCCCAACCCCTGCAGGTCCTCTCCCCCCGTGTCCTCTCCCCCCCAACTGTGTCCTCCCCCCCGTGTCCTCTCCCCCCCAACTGTGTCCTCCCCCCCCCCCGTGTCCTCTCCCCCCCAACTGTGTCCTCATCCCCCCCGTGGTCCTCTCCCGTGTCCTCTCAGAACCCCCCCTTGTCCTCTGCCCCGTGTCCTCCCCCCCCAACTGTGTCCTCTCCCCCCCAACGGTGTCCTCTCCCCCCTGTGTCCTCTCCCCTCCCTGCAGAACTCTCCCCCCTGTGTCCTCTCCTCCCCCCAACTGTGTCCTCTCCCCCCATGTCCCTACCCCCTCCCCCCCCTGCAGAACTCTCCCCCCCCCCCGTGTCCTCTCCCCTCCCTGCAGAACTCTCCCCCCCGTGTCCTCTACCCCCCCCCCCCCCGCAGAGCTCTCCCCCCCATGTCCTCTCTCCCCCCTGCAGAACTCTAACCCCCTCCGTGTCCTCTCCCCCTGTCCTCCTCCCCCCCCTCCCATGTCCTCTCCCCCTCTGCAGAATTCTCCCCCCCTCCATGTCCTCTACCCTCCTGCAGAACTCACCTGCAGAACGCTCCCCCCCCTGCAGAACTCCCCCCCCTCCATGTCCTCTCCTCCCCCCCGTGTCCTCTACCCCCTTGCAGAACTCTCCCCCCCCCTCGTGTCCCGTGTCCTCTCCCCTCCCTGCAGAACTCTCCCCCCATGTGTCCCTCCCTGCAAAACTCTCCCCCCTACCGTGTCCTCTCCCTCCCCGCAGAGCTCTCCCCCCCGTTTCTTTTCCCCCCTGCAGAGCTCTCCCCCCCCGTGTCCTCTCACTACCCTGCAGAGCTCTCCTCCCCCCCCCCTCGTGTCCTCTCCTCCACCTGCAGAGCTCTCCCCCCCTCGTGTCCTCTCCACTCTGCAGAGCTCTCCTCCCGTGTCTTTCTCCTACTCTGCAGAGCTCTCCCCCCCCCCGTGACCCTCTCCACTCTGCAGACTCTCCCTCTCCCCCCCCCCCCCTCCCCCGTATCCTCTCCACTCTGCAGAGCTCCCCCCCCCAGTCCTCTCCACTCTGCAGAGCCCCCCCCCCCCTATCCTCTCCACTCTGCAGAGCTCCCCCCCCCCATGTCCTCTCCACTCTGCAGAGCTCCCCCCCCCCATGTCCTCTCCACTCTGCAGAGCTCCCCTCCCCTGTCCTCTCCACTCTGCAGAGCTCCCCCCCCCTCCTCTCCACTCTGCAGAGCTCTCCCCCCCCCCCAGAGCTCCCCCCCCCCCCATGTCCTCTCCACTCCTCTGCAGAGCTCTCCTCCCCTGTCCTCTCCACTCTGCAGAGCTCCCCTCCTCCCGTGTCCTCTCTCCACTCTGCAGAGCTCTCCCCCCCTCCTCTCCACTCTGCAGAGCTATCCCCCCCTGTCCTCTCCACTCTGCAGAGCTCTCCCCCCCCCCCATGTCCTCTCCACTCTGCAGAGCTCTCCCCCCTCCCCCCTGTCCTCTCCACTCTGCAGAGCTCCCCCCCCTGTCCTCTACACTCTGCAGAGCTCCCCCCCCCCAGTGTCCTCTCCTCTCAGAGCACTCCCCCCTGTCCTCTCCACTCTGAGCTCTCCCCCCGTCCTCGTACACTCTGCAGAGCTCTCCCCCCCCTGTCCTCTCCACTCTGCAGAGCTCTCCCCCCCCCCTGTCCTCTGCACTCTGCAGAGCTCTCACCTCCCCCCCCCCGTCCTCTCCACTCTGCAGAGCTCTCCCCCCCCCTGTCCTCTCCACTCTGCAGAGCTCTCCTCCCCTGTCCTCTCCACTCTGCAGAGCTCTCCTCCCCTGTCCTCTCCCACTCTGCAGAGCTCCCCCCCCCCTGTCCTCTCCACTCTGCAGAGCTCTCCCTCCCCCCCTGTCCTCTCCACTCTGCAGAGCTCCCCCCCCCGTGTCCTCTCCACTCTCTGCAGAGCTCCCCCCCCTGTGTCCTCTCCACTCTGCAGAGCTCCCCCCCATTCCCCCCCGTGTCCTCTCCACTCTGCAGAGCTCTCCCCCCTGTCCTCTCCACTCTGCAGAGCTCTCCCCCCTCCCCCCTGCAGAGCTCCTCCTCTCTCACTCTGCAGAGCTCTCCCCCCCTGTCCTCCTCTCCACTCTGCAGAGCTCTCCCCCCCCCCCGTGTCCTCTCACTCTGCAGAGCTCTCCCCCCCGTCCTCTCCACTCTGCAGAGCTCCCCCCCCCCGTATCCTCTCCACTCTGCAGAGCTCCCCCCCCCCCGTCCTCTCCACTCTGCAGAGCCCCCCCCCCCCCCCCGTGTCCTCTCCACTCTGGCAGATCCTCCCCCCCCCCCCCCCCCCCCGTCCTCTCCACTCTGCAGAGCTCTCCCCCCCTTGTCCTCTCCACTCTGCAGAGCTCCCCCCCCCCCCGTCCTCTCCACTCTGCAGAGCTCCCCCCCCCCCCATGTCCTCTCCACTCTGCAGAGCTCTCCCCCCCCCGTCCTCTCCACTCTGCAGAGCTCTCCCCCCCCCGTCCTCTCCACTCTGCAGAGCGTCCTCTCCCCCTCCCCCCCCCGTCCTCTCCACTCTGCAGAGCTCTCCCCCCCCCCCCCTCTCCACTCTGCAGCGCTGAGCGGTTTAATGGGGTCATGCTCCATCATCCTCTGCACACCAGCTGAAAGGTTGGATCAGGCTCACAGGGGCGCACCCTGAATAGTGTGTGGCTCAGAGCAGTCAGTGACACCATTCCACCCTTCAGCAGCCCCCGGAAATGATTGTCAGCTCTGTGGGTAGAAGCCTCACAATGGGGAAATCCCCCCCCCCCCCAGCGGAGATGTCAGGCTAGGGGAGGGGAGGGGTGACTCTAGTTACCATGGAAACCCAAAACTGATTCATCCAGGCCTATGATTACACAGTGTGCGCTTATTGTATCAATGAGGCAGAGACTCCGCCCACATCGCATTATCCAGCAACGCGCCTGACAACCCTGACAACCGTACCTGTGGTGGGAGATATGGGGGATTCTTTGGTGGGGAGTATGGGGGGGGTCAGGGGTACGGAGGGGCGAGACCCCCAGTCTGCCGAGATTCCCCCCTGTCCCCGGACAGAAATCCTAAACAGGAAGAGAGGGGAATCTTTCTATGGGGACTCCTGGATTGGAGGAGATTTCCTCTCACTTCCTGTTGTGTCTCTGGGACAGGAAGTGAAGGGAGATCCCCGGACAGGAGACGCCCAGAGCACACAATACATGAAGTTTAATCTGTTTATATTCCCCTCCCCCCATCAACATGATAATGATCGTTTCTTAAATAAATCGGTTTTCATTACATTATACCCAGTGATGTCATTACTGGGCCTCTGTGCTTCTCTATGCAATGCAGGCAGATCATGGCTGGTGGGAGGGGCTGGTAGGGTGCTGTACATAGCCTCCTCCTACTCCTCTCAAGAGCCCTCAGTCCTGATGCAGGGAGTGGGTGGGCTCTGGGGAGGAGTTATGCAGATTTCAAAATGCTTTAATGGGTGTCAGTCTGGAGGAGTGGGCTGTATATACATAGGTAACGCCCACATGTGAGGCAGAGCCTGTGATTGATAGAACTGAAATCCAATGAATAAAAGGGGCGGGGCCAGGGACAGTCAGAGGAGGAGAGGGCTAGATGAAGCTGGACGCCATACAGCCCGAAAGTGACAGTAACGCTGGGGAGGAAAGGGGCGGGGCCAGGGCCAGCCGCTGGGGAGGAAAGGGGCGGGGCCAGGAACAGCCGCTGGGGAAAGGGGCGGGGTCAGGAACAGCCGCTGGGAGTAAAGGGCGGGGCCGGGGACAGATGCTAGGAGGAAAGGGCGGGGCCGGGGACAGATGCTGGGAGGAAAGGGGTGGGGCCAGGGACAGCCGCTGGGGAGGAAAGGGGCGGGGCCAGGAACAGCCGCTGGGAGTAAAGGGCGGGGCCGGGGACAGATGCTGGGAGGAAAGGGGGGGGGCCAGGGACAGCCGCTGGGGAGGAAAGGGGGCGGGGCCAGGGACAGACTCTGGGAGTAAAGGACGGGGCCAGGGACAGCCGCTGGGGAGGAAAGGGGCGGGGCCAGGGACAGCCGCTGGGAGTAAAGGGCAGGGCCGGGGACAGATGCTGGGAGGAAAGGGCGGGGCCAGGGACAGCCGCTGGGGAGGAAAGGGGCGGGGCCAGGGGACAGCCGCTGGGGAGGAAAGGGGCGGGGCCAGGGACAGCCGCTGGGAGGAAAGGGGCGGGGCCAGGGACAGCCGCTGGGAGGAAAGGGCGGGGCCAGGGACAGACGCTGGGGAGGAAAGGGGCAGGGACAGGCTGTGGAGGCGAGGGCTAGATGATGCTGGATGTCCTCCAGCCAGGAAATGATGCGGAGCTCCTGATGATTAATTGCCCCTGTGGGGTGTTTGTGTTGCAGGTTGGGGCAGTCAGAGTTCGAAGGTTCACATCCATCACAGCACATGGCTGCACTTCCCGGGGGACACAACCTGCGCTGGATCCTCACCTTCATCCTGCTATTCGTCCTGGTGTGCGAGATCGCGGAGGGCGTCGTGTCCGACGGGTGAGACGGGTGACATCATCACACCCCTGGAGCACATGACATGGCCCCTCCCTCCCTGGGGTCACCATTAATCATGTCTCAGTGGGGGGGCGCTCTGACCTTGGTTGGGGCATTTTGTGTTTCAGGTGCTAAAAATACATACCCCCACCCCCTCCCCCATCCCCGCCCCGCTGTGCTCTCCTCCCCCACAAAAATCATAGCAGCTGTTGGGTGAGGAAACCTGGGGGGGGGACTCCACTGTACATGAGACAGGCTGGCAGACAGGTTCCCCACTGTAGTAGATGAGACAGGCTCGCAGACAGGTTCCCCACTGTAGATGAGGCAGGCTCGCAGACAGGTAGACAGGCTGGCAGACAGGTTCCCAACTGTAGATGAGACAGGCTGGCAGACAGATTCCCCACTGTAGATGAGACAGACTCGCAGACAGGTTCCCCATGTGGATGGATGCAGGCAGGCTGTAGATGCAGACAGACTCGCAGACAGATTCCCCACTGTAGATGAGACAGACTTGCAGACAGGTTCCCCATTGTGGATGAGGCAGGCTGGCAGGTTCCCCACTGTAGATGAGACAGGCTGGCAGACAGGTTCCCAACTGTAGATGAGACAGGACTCGAAGACAGGTTCCCCACTGTAGATGAGGCAGGCTCGCAGACAGGTTCCCCACTGTAGATGAGACAGACTCGCAGACAGGTTCCCCACTGTACACGAGACAGACTCGCAGACAGGTTCCCCACTGTACATTAGACAGGCTGGCAGACAGGTTCCCCACTGTAGATGAGACAAGGACATGGCTGAGATCCCTGGGGGGGGGGGATCTGTGAGGAGGCAAGGACATGGCTGAGATCCTTGGGGGTGGGATCTGTGAGGAGAAAAGGACATGGCTGAGATCCTTGGGGGTGGGACCTGTAAGGAGATAAGGACATGGCTGAGATCCTTGGGGGGGTGGAAGGAAATCTGTGAGAAGACAAAAACATGGCTGAGATCCTTGGGGGTGGGACCTGTGAGGAGACGACATGGCTGAGATCCTTGGGGGTAGGACCTGTGAGGAGACAAGGACATGGCTGAGATCCTTTGGGGGGATCTGTGAGGAGACAAGGACCTGGCTGAGATCCTGGGGGGTGGGTGGGATCTGTGAGGAGGCCAGGACATGGCTGAGATCCTTGAGGGTGGGATCTGTGAGGAGGCAAGGACATGGCTGTGATCCTTGGGGGTGGGATCTGTGAGGAGACAAGGACATGACTGAGATCCTTGGGGGTGGGATCTGTGAGGAGACAAGGACATGGCTGAGATCCTTGGGGTGGGATCTGTGAGGAGACAAGGACATGGCTGAGATCCTTGGGGGTGGGACCTGTGAGGAGACAAGGACATGGCTGAGATCCGTGGGGGTGGGACCTGTGAGGAGACCAGGACATGGCTGAGATCCTTGGGGGGGATCTGTGAGGAGACAAGGACATGGCTGGGGATCCTGTGAGGGGGTGCTGAGATCTGTGAGGAGACAAGGACATGGCTGAGATCCTTGGGGGTGGGATCTGTGAGGAGACAAGGACATGGCTGAGATCCTTTGGGGGGTGGGATCTGTGAGGAGACAAGGACATGGCTGAGATCCTTTGGGGGGATCTGTGAGGAGACAAGGACATGGCTGAAATGCTGGGGGGTGGGACCTGTGAGGAGACAAGGACATGGCTGAGATCCTGGGGGGGGGGGGATCTGTGAGGAGGCAAGGACATGCTGAGATCCTTGGGGGGGGGGGGGGGGACTGTCTGAGAGTTCCTTTTGTGAGAAGACAAGGACATGTCTGAGATCCTTGGGGGTGGGTAGGATCTGTGAGGAGACAAGGACATGGCTGAGATCCTTGGGGGTGGGATTTGTGAGGAGGCAAGCACATGGCTGAGATCTTGGGGGTGGGATTTGTGAGGAGGCAAGCACATGGCTGAGATTCTTGGGGGTGGGATCTGTGAGGAGGCAAGGACATGGCTGAGATCCTTGGGGGTGGGTGGGATCTGTGAGGAGGCAAGGACCTGTCTGAGATCCTTGGGGGTGGGTGGGATCTGTGAGGAGACAAGGACATGGCTGAGATCCTTGGGGGTGGGATTTGTGAGGAGGCAAGCACATGGCTGAGATCCTTGGGGGTGGGATCTGTTGTGAGGAGGCAAGCACATGGCTGAGATCCTTGGGGGTGGGATTTGTGAGGAGGCAAGCACATAGCTGAGATCCTTGGGGGGGGGGAATCTGTGAGGAGACCAGGACATGGCTGAGATCCTTGGGGGTGGGACCTGCTGAGACGACATGGCTGAGATCCTTGGGGGTAGGATCTGTGAGGAGACAAGGACATGGCTGGCTGAGATCCTTGGGGGGGATCTGTGAGGAGACAAGGACCTGGCTGAGATCCTTGGGGGGTGGGTGGGATCTGTGAGGAGGCCAGGACATGGCTGAGATCCTTGGGGGTGGGATCTCTGAGGAGGCAATGGACATGGGGGTGGGCTGAGATCCTTGGGGGGGGGGGGATCTGTGAGGAGACAAGGACATGGCTGAGATCCTTGGGGTGGGATCTGTGAGGAGACAAGGACATGGCTGAGATCCTTGGGGGTGGGATCTGTGAGGAGACAAGGACAGATCCTTGGGGGGGCTGAGACAATCCATGGCTGAGGGGGGGGGACCTGTGAGGAGACAAGGACATGGCTGAGATCCTTGGGGGTGGGATCTGTGAGGAGACAAGGACATGGCTGAGATCCTTGGGGGTGGGATCTGTGAGGAGACAAGGACATGGCTGAGATCCTTGGGGGGGGGGACAAGGACATGGCTGGGATCTGTGAGGAGACAAGGACATGGCTGAGATCCTGGGGGGGGGGGTGGGATCTGTGAGGAGGCAAGGACATGGCTGAGATCCTTGGGGGTGGATTTGTGAGGAGACAAGGGCACATGGCTGGATCTTTGGGGGGGATCTGTGAGGAGACAAGGACATGGCTGAGATGATCCTTGGGGGTGGGGATTGTGAGGAGGCAAGGACATGGCTGAGATCCTTGGGGGGGGATCTTGTGAGGAGGGACAAGGACATGGCTGAGATCCTTGGGGGTGGGATTTGTGAGGAGGCAAGCACATGGCTGGGATCTTGGGGGGGGGATCTGTGAGGAGGCAAGGACCCTTGGCTGAGATCCTTGGGGTCCATCTGTGAGGAGGCAAGGACCTGTCTGAGATCCTTGGGGGGTGGGTAGATATGTGAGGAGACAAGGACATGGCTGAGATCCTTGGGGGTGGGATTTGTCGGCATATGCACAATGGCTGAGATCCTTGGGGGTGGCAATCACGATGGTGAGGAAGGCATGGACGATGGGCTGAGATCCTTGAGGGGTAGGATTTTGAGGGGGCAAGGACATAGCTGAGATCTTGGGGGGAATCTGTGAGGAGACCAGGACATGGCTGAGATCCTTGGGGGGGGGGGGGATGTGTGAGGATAAGGACATGTCTGAGATCCTTGGGGGTGGGATCTGTGAGGAGGCAAGACAATGGCTGAGATCCTTGGGGGTGGGACCTGTGAGGAGGGTGAATGGCTGATCTTTGGGGTGGGATGAGGAGGCAAGGACTGAGATCCTTGGGGGGGGAGGGGGATATGTGAGGAGGCAAGGACCATGTCTGAGATCCTTGGGGGGGGGGGGGGGGATCTGTGAGGAGGCAAGGACATGGCTGAGATCCTTGTGGGTGGGATCTGTGAGGAGACAAGGACCCTTGAGATCCTTGGGGGGTGGGATCTGTGCAGATGAGGCAAGGACATGGCTGTGAATTTGGGGGTGGGTGGGATCTGTGAGGAGGAAAAGGACCTGTCTTGAGATCCTTGAGGGGCTCTGTGAGGTGCGGACACAGATTCTTCAGGAGTGCAAGGACATGTCTGAGATCCTTGGGTAGGGGATCTGTGGGGACATGGCTGAGATCCTAGTGGGGGGTGGGTGGGATCTTGTGAGGAGACAAGGACCTGTCAGAGATCCTTGGGGGTGGGCCCCTCTGGGGTCCTTGTGAGGAGACAATGGACTGAGATCCTTGGGGGTGGGATTTGTGAGGAGGCAAGCACATGGCTGAGATCCTTGGGGGGGGGATTTGTGAGGATGGCAAGCACATGGCTGAGATCCTTGGGGGTGGGATTTGTGAGGAGGCAAGCACATGGCTGAGATCTTGGGGGGTGGGTGGGGATGGATCTGTGAGGAGACAAGGACATAGCTGAGATCCTTGGGGGTATGGAATCTAGGGTGCCAATGACACAATTTGGGACCTCAGGGGTTGGGGACCAGTGATGCCATGTAGGTGGATCTTCTTCCTTTCCTGTTATGTGGATCACATTCATGTCTCAGTGGCGCCATGTTCGGCGATGACTGGCGATTCCTGCATGGTGCAGGGCTGCACGGGGTCATGTATTGGCGGATGCTGCACAGCCAATCACAGGGAGGGCTCTGGGAGCCCACAGAGGCTGGGGGGGCGGGGCACATAAACCTTTGCTCACTGCTCCTGGGACGTCCCTCTTCCTTACAGACAACCAGGGATTCGCGGGTCAGTTCACCGGCCGGGCCTGAAATGTGACACGGCACACACAGACGATCGGAATCTGGGCTGATCAATCGATGGATCTCCTGAAAGAAACGCTCAGATCCCGGGACTGAGGAGCGCTACAGTGCAGTCACTGGATGGGAGAGAGGACCCGCCCCTTCCGTAGGACCGCCCCTTCCATACACACTGTATATATGATGGAAGATAGGACCGCACCTTCCATAGGACCGCCCCTTCCATAGGACCCCCTTCCATCCTGTATATATGATGGGAGATAGGACCCCCCCTTCCATAGGACCGCCCCTTCCATACACACTGTATATATGATGGGAGATAGGACCGCCCCTTCCATAGGACCGCCCTTCCGTTAGGACCGCCCCTTCCATACACACTGTATATATGATGGGAGATAGGACTGCCCCTTCCATAGGACCCCTTTGGTGGGTGTGAGTCGGTGGGGGGAGTCGGTGGTGAGAGTGGTCAGTGGTGAGAGTCGGCGGTGAGAGTTGTCGGTGGGGGAGTCGGTGAGGGTCGGTGGGGGAGTCGGTGAGGGGGGGTGGTCAGTGGTGAGAGTGAGAGTCGGTGGGGGGAAGTCGGCTGGTGGTGGGAGTCGGCGGTGGTGAGAGTCGGTAGGGGGGGAGTCACGGTGGGAGTCGGCGGTGAGAGTCGGTGGGGGGAGGTTGGCGGTGAGAGTAGGTGGGGGGAGGAGTTGGCGGTGAGAGTCGGTGGGTAGGAGTCAAGGTGGTGAGGGTGGGGGGTCGGTGGTGAGAGTTGGTGGGGGGAGTCGGTGGTGAGAGTCGGCGGTGAGGAGTCGGCGTAGGTGGGGAGTCGGCGGTGGGGAGTTCGGCGGTGGGAGTTGGCGGTGGGGAGTCGGTGGGGGGGGGAGTCGGCGGTGGGGAGTTGGTTGGGCGGTGAGAGTCGGGGGGGGGGGGTCGGTGGTGAGAGGCGGTGGGGAGAGTCGGTGGTGGAGTCGGGGGGTGAGGGTCGTCGGCGGGGGAGTCGGTGGAGTGTGGGAGTCGGCGGGTGGGAGTTGGTGAGGCGGAGTCGGTGGTGAGAGTGGTGGTCGGGGATGGGAGTGGGTGGGGAGAGAGTCAGAGTCGGTGGTGAGTCGGCGGTGGGAGTCGGCGGTGGTGGGAGTTGGCGGTGAGGAGTCGGCGGTTTGGGGAGTTGGCGGTGGTCGGTGGGGTGGAGTCAGTGGTGAGTCGGTTGGTGAGGGGGGGAGTCGGCGGTGAGGAGTCGGCGGTGGTGGGGAGTGGTGTTGAGGGTGAGTCGACGGTGGGAGTCGGCGGTGAGAGTCGGTGGGGGGGAGTCATAGCGGCGGTGGGGGGAGTTGGCGGTGAGAGTCGGTGGGGGGGAGTCACGGTGGGAGTCGGCGGTGAGAGTCGGTGGGGGGGAGTCGGCGGTGGTGGGGAGTTGGCGGTGAGAGTCGGTGGGGGGGAGTCACGGTGGGAGTCGGCGGTGAGAGTCGGTGGGGGGAGGTTGGCGGTGAGAGTCGGTGGGGGGAGATCGGTGGTGAGAGTTGGTGGGGGGGAGTCGGTGGTGAGAGTCGGTGGTGAGTCGGCGGTGAGAGTCGGCGGTGGGAGTCGGGGGGTGGGAGTCAGCGGTGGGGAGTTGGCGGTGAGAGTCGGCGGGTTTGAGTCGGCGCGGTGGGGAGTTGGCGGTGATAGTCGGTGGGGTGGAGTCAGTGGTGAGAGTTGGTGGTGAGTCGGCGGTGGGAGTTGGGGGTTGGGGGGAGGGGGGTGGTCAGGGCGGTGGTGAGTCGGCGGTGGGAGTCGGGGGGGGGGGGAGTTGGCGGTGAGAGTCGGTGGGTTTGAGTCGGCGGTGGGGAGTTGGCGGTGATAGTCGGTGGGGTGGAGTCAGTGGTGAGAGTTGGTGGTGAGTCGGCGGTGGGGTTGGGTGGGGGGAGGAGTTGGTCAGAGTCGGTGGGTGAGTCGGTGGGTGGGAGTCGGCGGTGGGGAGTGGGCGGTGGGGAGTGGCGGTGGGGTGGGGTGGAGGGGGAGGTCGACGGTGGGGTCGGCGGTGAGAGTCGGTGGGGGGAGTCGGCGGTGGTGGAGTGGTTGGAGGTGTGAGACGGTGGGGAGGAGTCGGCGGTGGAAGTCGGTGGGGGGGGGGAGATGGCGGTGAGAGACGGTGGTGAGTCGGGCGGTGGGAGTCGGCGGGGTGGAGTGGCGGTGGGGAGTCGGCTAGGGTGGGGAGTCAGCGGTGAGAGTCGGTGGGGGGTGGAGTTGGCGGTGGGGAGTCAGGCGGTGGGGTGGTCAGCGTGAGAGTCGGTGGGGTGGAGTTGGCGGTGGTGAGTCGGCGGGTGGGAGTCAGCGGTGGAGAGTCGGTGGGGTGGAGTTGGCGGTGGGGGGAGTCGGCGGTGGGGAGTCAGCGGTGAGAGTCGGTGGTGGAGTTGGGGTGGGGAGTCGGCGGTGGGGAGTCAGCGGTGAGCGGTGGAGTCGGTGGGGTGGAGTCGGTGGATGACACACTCTGATGCGACTCTCTCTCCTCCGCAGGTTCTCCAAGTCCCGCCATCTGCACCTCTACATGCCGGCAGTTATGGCCTTCCTGGCCGCCATCACCTCCATCATCTACTACCACAACATCGAGACCTCCAACTTCCAAAGCTGCTCATAGGTAAGTGATGGTTGGAGGGCAGTGGGCGGGTCATTGTCTGCTCAGGGGCGGTCCTTTATTTCAGTTGATTTCTGATTGGTAAGAGATCATATGTTTTACCATGTGTGTCCTGTGGGGGGAGCTGTGCAACTTCCATACAGAGCACAGTGCAGCCTCAGAGCTGACAGTCTGGGGGGAGGGGGGAGTACAGTGCAATCCAATGATCCACTAACAGTGATTACCTCCATCCCTGGGCCCAACACTCAACTGACACTCGGCCCAACACTCACCCGACACTCGGCCCAACACTCGGCCCGACATTCAGCTCTGGGCCCAACACTCACCCAACACTTCACCGGACATTCAGCTCTGGGCCCAACACTCGGCTCTGGGTCCGACATTCAGCTGGGCCCAACACTCAACCCGACACTCGGCCCGACATTCAGCCCGACACTCAATCCGTGTATCTGGCATTGTGTATCTGGAGCCGTGTATCTGGCATCCTGTATCTGGAGCCGTGTATCTGGCGCTTTTGTGTATCTGGAGCCATGTATCTGGCGCCGTGTATCTGGGCGCCGTGTATCTGGAGCCATGTATCTGGAGCCATGGCGCCGTGTATCTGGAGCCGTGTATCTGGAGCCATTGTATCTGGGAGCCTGTATCTGGAGCCGTGTGTGTTAGGAATCTAGGAGTGACCAGAAAGGTGTGGACTGACACAGGGAAACACAGTTAGCGTGGTCAGACGGGCCAGGTCAGCAATGTGCGGGCAGCAAGGTACCGGAGGATCAGGCAGAGAATGGTCAGGGTCACAAGCCGGGTTCAACAGGAGACGATCAGCAGAGGTCAGGATCAAGCAGGGTCAGCAACGAGGCAGGAAACACAAGATACCAGGTACAGAGGCTCATGGGAAAACATACACCAAGGCCCAGATCACAAGCCTGGTCATGCCTTAAATACACCTCCTGCAATCAGCCCCAGGTTTGGCTGATTGCAGAAGTGAGCTTCTGGCTGCTGAGAGCACCCGCTGGTCAGCCCTGGTACTGCAGCCCATACGGCAGGTGAGTCCCACCACCAGTGCTGAGTCCATTCCTGACACCGTGTATCTGGAGCCATGTATCTGTATCTGGCATCCTGTATCTGGAGCCATGTATCTGGCGTCCTGTATCTGGAGCCATGTATCTGGAGCCATGTATCTAGAGCCATGTATCTGGAGCCATGTATCTGGCGTCCTGTATCTGACGCCGTGTATCTGGCGCCGTGTATCTGGTGTCGCTCTCGGAACGCTCATCAATGATTCATCGCAGACAGGAGACAGAATTGTCTTTCCACTGCCTCTCCCATCCCCCACTGCGGAGCTCACAGGACGCCGCGCACCCCACCAACACCGGCCTATGACTCATCAGAGAATATTCTGTGTCCCCCGCATAGCGTCAGTCATGACATTGGGGGGACAGTCAGGAGCCATGACATTGGGGACAGTCAGGAGCCATGACATTGGGGGACAGTCAGGAGCCATGACATTGGGGACAGTCAGGCCAGCCAGTCGGAGCCATGACATTGAGGGACAGTCAAGAGCCATGACATTGAGGGACAGTCAGGGGCCATGATTTTGGGGGGAGCCAGTGACAGGGGCCATTACATTGGGGGACAGTCAGGAGCCATTACATTGAGGGACAGTCAGGAGCCGTGACATTGGGGGGACAGTCAGGAGCCGTGATATTGAGGGACAGTCAGGAGCCATGACATTGGGGACAGTCAGGAGCCATGACATTGGGGGACAGTCAGGAGCCATGACATTGGGGACAGTCAGGAGCCATGACATTGGGGACAGTCAGGAGCCAGTGATGTATTGAGGGACAGTCAGGAGGGCCATGACATTGGGGGACAGTCAGGAGCCATGACATTGGGGGACAGTCAGGAGCCATGACATTGGGGACAGTCAGGAGCCATGATATTGGGGGGACAGTCAGGAGCCATGACATTGGGGGACAGTCAGGAGCCATGACATTGGGGGACAGTCAGGGAGCCATGACATTGAGGGACAGTCAGGAGCCATGACATTGGGGACAGTCAGCCATGATATTGAGGGGACAGTCAGGAGCCATGACATTGGGGGACAGTCAGGAGCCATTGTTCAAGGAGCCATGACATTGGGGGACAGTCAGGAGCCATGACATTGGGGGACAGTCAGGAGCTATGATATTGGGGACAGTCAGGAGCCATGACATTGGGGGACAGTCAGGAGCCATGACATTGGGGGACAGTCAGGAGCCATGACATTGGGGGACAGTCAGGAGCCATGACATTGGGGGACAGTCAGGAGCCATGACATTGGGGGGGGACAGTCAGGAGCCATGCCATGACATTGGGGGGACAGTCAGGAGCCATGACATTGGGGACAGTCAGGAGAGCCATGACATTGGGGGACAGTCAGGAGCCATGACATTGGGGGACAGTCAGGAGCCATGACATTGGGGGACAGTCAGGAGCCATGATATTGGGGGACAGTCAGGAGCCATGACATTGGGGACAGTCAGGAGCCATGACATTGGGGACAGTCAGGAGCCATGACATTGGGGACAGTCAGGAGCCATGACATTGAGGGACAGTCAGGAGCCATGACATTGGGGGACAGTCAGGAGCCATGACATTGGGGGACAGTCAGGCCAGACCATGAGCCATGATTGGGGGACAGTCAGGAGCCATGACATTGGGGACAGTCAGGAGCCATGACATTGGGGGAGCCATGACATTGTGGGGGACAGTCAGGAGCCATGACATTGGGGACAGTCAAGAGCCATGACATTGAGGGACAGTCAGTCAGGAGCCATGACATTTGGGGACAGTCAGGAGCCATGACATTGGGGACAGTCAGGAGCCATGACATTGGGGGACAGTCAAGAGCCATGACATTGGGGGACAGTCAGGAGCCATGACATTGGGGGACAGTCAGGAGCCATGACATTGGGGGACAGTCAGGAGCCATGACATTGGGGGACAGTCAGGAGCCATGACATTGGGGGACAGTCAAGGAGCCATGACATTGAGGGACAGTCAGTCAGGAGCCATGACATTGGGGGACAGTCAAGTCAGGAGCCATGACATTGGGGGACAGTCAGGAGCCATGATATTGAGGGACAGTCAGGAGCCATGATATTGGGGGACAGTCAGGAGCCATGACATTGGGGGACAGTCAGGAGCCATGACATTGGGGGACAGTCAGGAGCCATGACATTGGGGGACAGTCAGAGCCATGACATTGAGGGACAGTCGTCAGGAGCCATGACATTGGGGGACAGTCAGGAGCCATGACATTGGGGACAGTCAGGAGCCCATGACATTGGGGGACAGTCAGTCAGGAGCCATGACATTGGGGGACAGTCAGGAGCCATGACATTGGGGGACAGTCAGGAGCCATGAATATTATGACATTGGGGACAGTCAGGAGCCATGATATTGGGGGACAGTCAGGAGCCATGACATTGAGGGACAGTCAGGAACACACCTGGGGGTACACATTAATACTGCGGGAAGACAGGTCAGGTTTATTTTGGGGGGCTGAGACTCTATAGGAATCAGACGTTGGTACACCCCAAGACCTGCCAGTCCAGAACATGTCCGGGTGTTCTCATTTATTCCCATGAAGGAGGATGAGATCATGGTGGAAATCCAAGCATGACCTTTAAGAGGAACCATCATTGAAGGTCTCCCAGTCATGGGGGTTGCGTGGCCTTGTCCATACTGTAGATATGAGCCATCCACGATCCTTCTCCCCATTTCTATGAGAACCTCACAGTGTGCTCCCCTCTGCGCCTGTTGGCTCATTCTCCAGCATGTGGTCAGTGTTGGTGGTCTGTGGCCGGCCCCATGTCTGAGGAGCACACACGATGGGTGATCTCGCCAAGCTGCTCTCATCTATTATTGGTTGCGCCATTAATGAGCAGACAATTCATCTTCCAGCATTCTATTAATTCTCCACATACTGGCCACTCATCTCAGCGGTTAGAAGGATGAGGACGCCATCAATTTTTAATACGGTGACAACAAACTCATTTCCTGCACCGCTCTCCAGCGGGGACGGCAGCTCAGGCTTCATAAACAGGAATGAAATCAATCACGGATCTCCGGTCTGGGGAGGGGATCAGTGTCCCGTGTGTGTCCACACGTGGCCTGGAAATGTTGGCTTCTCCCCTCCATACCCAAACACCTAGAGCACATTGTGGGGGTCATTCACTATGGCTGTCATGTGACTAAATGCCCCCCAAGTACTACACACTGCACTGCTGGGGGTCTGTTCATCCATCGGCTGCTCATTTTTAGGTCTGGGTTCCACAATCCTTCTGGAGGCTCATCCAGCAGATCAGAGATGTGGACTTTCCCCTGCACGCCTCCGACCTCACACTAGTGACGCTCTCTGCACCCCTCCGACCTCTAGTGACCTCCCTGCAACTCCGACCTCCTAGTGACCTCTCTGCGACTGAACCCGACCTTAGTGAACAATCGGATTGCACTCCCTCTGACGCCCTAGTGATGGGTGAGCCCCTCCCTGCACCCTCGCCCTCATTGTGATCCATTCTTTTCATAGGCCTCTGAGTATCGTGTGACCTCACCTGACAACCCGTCCGACCTCTAGTGACCTCCTGCTACCCTCGACCTCCTAGTGATCCTCCCTGCACCCCGATTCCTGATTGTGACTCATTGCGTACACTCGACCCTTAGTGACCTCCCTGCCATCTCTATGACCTCCAGGGTCCACAACAAAAAGTAGCTGATCAGGTACCCTCACACCAGGTGCGGATTGGACCATTTGGATATATCCTCTTGGGCACTGCCCGGGGCGCCCGGGGTCAGTAGGGGGCCCCATGAGATAGCCCTGGTACCATTTTTTCATAGGGCTTTTTTGGAGTTTGGACAAGGCCTCACCGGGGACCCATGCTCCCCTATTGCCTGGGGGCCATATTGAGTTGTCAGTCCGCCCTGCCCTCAAACTGCAAGGATTGTGCAAAGACATAGCAGTCTCTTGCTATCATTTGATATCTGGGGTCATGAGCAGTGTTCCCCTCTGTACCTCAAACTTAGGGCTCAAGGATGGAAGCCCGCCTCTACCATTTGATATCCTGGGCCCACCTGAACAGGCAGCCCTCCTCTTGACCTCCAGGGTAAACCAGGATGGAAGTCCTTCTCTCATCTACATTTCCATATCTGTCCCCTCTGCACTTCTGACCATCTTTGGGCCCAAAACTAGTGGCCCAGGGGTCCACATACCGTGCAATAACCTCTGCACACCCTCATAATCTCTGGACCGAAAGCAGCCAGCCCCTGTCTGTCCTCTAAGGCGCCATCATCAATGGGCCCCTATCTGCACCTTCTGACCTCAGGGTCATGAACAGTGGCCCCTGCTGCACCCTCAAACCTCCTGGTCCCAAAGCGGGGCAGCCCCTCTTTACCATTTTCTGCATCCTTTAAGCTCTGGGCCCTGATATAGCAGCCCTTTGTTCTTTTCTGTGAGATTTTATGGACCCAAACAGGGGTCCCCCAACCGCATAGTCTACTTAGGTATGTAAGCAAAGACAAAGGGGGAGAGTTGCAAAAATCTGAGGCTAGCTCTGTCCAACAGGTAAACCAATCAGCTTTTAACAGGTTTTAATGTCTAAAGAGCCTAATTGAAGAAGATGAAGCTAGAAGCTGATTGGCTGCCATGCATAGCTGCACGCAGAATTCTCCCCGGTGCTACAGTTTGAGTTGATACTCCCGGTGTGTCTGTGGCTACAGTCCTAAGTGCGTCTTGTACTCCAGTCGAGTTCTTCAGGCGTACATGGAGCGAGGTGCAGCATTAACATCCCGGTGCACCTGGTGGTATCCACCACATTGATCTCAGCCATGACACTTCGTCATACGCGCATTACCTCTCTGAGTAACGTAGGGGCGGGTTCGGTGATGGGGTATCCGGGAGAAAATAAATCCAAACGACTAATGCGGCTTCTTTAAAGGCTCCCCTAACTGACCCAATTTTCCCTTTCCCCCCCGGCCCCCCTTCCCAAATCAATGGTTTTTAGGGGGGCTCAATAAAACCATTTTTCCCTTCCCCCCCCTTTCCCCGGCCGAAAACAAACGAATAAAAATAGATTTCACCTTCGTTACCCCCAGGAAGATGGAGGCCCCCACTCGGAAGGGTGGAGGCCATACTCAGGAAGATGGGGGCCCTTAACCCGGGAAGGGTGGAGGGGCCATTTTAGGGGGGGGATGGAGGCCATTTTCAGGGGGGATGGAGCCCCAAATCAGGAGGATGGAGCCCCCATCAAAGGGGGATGGAGCCCATATTTAGGGATGGAGCCCCTACTAGGGGTGGGGAACCCCTTTCTCAGGAGGTGGGCCATACTCAGGAAGATGGAGGGGGGGGCCCCTTAAACAGGAAGATGGAGCCCTTTCTCAAAGGGAAATGGAGGCCATAAATCAGGAAGGATGGAGCCATTTTCTCAGGAGGATGGAGCCCATTTCTCAGGAGGATGGAGCCCCTAATCAGGAGGTTTGGGGGGCCCCTATCAGGAAAAATGGAGCCCTTTTCAGGAAGGGGGAAAAACCCCTACTCAGGAAAATTTGGGGCCTTTTGGAGGTGGAGCCCCTTTCTCAGGAAGATGGGCCCAAAATCAGGGGGGATTTGGGGGCCCATAATCAGGAAAGATGGGACCAAAAATCAGGAAAATGGGCCCCAAATCAGGAGGATGGGCCCATAATTTAAGGAGGTGGGGGCCCCCTAATCAGGGGAAAATGGAGCCCCTTTCTCAGGAAAAATGGAGCCCTTTCTCAGGAGGATGGAAGCCATACTCGGGAGGGAGCCCTTTCTCAGGAAGATGGAGCCCAAAACTCAGGAGGATGGGGCCCTACTCAGGGGAAAATGGAACCCTAATCAGACATCCCCCCTTTTACCCCCCCCCACCCCCCCCCCCCCCCCCCCCCCCCCCCCCCCCCCCCCCCCCCTCTACCCACTCCACACACCGACCCCCCTCATCCCACCTCACTGCCCCCCCCCCCGCTCACCCACGCCAACCAACCAACCCGGCCCCCCCAACCCATCTAAAATACGCTGCCACCCCCAGCACCCACACCTCCAGACTCACACTCCGCTCCCCGTCACCGACAATCCCCACCACACATCCTCCAATCCCCCTTTCCACCACCTCCGGGCTCCCCCCAACCTCAAAATTCTCACTCCCCCATCCCTTTCCAATCCCCCCCCCCCCCCCCCTTCCCCTCATTCCATAACTCCC
>CATNWA010002998.1:0-20411 GCA_951230385.1 Staurois parvus
ATTTTCTTTTAAATTCTTTTTTTCCCCTTTTCTTTTCCCTTTTCATTCTTCTTCCATTCTTCTTTTAAATGAAGAAGGGAAAAAGAATGAGAAGAATAAAAAGGGAAGAAGAAAAAGAAAAGGGGAAAAAAATGAAAAGAAAAAGGGGAAGAAGAATGAAAAGAAGAATGAAAAGAAAAAAATGAAAAAAGGGAAGAATGAAAAGAAGAAGAATGAAAAAAAAAAAGGGAAGAATGAAAAAAAAGAAAAAATGAAAAAAGAAGAAAAGAATGAAAAGGGGAAAAAAAGAAAAAAGAAAAAAAAAGAAAAAAAAGGAAAAGAAGAATGAAAAAGAAAAGAAAAGGGAAAATGAAAAGAAGAAATGGAAAAAGGGAATAAAAAAGAAGAAGAAAAAAAAAGAAAAAGAAGAAAGAAAAAAAAGAAGAAAAAAAGAAGAAGAAAAAAAATGAAAAAAAAAGAAGAAGAATAAAAGAAGAATGAAAAGAAGAATGAAAAATGAAAAAGATTCTTCTTCTTTTCATTCTTCTTTTCATTCTTCTTCTTCTTTTCATTCTTCTTCTTCTTTTCATCTTCTTTTCATTCTTCTCATTCTTCTTTCTCATTTCTTCTTTTCATGAAGAAGGAAAAGAAGAATGAAAAGAAGAAGAAGAATGAAAAGAAGAATGAGAAGAAGAATAAAAAGAAGAATGAAAAGAAGAATGAAAGAAGAATGAAAAGAAGAATGAAAAGAAGAAGTATTCCAGTACAGCAAAAAGTGTATCTGCAGAGAGCTCCGCTATTTCTGACAGTTCTCTGACAGTTCCTTCACATTTTACAGCGGTTGAAACATTGTATCTGTTTCCGAATAAAAACATCTGTATCCTAAATGGAAACAAATAGATACAATGTTTCAACCGCTGTACATGTGAAGGAACTGTCAGAGAACTGTCAGAAATAGCGGAGCTCTCTGCAGGGACACTTTTGCCGGCTGATCGGGAAAAATCCGATTCGCGCACCTGAATTATGCTAATATTCGGATTCGACGCGAATCGAATTTTTCCTGAAATTCAAAACGAATTCCACTTCGCCTGGTTCGATTCGCTCATCTCTAGTTACAATAAAGCTGGAAAAAAATTCTGAAATGATTTATCTTTGTCTCATTTTTTTACATCACAGAAACCTGACATTTTAACAGGGGTATCTAGACATTTTTTTTAGCCACTGTACTTCTGCTGACATTTGATGAGTGTTACAAATGCACATCAAACACAGAAAAATGTTGCCTGTCAAAATGAGCCCCAACTAGGGGTATTTTCTGAAATCAGTGGGCCTGTGTGAAAGATCAGAAGTTGGTCCCTGTTGCTTGAAAGAAAAATTTGCTGTGCTTAGTGTACCACAGTGAAGAGTGGGCATGGTTTTCATTGTGCTATGGGATGTTGCTAGGATTGTTAAAGACATGGGGCACTGTTGGGCATGCCAAGGAGAAGAGTAATATGGCACGTGTAAAAAACAAACAACAGTTGGCGTGGCCATATTGCAGAAAGGGTGGGAGAGGCTTAAGGAGCATGGTGAAATCAAACAGGTCAGTCTGTCCCCCAGTACCATCCCCCCAGGTTAGTTTGTCCTTTGGTATAATCCTTCCTCTCCCAGGTCAATCTGTCCCCCAGTATAATGCCCGCAAGTCAGTCTGTCCCTCAATTTAATCCTTCACCCCCTCCAAATCAATATGTCACCCAGTATAATCCCCTCCCTCAGGTAAGTCTGTACCCAAATATAATCTTTCTCCCCTCCCTAGGTCAGTCTGTCCCCCAGTATAATCCCCCCAGGTCAGTCTGTCCCACAAAATAATCCTTCCCCTAGGTCAGTCTGTCCCCCCAGTATAAACCCCCTGTAGGTCAGTATGTCCCCTAGTGTAATCCCCCTCAGGTCAGTCTGTCCTCCAGTATAATACCCCCCCCCCCTTCACATCAGCCAGACTCACCTAGGGGGATTGTATTGGGAGACAGACTGACCCCCAGTACAATCCCTGGTATAGTTGCGCATATCACTGTTTTCACTAAAAATACTGTAAACTCATTATTAGCTAACATAAATACAACATAGCTTACCAAACAAATTCCTGTTAAATTTCTACTAAGGCCTCATTCACATGGAGCATACTAAAGTGTACACCCGTGTGAAGGCCGAGTTTACAGGCAGTTCCATTCATGCCAACTGGGACGCAAAGGCTGCTTGAACACAGTTGCTGCTCCCAATCTGACATCCATGTGGGTGCATAATCCTGAATGCAGACAGTGACAGGTGTCAGATTGTAAGCAGCGGCTGCGTTCGTGCAACTGTTTCCCAACTTGCATCAATGGGACTGACTACATGGGGATGCATGGAACAACTGGCATCCTCATGTAGGTAAACTCACCCGTGCACGAATGTAGAAAGAGGCTGAGGACAGAGTCCCTATATATTTTCCCTGCAGCGTCAGTTGCACTGCATATGAATGTAAAGAAGTCTCTGCACAGAGGCCCCTATTCATTCACAAACTGAAGTATAGTAAACACAGTTTACTATGCTTCAGTGATGAATGAACACGGGAGTGTTCGCTCACTCTGACATGTTTACCCACCTTTCCCCTCCCCCCGCTCTCCAACCTGAACACAGCACCCATACCAATCTCCCGCCTCAGCAGCAGATACAGCCAGAAGGAGGGGGAAGCAGAGAAGTCCAGCCAGCAGCTGCAGAGAGGTCGGTGCTGTGGTGGGGGCAGTGGTGTATTTTGGTTTTGTGCTGCCCTAGGCAAGACTAAAATCGGGCACCCCCCTATCTAAATTTGTCCCACCCCTTCCTGTTTAAGATTCACCCCTTCATCTGTAAACTCCACCTCTTCCTATTAGAGCTCCACCTCTTGTTTTATTCCATTATCGGTGTCATTTGGAGGAATACTGCCTCAATCATTGGTGTCAGTAGAATAATAGTGCCCCATCATTGATATCAATGGAAGGAATAGTGCTCCATCATCGGTGTTAGTGGGAGGAATAGTGGCCCATCATTGGTAATAGTGGGAGGAATAGTGCCCCATCACTGGTGTCAGTGGGAGGAATAGTGCCCCATCACTAGTGTCAGTGGGAGGAATAGTGCCCCATCACTGCTGTCAGTGGGAGGAATAGTGCCCCTATCACTGCTGTCAGTGGGAGGAATAGTGCCCCTATCACTGCTGTCAGTGGGAGGAATAGTGCCCCTATCACTGCTGTCAGTGGGAGGAATAGTGCCCCTATCACTGCTGTCAGTGGGAGGAATAGTGCCCCATCACTGGTGTCAATGGGAGGAATATTGCCCCATCATTGGTGTCAGTGGGAGGAACAGTGTCCCATCATTGGTGTCAGTGGGAGGAATAGTGCCCTATCATTGGTGTCAGTGGGAGGAATATTGCCCCATCATTGGTGTCAGTGGGAGGAATAGTGCCCCATCATTGGTGTCAGTGGGAGGAATACTGTCCCATCATTGGTGTCAGTGGGAGGAATAGTGCCCTATCATTGGTATCAGTGGAAGGAGGAATAGTGCCCCATTATTGATGTTAGTGGGAGGAATAGTGTCCCATCATTGGTGTCAGTGACACCAATGATGGGGCACTATTCCTCCCACTGACACCAATGATGCTTACATTGCTGACCCCTGCTCCAGCCCAGGCTCCCTCCCTCTCCCAGCCACAGCCAGCATACCTGGTTGCAGCAGTACTATTTGCTCTGCCCAGATCCCAGCCGCACAGACACTTACCTTACCAATCAGCTGTCTTTATTTGGCCGCTCTCCTTCTCTTCACCGGCTCCGGTAGGTCCCTCACTCCGATCAGCTTCTTTGATACTTGCTCTGCCGCTTGGCTCCTCTCCAAGCTCCGCCTCCTCATCGGTGATTGGCAGCCTGTGTGCTTTCCCTGAGCTACAGATCCGGCGGCCACTCACCGGCGAGGAGGCAGAACTTGGAGAGGCAGGGACAGGCTGCCATAGGCTGCCCAGTGATCCTGGGGGGTGTGGCCAGATGAGAGGGGTGGCATGTCATCCTGCCCACATTGCGATCCAAGATCCAGGTGACACCAGACAATCTCTACCCCTCCTCCAGCAGCGCATCATGGACCGGATCGAAGTGGGACACGGAGTCGTTTAGACAGGTAAGACACAGCAGCCCCTGTCCCTTTCCCATGGAAGTGCCCTTCTGTGGGAAAGGGGGGGATGGCGCTGCCACGACGCTGCCCCCCCCTGAAAAGTGCCGCCCTAGGCAAACTCCTTGTTTGCCTTGCAGTAAATACGCCCCTGGGTGGGTGGCCCAGTATAGGAGGTGTGGGAGTGCCATGCAGGGAAGGGACTATATTGACTGATGTGAATTCCCTGGTCAGAGGTTATTCTGCAGTAGCTGAATCCAGCCTCAGATAAAATCGGAAGTGATGAAAAGCGTCAGACGTGACGTCGGACGTAAACCGGAAGTTACAGAGCGGCCATTTTGGAGAAGGTTTTTTCATACTGTTTGCCATTTCTACACATGTTGAGACATCTTGTCTTTCTTGTAAGCACAATTTGATTGTTAAAGAAGCTATATCCCTACCATTGCCTACTACACTATGTTGGTTGTACTTTGCTACATGTTATGATGCCATTGAGAGCTGGATGATCTGTAGAGTGAGAAGAGCCCCCTTTTGTAAGCGAGTGGACTTTATCATCTGGGAAGGTGCATAAGGTAGAAGGTGGCGGTCAGTGTGTTCACTAGTACTGGGAGTTTATCTTATGAGGGGAGGACGAGCAGAGTGAAAGCATTTTTTGAAGATATAACACTATGTGCGATTCCTTCGGAGGTATATTTTCTATGTGACAGCGGACAGATTTAGTAGCCCAACCACGAAGGAAGGTGGATTTTGTGGACGCTCTTTCAAATTTATGAGAGGGTAAGAGTAAGGATGACGGATGGTTAGAGGTTCATACACGGTGGAGTGATTTTTGCACGCATTAGCACAATTTTTGTAAGTGTGTTTTGCTATGTTGGATATCATGCATTGTAGATAATGCACTTGTAGCCCTGTTTTTTTTTTGGGGGGGGGGGTTATGTGAAATGGCCCACACCAAAAAAGCTATGGCGCTAACCTGTATATGAGTAGGCAATCCTGAGCCTTCGCTATATGGAAGAGGGGGTTGTGATAATACAAATGGCAGTGCCTCCACCTACAATAGGGATCCTGCAATTGAGGAGACTCACCCCTTTCTAGGAATGTAACAGGTAGACAACTTAAAGTAACTATACATAGCAGTATTAATGCACCCAGCTTATATTTCTAACATGAAAACATGTCACCACACCTGTATGAGATTAATGCAAAGTTTTATATAAAGCAGCCACTTAAAACAGGATGCATAAGAATAACATTCAGGAATTACAATTTACCATAAATTGGGAGTTTGCAATTATACCCGGGTATATGTGCATGTAGTATACAGAATACCTCCAACCATGGGTTATAGCGCAGTCCGGTTGCAGGGGCCCCTGGAGAGGTGAGAGTCAATAAGATGCACGCTTCCACTTTAGATGCTGTGATGGCATCCAAGTAACATGCGGATGATTGCACTGCTTGTCTGAAGATCAGCGATGCATCACCTAAAAGGATAAAATGCCCTATCTATCCTTACTCTTAGTCTCTATCCCTAAACTGGGCTGTCACTGCAACCGGGCCTCTATCTATCTAAGTGGCCGTCGGATGCCTAACCTACCTCTAGCCTAATCTATCCAACGCTCCCTATGCTAATTCTAGCTAAAAGGAGATCCAGACCAATAAGGATGCTATAGCTTTAAGCAAAGAGGCTGCAAAGATACACTTCAATTAACAGAAAGTTCACCTGACAGTCTTATGCAGGTCAAAACGCTGATCTATATATATATATATATAGACAACTATAAGGATTCTGCAGTGTGTAAATAGAATAATGATAATGAACCACAACTCTCTCTTACAGAGATATTAGGGTTCCTATACAGAAGTTGAAATATAACAGAGGCAGACCTAATCTGCTTCAGTAACAACTAGATAGATAACAGCCTTGTTAATCTGGATCATTACTCACAGAATGCCCATACAGTTCTCCCCAGATACATAGCACATGGCAGGCTGGTACTCTCTGCCTGATACTTCCTGGAAAAACAAACTATATAACATCCTGGGGTTTCTTGACCTCCTTGTAGGGGCAGGAAGCACACCTAGGGACTTGTCTGTAATGGGACCTCTATGGTAGTGGCTGTATATGAACATAAACAAACCACAACTAGTGTATAAAATAACAGTTCCCTACACACTATATGCGATTTATATTTTTTCAAGGGTATTAAGTGAAGGAAGAGGATTTCTATCACTTGTGGAAGAAGAATACTCATTAAGAAGATATTGTCACTACTGGGTGTTTTATATACAGAGACGTTGAATAAAAGTTGGACTGTGAGGGAAGTTGGCCAGCAGCATTGCAGAGAGGTGGCACGGAGGGGTTCAGAGCAGTAGGGGGAATATATTTTTAGAATTAAATCCCTTGTGACTCCCTTGCACCACTCCAAGCTGTTGGTAGAGGAGAGGAGGAGAAGCTGGCAGCTGCAGAGAAGTCACAGGGGATCCGTGCTGGGGATGGGGTGCATAAGAAATGAAGGGGACATTTTGAAGCACAGGTGGAGCAGAGACAGATCCTCTATGTGTGCCTTGTGTGTTAGAACAGTGCCCCCCCCCCCCCAACCTAAGGGCCCATTTGCACACATGGATGATACGCCACTGGCACTGACAGAGGCAAAGACAAATAACAAAACACATTTTTAGCAGAACAGGAAAAGTCCAAAAAGTCTTACAATGTTTTTATTGCTCTCTGTATCTTGTTGTACCTGTTACAACTGCTACCCCGCTTTTTATAAAAGTCTACAGGACAAGTAGTGAGGGTAAATAAATGTCTCCAATAGGGTCACAGACTTAAGAAAAACTGTCAGAAATTTTGGAACAAAAAATAAATTGCTTAACTTGTCTTATTATAGTAGTAGGTTTGTATCATGTCTGAGGAAGGAACCTAAAAAGGTTCTGAAAGCTTGAATCTTGAATAACTTTACATTTTTAAATTAGCCAATAGGAAGTATCAAGAGAATTACAATAATAAAAAATGTGGCCTTTACTATTTGGAAGGATATCACAGAGGGGAATCTGTCCGTGGAGGACCTATTTGTGATCCCACAAGCGTATTGGCCCATTGGGTCACGGTAAGGAGGCAATTCAGCTATTTTGGATCTTACTACCAGCGGCTGTAACGCACATCCACTGTATCACCTGCATGTTTTTGAAGAATTAGTGGAACACCTGGCATATGTGCACTTTTTGGACTTTTATAATTATTTAATATTTATTGATTTTTTGCTTATTTTTATGTACACTATATTTCACTATACAATTATTTTTAGTCAATTTGGAATATTTTTGTGTTATTAATTGGGGGAGATTGTTTATTTTTTCATATATTTGTTTTTATATATTTGGAGTTCTTTGTGAAGTTCCCACTGAGCATGAGTCACTTTATATAGGAGATATTGTATATCCCTCTTTGTAGAGATTTACTTTCATGTGTCACTTGGTTTGTTTTGGTTTCTATTTAGGCTGATTACTAGCCACTGATCCCTATTAGGGATTTGGGCTGTTTGTTCATTAATTTTTTTTGTGTGTTCACTAAATTGGGTCCAATCAGGACCACATGTTTTTCACATTTTCTTGTCACTTATAAAATCCCAGAGAGGATCAGATCACTTTATATGTGTCACAGTTTGATTTTTTTCACATTTTTTATTATTGTAATATTATATGTGGTTATTTGAATATTTATATAATAGCGCTGCACCAATATATTTATATTTTTAGCACTATTTTCACCTATAGGTATAGGGTTGGGTGTTAGCAACTTTGCAGTTATTATTTTTATATATATTTTGTCACTATATAGCGCAGGAAAATAAAATCATTATTATCAAGAGAATTTTTGATCTGGCTGAGGATTTTCAACTTGGTTGATCAAAAGCTGGTTTAAAGTAAATGTTCCCTTTCACATGGTATAGGTACAATTATTGTTGTCTGAGAATTACCAGTACTAAACCATTATTAGCCAGTAACATTTGAATACCGTGCATTAGCAGACATAATGGCCTAAGGATATGTCTTGCACCCAGTCTTACATATAACTACACAGCCTGTGATTTGTAGCTCCAAACATATCATTGCTTTACTGCAAGGAACGATTAGGAATCATAAGGAACATTTAAGTCTAGATGATCTACTGACCTTTTTTAAGTTGTTCATACCACATACAATACAAATTATCTTCCAAGCATAGTTAAAGTCCTGAGCGTCATGTAATGATTATCTAAAGTAAATTTTAGTTAAACGCCTGATCTGTTGCTCAGTGATTGGACAGTCATATATCACCTAAGAATGAAAAAAATAATACAGTCATGCCAAAACATTTCCCATAAACTGTGTCCAAATAAAAACAGTCATACAAATATTGAAAATCTGATTTAAAAATATGTATGCAGTATTGACCTTAAGGAATAATCAAAGTTTAAATGCTACGTCTGACATAGTCAGCTACAGGGAATACTGAAGTTTATACTCACATTCATGTGCTCAGAAAACAGACAGACATTGCTTTGCACTAGGTCTGAAATGCCATTCTTTGTGATTGGAAAGTGCCGATTGCAACAGACTCTGCACTGTTTTTACTTCCCGACTTGTGGTTGGAAAAAAAAAAAATCAAGCCAGATTCAAGGGAAATCCCTCCTCCTGGTGTCATCTACGCAGAAGAATTTATTAATGTATGGAAGGCGGGGAAAAGTTACATTTCTTCATACTGAACTTCCCATCCATAAACCCTGAAATACGTCTTGCTGTACTTCATTCCCTAGGGTTATTCTGCAGCAGTTTTTAGAGCTGAATATTGTCACTTACTTATTTTTTTGCTGCAAACTTTTAGGTGGTTATCAGTAATATTTAAATATAAAAATTATGTAAAACTTTACTGGTGTTAATGTTGGAACAAATTCTGCTTACCTGGGACATGTTGGCAAAGTTTCAGGTCATGGGGTGGCCAGTTTTCCTAAGCTATCTAGCTTTCCTTCTGATTTCACACAGGTGAGTCCATGCACAGAAGCTCATTTTATTTCAATATTCTTATTAAAGAAGTTTTTTGGAATACAACTGGCTCATGGACATTAGAGCAATGATGGTTTCAGACAGGCCATACAGGCGAAGATTACCGCAATGGAACCTAATCTCAAAGTCCTCCAGATGCAGGAGAGCCGCGTCAAGCTCTTTTCTCAGATCTGAAAGTTCCTGCTCATGGGTTTCTATCACCGTAACCCAGGAGCGGACTGACCATTTGGAAACTCAGGCACTGCCCGAGGGCCCGGGGTCAGTAGGGGGCCCCATGAGATGCCCCTGGTACCTTTTTGATAGGCTTTTTTTTGAGTTTGGGCAAGGACACAGGGGCCCCATGATCCCCTATTGCCCGGGGGCCCCATGAGTTTTCAGTCTGCCCCTGCCGCGGTGTCCATCCTATCTTTAAGAACGTCAGTGCGACTTCCCAATTTGCAAATTTCCTTAGTGAGATGAGTGGCTAGTCTGGAAGTGGCTGTAGTAAGCTCCTGCTGCAGCATGGTCTTGAACCTGGCTAGGAGGTCTGTGTCCCGCAAGGAAGGCTGTGGGAGGTCTGGAGGATGTCAGACAGGCTCTCCAGGTCAGAGGGCGCATCCGGGTCGTAGCAGTGGGGAGCCACCAAATCAAGGCCAGGGCTTCTGGAGGAAGCGCCGGTGGGTAGGCCGCAAATCCGAACTGGTCCAGCAACCTAGCGCTGGAGGCGCGGGAGGCCACAGACTTCTTCCCTATATGTGGGAGCGGAGGACTAAGGCAGCGGTGGATGGTAGAGTGGGATCTCTCGGAGGAAGGGTGATTGCTGATGTGCCCGGTGGTGGAGGAGCGTGATCACCGAGTGGCCATCTGCTAGCTCTGCACACAAGCGCCCTGCACAGCTCTTTAACTCTTTCCCTCCAGTCCTAGTATTTATTACTGTTTTTGGCAGTGAGCTGTTTTTCTGCCTTTATTCTTTCTTTTTTCCCATTGGTGCTGTGTGTACCCTAGCATTGCTGCCATCCTCTGGGTCACACGCACCTGCTAGGCTAAACCTTTCTGGCCAGCGCAGGGGTGAAGGCACACTGCTTGCCATGCACACATAGTAGAGTGAGGCAGGAGATGCAAGCACCATGTTGGATGGGGAAAATGTGCCCTTAAACTGTGGTTGCTGTTTGGTGCTAGGAAATATTTATATCTCCCTGCTGAACAGTTGTTGCTGGTCCTGTCTGTCTAGCTTGTCCAGGTAACTCTGCACATTGCTACTGTCTATGTCAGTGTTTCTCAAACCTTTTTTCAGTCAAGGCACCCTATAAAATTATGGATAATCTAAAGGCACCCACTAAAATTTGATGGTCCCTCGAAAATCGTCTGTTACTGTGGCCCACTAATGGTGCGAAATTCTAATGAAAATTCTTAGAAAAGATTTTCGAAAGAAAATTCCTTCGGAATTCAACCAATGTATGGCTGGCTTTAGTAAATATCTCCCAGTGGATAGTAGGATTGACCTAGACCTCAGAAAGGTCTACCAGTTAGCAGGAGCAGCTTGTAAGATAGCAGTAGCTCTTACCACAGTCGCGTATGCGATCAAGGTGTAGACACAAAACATTTTGGTGTCCGTTTATGACACAGAGAATAGCTGCGATTCAACAGATCTCAGCTATTCTCTGGTCATTCACAGTTTATGACACTCAGGAGATCATGTCAGCCCTTCTCTGGAGATCTGTGTTCTCCCTCCAGATTCTCCAGCCCAGAGCTGGAGAATCAGAGGGACCGAAAACTAAGCAGAGATAATTTACCTCTGCTTAGTAAACTGATCTTTTACTGTAATCTCGCGAGATTATAGTAAAATGAGCCGTTTTTCAGAGTTTGTAGACCGTTCTCCCTTCGTTCGGAGAACGGCTTCATAAACTGCATTCACAGGAGAACTGTGTTCTCCGAGAATGCCGGGAGAACTGAGCAGCGATCTATTACTGCTGGTTCATAAACGGACACCTGAAGCTGCTATCAATGAGGGGGTGGCATGAGAAGATATTATACAGGTTTTAGAGGAATTAAAGATGTCCACAGACTTCATCGGTGGATTGGCTGTAGACACCATCAGCCCTCTGGCTAAAACTTGGGGCTGCAGATGTGTCTCTAAAGCAGAGTTGCTGTAAAATCCTTTTGATAAAAAATCTATTTTCAGAAATAAATTAGAGACGGCACTTTCAAGTGACAGGTGGCAAATAGGTGGAAGTTAAGACGTGCAAAAGGACCTTTCCTTTTTATAGTAATTTTCAGCCAACAAGGTCTAGAGATCCCAAAGAGTTCTGCTAGCCCAGAGTAGCTAGAGAGCACTTGAGAGGCACCCTGCAATCTTTCTAAAATCACAGAAGCAGTAGACCTTAACTGTCCGCAAGATCACTCAAAACGTTTTGACGGTCAAATCGTCCAGGCAGACAATAGATAGTGCAGCCAGGAAATTAAATGATTTTATTAGGCCTGAAGGACTCCTACCTGCAGAATACTATCCTGCCATTCTTTAAAGAATAGGTTTTCAGTAAGCCAGATTCACCTACAATTTTGCAGTCTTCTGATTGGCCTCTGCACTCCCCCGAGGACCTTCGCCAAGGTCTCGATAGTGGCTCTAGCACCTCCCAGAGAGAGAGGTCTCAATGTCCATCACTACCTAGACGATATTCTCCTATAAGCCCTCAGCAGAAAACCCCTCCATTAATAATAATAATAACTCAGCAATTAATATACTTTAGAGTGCTTTTCATGAGGGGCAAGGCTTCTATTGCTCAGTCCCCTCAGAAGCGAGCATACATTGGGAGGAAGGCTCACAGAGCGGCAATCGCCCCTCTTCCTTCAGCTGCACTATGTCTGGGCTTGTTGGGTGCAATATCAGTGGTACCTCGATGGTGTCACTGCCACTAACAACAATTCCAGACAGGCTTTCTTGTCCAGTGAAAGAGACATCACTTGGGGCAATTGATCATTGTATCGTACTAAATGAGTTTACTGCAGCAGATCAAGCAGTGATTGTGATTGCTTGCCAGGGGTTACAGCACATCATTACAGCTCATTGACTAGTTGCTAGAGTTTACAGCACACATTATTATGGCTCACTGATTGTTGCTAGAGGTTTCAGTATTCATAATTTCTGTTTGTTGATTGGTTGCTAGAGGTTACTGCACATCGTTACTGCATGCCCATTGGTTGCTAGGGCTGCAGGGGTAGGTGTAATCAGTGGCAGTTCTGGGGGGAGAAATGGGATGTGTGACAGTGCAGGGGGGGGTGGGGATCAATAACACTCACTTTCTGTCACCTGTCAATCAGTGTCCACTAAGTTTATCCTGCCTGCATGCGAGAGGGGGAGAGAGAGAGTGGGGCTGAGAGAGAGAGGTGGTGAGAGAGAAGGGGATGATAGAGAGGGAGGGTGAGTTAGAGAGAGGGGGGGTAAAAGAGAGGGAGTGGCAATGAGAGAAGGAGAAGGAAGGGGATGGGAGAGAGAGGTGGGGTCAGAGAGCGGGGGAGTGAGAAAGAGAGAGGGGTGTGAGAGAGAGAAAAGAAGGAGGGGGAAGGAAGTAGAGAGAGAGAGGGGGTGGTAGAGAGGGGGAGTAAAAAAAAAGAGAGAGGGGGGATTAGGGGGTGGTAGAGAGAGAGAGGGGCATGGGAGAGAGAAGGGGAGTGAGAAACAGAAAGGGAGGAGTGAGAAAGGGAGAGGAGTGAGAGAGAGGGGGATTTGAGAGAGACAATGGAAGGAGGGAGAGAGAGGGGTGTGGGGGTCACAGAAAGGGGGAGTGAGAAAGAGAGGGGGTATGAGAGAGAGGGGGGTGAGAGAGGGGGGATAAGAAAGAGGGGGGTGAGAGAGAGGGGGTGAAACAGAGGGAGTGGGGTGAGAGAGGGGGAGAGAGAGATGAGGTGAGAGAGAGGAATGGAAGAGAGAGGTGGGTGAGAGAGAGGGGGTGAGAAACAGAGAGGGGATTGAGAAAGAGAGGGGGATGAGAAAGAGGAGAGTGATTAGTGGGGTGAGATAGAGGGAGTAAGGTGAGAGAAGAAGGAGAGAGAGGGATGGGAGAGAGAGGTGTGGTGAGAGAGAGGGGAGAAGGAAAGAAAGAGGGGTTTGAGAGAGAGAGAGAAGGGGTGAGAAGGGGGGATGAGAGAGGGGGAGTGGGGGGAGAGAGAGGGGGGTGGGAGAGAGGTGGGGTGAGAGAGGGGGAGTGAGAAACGGGGGTGAGAAAAAGAGAGGGGTGAGAAAGAGAGCATGGGTGAGAGGGGGGTGGGAGAGGGAAAAAGGAGGAAGGGGGGAGAGAGAGAGGTGTGGGGGTGACAGAAAGAGGGGAATTAGAAAGAGAGGGGGTGATAGAGGGGAGATGAGAGGGGGGTGTGAGAGAGAGGGAGTGGGGTGAGAGAGGGGGATGGGAGAGAGAGGTGGGGTGAGAAACAGAGAGGTGAGAGAGAGAAGGGGTGAGAGAGAGGGGGTGATAGAAAGAAAGGAGGTAGGGAGAGAGAGGGGAGTGGGGGTGTCAGAAAGGGGGAGTGAGAAAAAAGAGGGGTGAGAGAGGGGGATGAGAGAGAGGGGAGTGATAGTGGGGTTGAGATAGAGGGAGTGGAGTGAGAGAAGAAGAGAGGGAGTGGGGTGAGAGAAGGAGAAAGAGGGAGAAGGGAGAGAGAGAGAAGGGGTGAGAAGAGGGGGTGTGGGAGAAAGGAGGGAAGGAGGGAGGGAGAGAGAGGGGGTGTGGGGGTGATAGAAAGGGGGACTGAGAAAAAGTCCTTTCTGTGCTCCCCTGTCCCAGTCCCAGTTTGTGAGTAGGTGTATAGGTGTGTGAGATGCCTAGTACCTACCTCCCACCTGTCCTCATCCTCTGCACAGGTCCCCTGGTCAGACTGTCCTCCAGTTGATGTCAGACCTGGGAGCGGAGAGGAGGTTGAATAAGCAGTCCAGTCTTTGGGAGGTGCTGGAGATGCTGTGCCCGCTGCTGCTCGCCTTGGTTCAGAAGGTGGTGGAGGTCTTCTCCCTCCTGTACTCTCGGTCCTAGCCACCCTTGTGCTGTTTGCCTTCCCAGGGGCCCGCCCGATCGCCTTGTGGAGCAAGGCACTATCATCCTGCCTGCACCCCAAGGCCGCCGCTGTCGGCATCAGATTAAGCTGCCCTGATTCCCACTGCCGCCACCAGACTCTCCATGACAAGGGGCTCAAGGAGCAGCTACTTTGGGCCCAACAATAATGACTGGGCCCAGGGCAGCTGCCCCTTTCGCCCCACATTAAAGACAGCCCTGCCTACCCTATACACATCTCCACTCAGACGGAAAGATTGATAAACGGCAGCTAACCACATACTTGCTGTCTGGTTGTTTTCTCCCTATAATAAGGGCAGTTGTACTGTATATATATCATTTTGTATTTTTGCACTTATTCTGCATTGCCCTATAAGGTTACACACCTGGCATTGTTATGACTTCCGTTCATTTTCTACATTATAGATTTTTATACAGGTATGCATAAAAGTGAAGTTTTAGATCATTGTGGGTTTGGTGTCTGGGTATAGCGCACACTTGCTGATGTTTTTCTATTAATATTTCCCATGTTAAGACCAATCTTATAGCATAAGTATACATCCGGTAGTCCTTTTGTTGTTTTGAATTTTCAAATATACATGTAGGATTTGCTGGGTTTTGGGTCCCCCTATAGTCCTGCACAGCCAGGCAACATGCTTTTCCTTCCAGCCTTGTACTCCAGAGACCGTAAACAGTCCTTGAACCTGTTTTTTTTTTATTTACTAGGGGATTTGGACTTGGATGGGGATGAGGGATAAGTAGGTTGCCTAAGGAACTGTTAAACTGAGCATAACTTCCTGGAACTATGTACAAATGCTCAAAAGGGGCTCTTTTCTTTGGAGAGCTATTCAGCCTCTCCTGACATACCACCTTAGACCCTAGAAGAAATCTACTCTTCACCCAGCTGCCTGAGGGAATCCATGGGCAAGGGGACCCAAAATCTGCCACTTTAAGATCAGCAGTCCTAGATGGGGGCTAGTAAGGTTTCCCATCAGAATGGCCTCTCTCCTTATCTGGCCAAGGGGGTGTGGGATTACTCACTCAGTCCTCTCCTGCAAGCTTGTGAGTTGGTAGCTGCCTTCAGGCCTTATGCTGGGCTGCCTCTGTCCCTGCTTCCCAGGCTGTCCACTCTCTGAGGATGATTGAGGCTGAGAGATCCCCCCTTCCAGCTCCTCTATCTGTAGGCAGGCCCCTTGACTTGAACCCCTCCAAGGCACCACACTCTATCCTGCTCACTCCATCTTCCACTCAAACTCTCCTGCTGCTGAGCAGGCTCATTCATACTTAAGGGCTGTCCTGATCCCATGCCAAACCTCCTGCCTGGGAATTGGTAAGGATCCCCTAAATATGCTGTTTAAAGTTTAAATCAACTCATTTTTCGTCCCTCTGGTCACTCCTTGGTAAAAGAAAGTTCCAACGAGTATAAAGGTGCAATAAAATTGGGGGATCCGTGTAACATACATGTAAGATTTGAGTGGATAGATGTAAGATTTGAATGGCTAGGATAAAGATTTGATCAGTAGAAATATGGAATCATAGCCATAACAGGTTGAATGGATAGGATATGATCAGTAGGCTGAAAGCCGGGCTTCTGGGATGTGACACATTTTGTGTTGATGTGACATAAAGGTACAGACTGGAGTAGATTGAATGTACACAGGCCCTTTCATTACAAATGTGTGTTCAGGAACAGTCTGGTCATTAAGGATGTATATTGAGCCCCTGGGCAGTAGGGACATGAATGGTCATCAATTGATCTGGGATACAGATGTGTATGTATACACAATTACTCAATAGGCCTTACAGACTCAATCATTTAGCATCAATTAGTGTTAATTAGCCTAAGCCCCGCCTCCTGGATGTCACACCTTTGTTATTGAGATTATCACCTGCTGGGAAAACCTGTTTAGGAACTTGTTATAGGAGACAGGGTGGCTAGCTATATGTATTCATAAAAGGGGTATGTTTAATCTCTTATAAAAGCTGAAATATTAGTTGGAGAGAGATGGAAATGCTTCTCTTGCGCAGGGCCTGCTGTGCGCTACATTTGCATATAAGAATCATATTTGTGGCTTGGAGAGAAAGCCAGAAAAATGCATGGAATGATTAGATGACGCGGGGGTGCGACAGTCTGATGGTGTTTGGTACTGTTGCGATCGGGCTAACGCGCTGGTGTCGGAAATCCAATCCCCGACTTGGTGTTCAGGCCAGTCTTGGCCCAATTGAACTTGGGCAGGTCCAGACACAGTACCTCTTGTGGGCAGGTCAGGACCACCTCCCCCAGGGTCAATTGGCGGAAGACTAATGTCCCGCCCATGTCCTAATCCCAATAAATTGGGTACACGGACATTTACGATCCGTACGGAGCTGGTTCGATTGACCAATGGATTGCTAAGTTTCTGGCTTGCTCCAGCCGCAGGGTAAAGTGTTATTCTGTCTTTTTATTCCCTTTTTATTTTATAGTAATTAGTCATTTGTGTGACTTCTTATATCTTTTGTATTTCTGTAACTTTTTATCTTTTGTACATATTTTATGCACTGCCCACTTTGGGAAATTAAATCTTAAAATTAATTAGTGAACTTCTGTGTATTTAAGCACGTGCTCATATCTTCGGAGAGACTAGATCGGAGAGATTAGATTGTATTGCATTTTAGTGCCTTTAAAACGCTCGGTTAAGCTCATTGCCAATCTGTATGCAATTGCTCTGTGTGTGGGCAGATTGCGTGCAGACTGTAAAAGGTAACATATCGGCCAGACGGAGATCTGTGTGTGTGGGGTGTCTCAACAGACCATTCTGCGGATAAACTGCTGGGTGGTGGCAGGCTACCTTTTGTGGTGTGTCTGGTGTGGGGGGTGTGTGGACAGTGGAAGGGTTATCAACACCGGGGTTCAAGCTAGGATAGCTGCAAATATTTTATTGAAATAAAATCTTGCAACCAAAAATACAAAAAATAAATAAATACGTACATACATACAGTATTCAATTATCTGGAAAAACAAACAAAAACAGGAACAGGATACATCTCCCTAAATCAGATATATACTATCAGAAAAAAATGAAAAGCCTTTATGGCTTCCCTATCTGGGCAGGTAAGAAGCAGAAAAAAAGTAACAAAACATCACCAAGACCTTTATGGCCCACTTAGTAGGCATTAAATGTATCCTCCCCTTGCAGGGGAAGCAACTTCCACTAAATAACAGCAGCCTTTATGGCTTTAAAAAACACGACTTGTCTACTCAACCAAAGCTAAGGAACCTAGACCTTCAGGTGCACATAGCCTTTCTTCAAAAAGACTTCTTACCAAAATCTAGGGGGGAGTGAATGAAGAGGAAAAAACAGGAAAGCAACCTCACCAAGAGATCAACAGATCGCAGCTACACGCCTGATGTTCCTCCACGCCTCTATCCAGGCCCTTCACTGCAACCTGTCTTTCTCTAGACCCCGAATTTTCCCAACCTCACCAAAGGATGTCACACACCACCACCTGAACAGGAAGGACCTTCTGCGAATGGAAACCTGACGTGCATTCTATGTGTAGTAACGGGTCACTAGACAAACTAGAAAAAGAGTGTTCAAATCAAAACCAGTATGACTTTCCAATGCCCCATATACCCACTCTGCATAAGACATGCAGTGCAGGAAGGGGATGTCTAGAGCCCTCCCCACCTCTTTATACACCTCTATGTTGAAGGGACACTGAAGCAAGAAGTGGTCCATAGATTCCACCTCGCCCCCACACTCCGTCCTCGGACAACCACGATTATCCAGAGAACGGTACTTCAGGTTTCCCCTCACATAGACCCTGCCATGGAACGCAAGCCAGGCCTGGTCCCTAAACTTCAAGGGAATCCTTTCCATATTTAACAAATGTAGCCCCTCCTGCAAAATATGGCCTGGGCAATCTTTCAAGGCCAATGGTGCATGAAACGCAATGGCCACGACCCTCTCCCTCAGGAGTCTCCCAGGGAGCGATCTGACCTCTTCCGCAGTCACACACCACCGCCTCAGTATCTTCAAGCACGAAGCGACATAAGCCGGAAGCTTACCATGCCTGACTCTCAAGCTTCTCACTGGCCCGCCTCTCTCCCAGCAGTTCAGAAAAGGCTTAAATCAGATTTGGAAAAGGCCTACCAATGCAGGCGGTCTCTCTTTTAACATGCTACCAAGATTATGTTTAATAAACATCAGAGAAAAAAAACAACTGGGTTGACCATATCTAGGCCACCCTCCCGCCTGGATCAATAAGTCACATCCCGCTTCACAAGGTTCAGTCTGTTCCCCCATAATAGCTGGAAGAAGCAGCTGTAAACCCTTGTGTAGAGAGGCTCTGGCAAGAGACAAACAAAACTGGCGTATAAGAAAACAGGGATCAAGTAAGTCTTGATTAGGTCAACCCTTTCCCTTAGGGACAGCCGCCCCCTTCCAGCATCTCACTTTAACATCAGCATCTGCCAACCTGGACTCCCAATTTGTTTTGCTGTAGTCGTCAGGGCCAAATTCGATGCCTAGCACTTTTACCTTCTGCCGGGGCTCAGGGAAGGCATCCGGAAGCTTGAAGCCTTCACCTTCCCTGCCCATCCAGAAAACTTCACACTTGTCATGATTAATCTTGGAGCCTGATGCCTCCGCATACTGCTCCATCACCGAGACCACCTCCTGCGCCTCACCGGTCCCAGAGATGAATACAGATACATCATCGGCATGAGCCACGACCCTCAAACGTGGCTCACCAGTAGTGCCCACCGGCACCCCCCCAACACCCCACCATCTAGCCTTCTAATGAAGGGGTCGACGGCAAAGGCATAGAGCAGAGGGCTCAGCGGACACCCCTGGCGCACCCCCGAGCCGACCTCAAAGGGCCGCCCAATCCAACCATTGATCAACATGAAGCTCTCAGCCCCTCTGTACAAAGCCTGAAGCCATCCAATGAACCTCCACTCCAGGCCATACCTGTCAAGGAGATGCCAGAGGTACTTGTGGTAGACCCGACCAAAAGCCTTAGCTTGATCCAACGCCAGCAAGTACTTCCCACAGCCATCAGCCCTGCACCGCTCCAGAGCCTCCCGGACAGCTAACACCGCTGAAAAGGTGCTCCTGCCCTGGACCGAGCAGTGCTGCTGCTGTGAAAGTAGACCGTCTGCCACTGACGACAAGCGCTAGAAAAGGATCTTGGCCAGGATCTATCGACATTGAGCAGGCTAATGGGGCGCCAATTCTCAATCATCGTAGGGTCCTTACCTTTTGACAGCAAGATCACAGCTGACTTCCTCATGGAGGGAGGGAGCGAACCCTCATCCAGACAGCAGTTAAACACCTCCGCTAGGTGAGGTGCCAAGCTAGATTTGAAAGTCTTAAAAAACTCCGCTGTCAACCCATCTGGCCCTGGTGTCTTTTTAATGGCCAGACTGTCTATCGCTTTGGCAACCTCTTCAGCTGTGATCTCACTTGTCAAACTTGTGGGTGGGGTGTTATTCTCCAAACCTGGTGTAGAGTCCAGGAAGCTTGACATCCCTGCCCGGTCAAGGTGCTTCTCTTTCAAAAGATCCTCCAAAATAGCCCTTGAGACCTCCAAGATCCCTGACCTGGATTTCGTCAGGGATCCTGTACTATCCCTCAGGCCGCTGATCATCTTAATTGCTATACTCCGTCTACAATTCTGGTAGGGGTCGGGTGAATGGTACTTCCCATAGTCCCTCTCCAGAACCAAAGAGGCATGCCGATCATACTGATACTTCAAGAGAAGCTTAACCTCTGAGATTGCCCCAGAATCTCCACCCTCTGAGACAAGGCGGTCAAGCTTTCTCCGTAACTGCTGATAGGCAATGTATTTCTCAAGTTGTTTCCTCTTACCTAGGGCCTTGAAAAACCTGCCAATCCACACTTTGGTAAGCTCCCACCATTCTGACTAGAGATGAGCGAATCGAAGTATCCGAAGTGGAATTCGAGTCGAATATCGGAAAAATTTCGATTCGTGCCGAATCCGAAAAATAGCCTAATTCGGACGCGCGAATCGAAATTTTTCAGAAAATGGCGGCTGACATGTGCGGCGACGGAGCGGGGATGTTGGGAAGGCGCGCAGACAAGGCGCGCTGACCCATAATGCATTCCTCAACTACATGTGATCGCATCAGCCAATCAGCAGCCAGCCAGCCAGCACTGTGTAATGGTCGAGCTATAAATAGCGGCCATTTTGGAATTCTTCATTTGCCTGCAGTTATTG
>CATNWA010002999.1:0-20369 GCA_951230385.1 Staurois parvus
GGGGGGGGGGGGCCCCCCCCCCAAAAAAAAAGGGGGGGGGAAAAAAAGGGGGGGGGGGGGGGGGGGGGGGGGGGGGGGCCCCGGGGGGGGGGGGGGGGGGGGGGGGGGAAAGGGGGGGGGGGGGGGGGGGGGGGGGGGGGAAAAGGGGGGGGGGGGGGGGGAAAGGGGGGGGGGGGGGGGGGGGGTTTTTTTTGGGGGGGGGGGGGGGGGGGGGGGGGGGGGGGGGGGGGGGGGGGGGGGGGGGGGGGGGGGAAAAAAAGGGGGGGGGGGGGGGGGGGGGGGGGGGGGGGAAAGGGGGGGGGGGGAAAGGGGGGGGGGGGGGGGGGGGGGGAGGGGGCAGGGGGGGGGGGGGGGGGGGGGGTGGGGGGGGGACGGGGGGGGGGGGGGGGGGGAAAAAAAAAGGGGGGGGGGGGGGGGGGGGGGGGGGGGGGGGGGGGGAAAAAAAAGGGGGCCCCGGGGAAACCCCCCCCCTTTTCCCCCTTTAAAAAGGGGGGTTTTTTTAAGTCCCCGGCCCCCCACCCACAGACCACCAAAAACCACCATGGGCCAGGGTTGTGTTTGGAAGTGGCTCTTGTCCCATCAACATGGTGCTTTGGGTGCAAGTACTCCCCCATGTTGAGGGCATGTGATCTGGAATGGTTCAGGAGGGGGGTGTTCGCCCCCTTTCATAAACCTGCCAGGTGCATGCTCAAATAAGGGTCTGGTATGGATTTTGGGGGGGAACTCCACGCCATTTAAAAAAAAAAAAAAAAATTGGGAGTGGAGGTTCCCCTCAAAATCCATACCAGCCCTGAAGGTGAGAAAAAAAATTATATTTCAGGCAATGCAGGCAATTTTTTTGACATTCAGCTGTCAAAGCATTAAAGAACGTTTCACTACTAAAATACTGCATGACTCAATAATATAACTCATGCGATATTTTAGTAGCTGAGTGGTATTCTTACCACATACTCAAATGTGGTAAGATACTGCTCAGTAAATTGTCCCTGTTCGAAGTTCATGGTCGAATTTTCGGTAGGTTCGAATTTTCATCCACAACCCTAATGGGGGGGTGTTCGGCCCATCACTTAGCTGCAGCACTGATTTGTGTGTTCTGACAGCTGCGGGGTGCTGCTCTCAGAATGCATACGGTTAGTGTCTGCAGTGCTGCAGGGTGAGAGTAATCCATCCGCAATTAAAAAGAAAAACAAAAACAACATGTATGCCCAGCATTAGGAGCATGGGGTGATAGATATAAATAGAGGAATCTGTTAGGTTCAGTTTTTCATTCAAACCCACAGGCTAAACAAAAAAAAAAAAGAACATTTACACGTATTTCCAAAATTAGAAGTGGGGGGTGTGGCGAAAGCTTCTATGTTGGGCATTTTTTCTGGCAGAGAGTTATTCATCCTCATCAACTGATGTGAATGAAGGAATCTGTAAGGTTGTCTTTTTCCTTCAGGCCACAGGCTGAATGAGAAAAAAAAAGAATATTACATGTATGCCCAACACTAGGAGTGTGTCAGAAACTCCTAATTCTGGCCATATATGTAATGTTTTTAGAGGTCCTAAAATGCTAGGACAGTTCAAACAACCCCAAATGACCCCTTTTTGGAAAGTAGACACCCCAAAGTATTTGCTGAGATGCATGTTGAGTCTTTGAAAAATCTTATTTTTGCTGTGAAACACCATGCTTCCGGTCAGTATATCTGCTTGCTCATACATCCCGTTCAGGCAAGCAGATATTCTGACAGGTCTGCAGGAGACCTGCATGGCACCAGTGATCTGCTGATCAATGGTGCAATGCTTTCCAGGCTCCTGCAGACAAAAATAATAAATGCTCATTTTTTTTACCTGCAAAAAAAGTGCATTTATTATTTTTTGTTCAAAACGTTAACTTTTCCTTTAAGTATTCAGACCCTTTAATTGGTACTTTATTGAATCATCTTTGGCAGCAATTACAGCCTCGAGTCTTTTGGCATATGATCTAACAAGCTTTGCACACCTGGATTGGGGGATTTTCTGCCATTCTTCTTTGCAAATCCTCTCAAGCTCAGTAAGGTTGGATGTGGACCATTCTTGGACAACCATTTTCAGGTCTCTCCAGAGATGTTCAATAGGGTTCAGGACATTGTCTGGGACACTCTAGGACATTCACAGAGTTGTCCCTAAGCCTATCCTGTGTTGTCTTTGGCTGTGTGCTTGGGATCATTGTAATGTTGGATGGTGAACCTTTTGGCCCAATCTGAGGTCCTCAGCGCTGTGGAACAGGTTTGCATTGATGAAAAATAAAGTAGACCATGCTGCAAACACATCAAAAATGCACCGGAGCGCACCAAAATGAACTGGAACGCACATGTCCCTATTCAAACTGAAGAAAAAGAGAGGGGGTAAAAATGGACTGGAACGCATCAAACCGAAGGAATGCATCTGTACTAAATTGGACTAAAAATGCCCAGTGTCAATATGCCTGACAACACCTTGACATGCCTAACCAGACCTTTTTGTGTCATTGACACAGTAGAGGCTTCTTTCTGGCACCTTTACTAAACAGCTCATTTTTGTTCAAGTGTCATCATATTGTGCTCCTTCAAAACAACCACGCCGTCTTTTTCCAGAGCAGCCTGTATTTTTCTTGTGGTTACCTATGGGTTTCCCTTTGTATCCCAAAACAATTCTTATGGCAGTGATGGCTGCAATCTTTCTTGGTCTACCTTTACTTGGCTTGGTATCAAGAGATCCCCGAACTTTCCACTTCTTAATAGGTGATTTAACAGTACTGATTGGTATATTCAAGGCTTTGGACATCTTTTTATGTCCTTTTCCACCTTTATAAAGTTCCATTACCTTGTTACGCAGGACTTTTGACAGTTCTTTTTTTATCCCCATGGCTCAGTATCTAGCCTAGTCAGTGCTTCCACGTAAGAGCTAACAAAACTCATTGACTATTTATACACTGACACTAATTGCAATTTAAAAAGCCACAGATGTGGGGCATTAACCTTTAATTGGCATTTTAACCCATGTGTGTCACCTTGTGTGTCTGTACCAAGGCCAAACATTCCAGGGTATGTAAACTTTTGATCATGGCCATTTGGGTGATTTCTATATTTATAATTTTTATATTGTAAAGCGCTGAGCAAACTGTTGGAGCTGTATAAATCCTGTATAATAATAATTTCTGTTATCATTATGATTTAACCACTTGCACTCCAGAGGATTTACCCCCCTTAATGACCAGGCCTCTTTTTGCTACTCGGCGCTGCACTAATTCAACTGATAATTGCGCGGTCATGCAAGTGCTGCACCCAAACGAAATTTACATCCTTTTTTCCACACAAATAGAGCTTTTTTTCGGTTGGTATTTGATCACCTGTGCGCTTTTTATTTTTCACGCTATAAACAAAAAAAAAAAAAAAAATTTTGAAGAAAAACAATATTTTTTACTTTCAGCTATAAAAAATATATAGTAAACTCAAAGTTAGTTATAAATTTAGGCCAAAATGTATTCTGCTACATGTTTTTGGTAAAAAAAAATCCCAATAAGTGTATATTGATTGCTTTGTGTGAAAGTTATAGCGTCTACAAACTATGGTATAGATACTGCAATTTACGCCATTTTTTTGCTATACATCGCTGCGCTAGTTTAATGGACAATTGCACGGTCATGCAATACTGTTCATAAATGAAATTTATGTCCTATTTTTCACACAAATAGAGCTTTCTTTTGGTGGTATTTGATCACCTGTGCACTTTTTATTTTTGGCCACTATAAACAAAAACATTTTTGAAGAAAAAAACATTTTGAAAAAAAACAATATTTTCTCATTTCGGTCATAAAAAATATCCAAAAAACTTAAATTTCGCCATAAAATTAGGCCAAAATGTATTCTGCTACATGTTGTTGGTTAAAAAAAATCCAAGTAAGTGTATATTTATTGCTTTGTGTGAAACTTATATCTACAAACTATGGTATAGATAATGGAATTTACACAGCTTTTACTTTCTGACTGCTCATCACATTTCTTGAGGTGCTAAAATACCAGGATAGTACAAACAACCTCAAATGACCCCTTTTTGGAAAGTAGACACCCTAAGCTATCTGCTGAGAGGCATATTGAGTCCATGGAAGATTTATTTTTTTTCCACAAGTTTCTGGAAAATGACAAAAACATTTTTGTTTTTTTTTACACAAAGTTGTCATTTAAATGATTTATTTCTCGCACAAGCTATGGGTATATGTGGAATTACACCCCAAATACATTCTGCTGCTTCTATCGAGTATGGGATACCACATGCGTGAGACTTTTTGAGAGCCTAGCCACATACAGGAGCCTGAAATCCAATGACACTTTGAAAGCCTGAAGGTGCTTAACTTCCTCTTTTCACTTCCTCAATACTTATCACAGTTTCGAAGGTCCAGACATGCCAGGATAGCCCCCCCCCCCCCAAAATGACCCCTTTCTGGAAAGTAGACATCCCAAGGAATTTAAAAAGAGGCATGGTGAGTATTTTGCAGATCTCATTTTTTCTCACAAGGTTTTGAAATATAAAAAAAACGAATAGAAAAAAAATATGTTTTTTTTCTTCATTTTCCAAAAACTTGTGGCAACAAATGAGATCTGCAAAATACTTACCGTGCTTCTTATCAAATTTCTTGGGGTGTCTACCTTCTAAAAAGGGGTCATTTGGGGGGTTAGATGCTATCCTGGCATTTCAGGGGCTCAGAAACTGTGATAGGTAGTCTGGAAGTGCAATGAGGAAATAAAGCCCTTTAAAAGCCTGAAGGTGCTTATTGAATTTTGGGGTCCTGTACTTGTTTAGACTGCCAAAACATGTCTCACATGTGGTACCCCCATACTCGGGAGAAGTAGCACAATGTATTTTGGGGAGTATGGCATGTGTGAGCAATAAATCATTTAAGTGACAATTTTGTGTAAAAAAAAAAAATTTTTGTCATTTTCCAAAAACTTGTGGTAAAAAATTATTTCTTCTATTGATTCAACATGCCTCTCAGCAAATAGCTTGGGTGTGTCTACTTTCCAAAAAGAGGTCGTTTTGGGGGGTGGGGGTGTTTTATGCCCAGCATTAGAAGTTTATGCCACACATCACTCACTCTTCTAACCACCTGAGATCAAGCCTTTTTTGTTTTTTGTTCACATGAAAAAAATCAGTATTTTTTGCTAGAAATTAATTAAAATTATAAAATTTGATGTGTATGCCGAGTAAATGGGGGGGGGGGGGGGGGGGGGGGGTGGGGGGGGGGGGGGGGGGGAGATACCAAACATGACATGCATTAAAAACTTGCGCAAGCCCTGTGCAATGGCGACAAACTGCATACATTAGTAAATATCCATAAGGCTAACGCTTATAAAAAGCTACCAATTTTAAGATTTTCAGAGGAGGTCCTAGTTGTGAGAAAATTACTGCCCTTGATTCTGACGTTCACGTGTGATCACCTCACATGTAATGGCGGTCGGCTTACATACCGGCTCGAGGAATCAATGCTTGTGCATCAACCCACCATACCCATGCCGTGAGCTAGCGGAAATGGGTATGGGACGGGGCGTGCTCACCACGGGCGCCCCCTACCTGATTTGTGCAAAATCAACGTTTTAAAACTATGATTTTTGCGCAGGGGTGCTGCCCTGTGGCCACATTGTACAGTGGCTGGTTCCGGCAATCCGCAGTTTAAAAAAAGGAGCCTAACACCACTATTTGATAGATAAATGGCCTTCATATGATCATCATTCTTCAATATAAGAGCATTTTTGTGACATGATCAATCAATTTTTCAAATATCAATGCCACAATTTTTCACAATTTCTGCCAGGGTATGCAAACTTTTGAGCACAACTGTGTATATATTATATATATATTATATATTATGTATTTATTTATTTCTTTTTTTTTCATATATTTATATCATGTAATTTTAATAAAAAAAAAACATTGTATAAATGGCACAGGACTCAAATAGGCCTTATGTAGGAGCATGAGCAAAAAGTAGATTACAGGTGAAACTCGCAAAAATGAAGAATATCTTGCAAAAGTTCCATTTATTTCAGTAATGCAACTCTTAAAAGGTGAAACTAAATATAATGAGATAGACTCCGGTACATGCAAAAGCAAATAGTGTGTCAAGATGTGATCTTGTCAATACTTTGAGATGATTTTATGGCTTACAGTGCTCATGAAAACCCCAAATCCACAAATCTCAGAGAATTAGAATATTATCTGCAATCAAATAAAACAAGGATTAGTACATAGAACAATATCAGACCACTGAAAAGTATATAGCATGCAATATGTTCTCAGTACTTGGTTTTGGGCCCCCGTTTTGCAGCAAATTACTGGCCTCAAAGCGGCCTGGCATGGAAGCCAATCAGCCTGTGGCTCTGCTGAGGTGTTATGGAAGAACCCAGGATGCTTCAAATCGCCGGCCTTCGTCATGCTACTTCTGCATTGTTTAGTCCTCATGTCTCTCATCTATCTCTTGGCTATGCCCCATAGCTTCCTCTATGAGATTCAGGTCAGGCAAGTTTTTGCTGGCCAATCAAACCACAATAATCCCTACAGTCATAGAATCAGGTAAAGATGGTTTTTCTGCATAACTGTCAGGTCAGCCAGTCTTTCCCATGATTGTTAGTCCTAGCTGAACACAGACTGAAAGACCATTTTAAAGGCTCAGGAAACCTTTGCAGGTGTTCTGGGCTTAAGTAGCATGCTAGAGGTGGGACACTTTTGAGCCGAGAATATGCACTTTTCCAAATATTTTTGAGATTGTGGGATTTGGGGGTTTTCATGAGCTGTAACCAAAAAACCAATTATACAAAAACACGGGGTTGAACTTTTTTGCTTTGCATTAATGATTTATCTCATTATTAGTTTACCTTTTAAATTTAATACTGAAAAAAATGAACTTTTCACGATATTCTAATTTTTCGAGTTTTACCTTATGTGCTCTAATTGGAAGGAAAAATTAGAATTCAACTTATCAAGCTAAGCTCCCCCCACTGCTTTGGGCCCATTTGTAAATGCCAGTTTTGCCCCCCATGGTGCTTTTTTTAATAATGTTTTTTTAAAATTTGAAAAATCTTAAACAAGAATTACACGAAAAATGAAAACAAAACAAACCCAAAAAGGGGACATGGAAACTGCCGTTCATTTTTAATAAAAAAAAAAAGAAATGACAAAAGATGACGCAAAAAAGTGAATTTTTTCACAGAATTTTTTTTCTTTCTTTTTATGGAGATTTTGCAAGTCCTTGGAGGGAAAAGATGAATAGCACTGTGGAACCCCGGGCGTATATTGCATTTATACATGTGTTAAGTGGGCAAAAAAATGGGATGCTTAAAGTGGGTGTAAGTTCCAAAACCCCAAATTTACTATCAGTCCAAGAGATAAAGCGATCGCAAAAGCCTTTTTTGAAAAATTTAAAAAAAGCTAAGCATGCTACGCAGCATCGGGGAAAGTGAAAACACCGTTAGGCAGCACTTCCCCTATACTAAAAGTTTTCTGGAAATTCATGATGGTGGGCACTTCACGGTAAATGAGCTCGCTTGATATCTAAATAGGTGTGGAAAAAAATTATGTAACAAATATTTTTTAATATAATTTCCCGTATACGGGATTTTTTTCCTCAGAAAATAGGGGCATATATATAAAAATTATATTATATATATAAAAAAAAAAAATAATATTAATAATATATTATAATATAAAACAGTGGGGATCGAAAGATTGGGCACCCCCGCTAAAAAATTTTTATTAATGTGCAAAAGAAACCAAGGAAAAGAAGGAAAAAACTCCAAAAAAAGGGGATCAAAATTTCAAACATTCTTATAATTGGGCAACAAAAATTAATTTTTTTTTCCACATTTTTCACTTTCCCAAAAAAACAAAAACAAAAAAAAAGGGTCTGCAAAAGTTTGGGGGACCCCGCAGAATTTATAAATGCACTGCCCCCTTTTCAAAGCAAAACCCGCCATTTTCATGGATTGTTCCCAATCAACGTCTTTGGGAAAACCAGTGAGCAATCCCCCAAGGGTTTTTAAAAATGCCCAGACTCAACGACCTTTTCCCCAACAATCCACCATGGGTTTCCCTTTTAAAACATTGCTAGAAAACTGAAACTGAAAAAAGTTTTTCCTCCCCAAAACGGGGAAGGGAAAAAATAGCAAAGCGTTTTTCCCCGATTCCCAAAAACCCCTGTTCGGGAATGGGAATTTTTAAAAAATGGCAGTCATCAGAAAGTGGAAGTTAAAGGGAAGTCAGGAAAAGACCAAAAAAAATATCAACAAACACCTCGCGGTTTGGGGTGAGAAAAAAAAATTCAAAACCCACGTTTTGACTGCCGATCCCCAAAAAAAACGGGCAACACTGGAGGGTTGGTCCCAAAATTTTCCCCAAAAAAGAATACTTGTACAAAAATGGTTTTTCCCAAGGGGAAGATCCCACAGAAGAAAACCTCTTCACGCCTCACCACAAAAATAAATTTTTTGGGAATTTTGGGCAAATAAACATAAAGAAAAGGGCCTAACCCTTTTTTAAACAAGTCCTGGGAAACCAAAGGGGAAAAAAATTTTGAACTTTTTTGGCCCCGAATGAGCAAAGATACTTTGGAAAAAAGGGGGCACAGAATTTAATGAAAAGAACCACTGTCCAACTGTTAAGCTTTGGGGTTTTGGAACAATCATGCTTATGGGGTTTTGTTTCCCGCCAGGGGCCACGGGGAAAAACACTCACGAAAAAGGAAAAAAAGGATTCAAAAAAATTTTCAGCAAATTTTGGGATGGAAAACCTTGATCCCAAACCTTTTGGAAAAACTGAAGTTAAAGAGAGGAGGGGCTTCTACAAAGGAAAAGATCCTAAATACACCTCGAAATCCACGGGATTAACATCAAAGGCGTAAACTAAGGTTTTCCCCAGGGCCTTCCAATTCCCGACCCAACAAATTGAAAATCTAGGGATAACCTTAAAAAGCAGTACGTGACAGACAGCCCAGAAATTTCCAAAAACGGAAGATTTTTTGGTAAAAAAAAAAAAGGAAAAGATACCTAAAACAAAAAGAAAACTCTTGGCTGGCTACAAAAACTTTTTACAAGCATTTTATACTTGCCAAAGGGGGCAGTACAAAAAATTTTAACCTGCAGGGTGCCCAAAAACTTTGGCAGACCCTTTTTTTTGGTTTTTCTGTTTTTTTTTAAAAAGTTTTAAAATAAATGGAAATAAAATCTAATTTTTGTTGACAAAATTATAAAAAAGTCAAATCGGGAAATTTTGATCCCTTTTTTGGAGTTTTTTCCACCCTTTCCCTTTTTGCTTTTTATGCAAAATTAATAAAAATTTTTTTAGCTGGGGGGGCCCAAATTTCGATCCCCACGGTATTATATATATTCCCCTTAGGTAGCTGGGGAAAAGCTAGACTCCAATCTTTTAGAAAAGGGTCTGAGAAACAGCCCAGTTTAATACCAAAGACTGGGGTAAAAGGTCAGGGCGAGGGGCCCTCGCAGGCCAGCCTCTCGGGAATTTTCCCTCCTGCTCTAAACTTTGGGAAAGGGAAGGCTCTAGAGCAGGGGTGGATCAGAGGGAGTGGCTGACTGCACTTTTGAGAGCCCCCCAACCCAAACCCCAACAAAATTTTTGGGCAAGGGGCTGGGACACCCAAAAAAGTGTTGGACCCTCCTCAGTAACAAAAAAATTTGGGAGATTTGAAGGAGAGTGCGGGGGGAAAAAAGGGTGAATGAGGCTGAGATGGGGGAAAGCCGGGGGGGGAAACCCCAGGAAAGGGGCCCATCCAGGCAGAGGTAGCTTGAAAGGAAGAAGGCTTGGACTTTATTTGGCCCCTGGGAGAATACCAAGTGGGGGCCCGGGGAAGGAGCAGCCCAGCTGATGGGCCTAAAAAGCAGCCACTTACCCAACAGCACACAGGAAAGTACTCAGTGAGTACCCTACACCCCCGGGGCCCCCCCCAAAAAAAGGGGACAGAGCTTTTGGGGTGGGGAACCTTAATACCCTCTACACCGGGAAACTTTATTAAGTGGCATTTTGGGGCTCCTTTCCCCAAAGGGATTCCTCCAGACAGCGAAAAAAAGAAAAGGGATTGATCTTTTCTGGGGTAGTAAAACCCGGGGGAGGTTTGGAGAGTTTCCTTAGAAGAGAAGTTTTTGACTATAGCCCTTGTACTAAAACTTCAGGAATTTTGTCCTTATTTACCATTCGTTGGGCATACCATGCCCCCCTTTAAACCCCACCTAGTTCTATCCTCCAAAATAAAATTTTCAAAACAAACCCAAAGGCCCGTTTTTCGGGCCCTCCTAAAAGGAAAGTGGTATGGGGGGGGGGGGGGTGTGCAAGACTAAAGGGGGCCCCAAATTTCTCTTGCAACCCTGGGGGGGGGGGTAGTGCTAAATAAATTTTTATAGTGAGAATTATTTTTCAAGTGAAAGAGTTTTAAAAGGACAACCCATTTGGGTTTTTTTCTTCTTTTTAAAAAGGGTTTTTTATTGTCCATTTTTATTAAAAAAAATTTTTCCACAAATTCCCCAAAAAATTTTAAATTTAAAAAGGGTAAGTTCCCTTTTAAACTAAAAATAATACATGCACATTTTTTTGCAGTAAAAAAATTGCATTTTTTAATTTTTTTTTTTGGGGGAGCCTGTAACCATTGCCCAGCGATTACCAATCACGGGCCATGCAGGTTTCCCGCAACCGTCAGAAAACCCTCTTGCCTGAAGGGAAAATACCTCATGGGGGAAAGCTGATTTTAAAACAGGAAGACTTAATGGACTACCAAAACGCTCACATCACCTGGAAGTTCATTGAGAACTACAAGCTGACATCCGCAAGGGGCCGGGGCTTGTATTTTTTCTCTTTTCACAAAAAACACTTTTTTTTTTTTAAATTGGCCCAGCTACCCGGGGGGGGTAAAATCCCCCACTTCCCTGGTACAATGGGGGAAAGGGGGGAAAGCAAAGGTTTGTAAAAAGTAACATTTTAAATGAAACCTAAACTTACCCTTTTAAAGATTTTTTCCCTCACGGGGGTTTTCCCGGGCTTTTCCCTGGCAAAGAGACCCACTTTCCGCCTACGACTTACAAAATTCAACACTACAACTCAGGTTTTTTACTGCCCTAGGCCAGTTTTTTTGTAAACCCTTTACCCAGTCGGGGTTTCCCTTTTGAAAAGTATTTTGGTCAAAGGGTTTTATTCACCTAAGTGCATGCCCGGGGGACCATCACAAAATCACGCTCATCCTGACATGCAAAATAATTTTTTCTGCCTTTAGCAAGAAAAGGGGGCCCCAAATTAATTCTTAATGGTACCCCCCAAAAAATTGGCAAATGTTTGGGTTTTTTTTAAAAAAAGGGGGTCAGGGACTCTTTTCCCCTTCTTTTTTGGCAGATAGGGAGCCAAATTGAAATAATGGCCCTGCCCTAAATGCGGCCACAAAGATGTGAACCAAGGGCTTTTTACATGTGGGGTTTTGGGGGGGCTTTTAAACCACGCTGTTGAGTTTTTTTTTTAAACCCCCCCACTGTTTCCCCCCCTTTAGCTCCAGAGGCAGCGCTGGGGGTATACATCCCTGGGGGCCACGGCGGGAAGTATACCCCCGGGTGAACGAGGTTGCATTTGTAGAAAAATTTTAAATAAACTCCCCCAATAATGCTATAACTGGGCCCGCCACTAAGAGAGCTTTAAATAAATTTTGTAGGGGTGATTTTTGGGGAACTAACAACCAAAAAGCTCATTTTAAAATAAAAGGATGGGGCAAGTGAGAAAAAGTGTTGATACAATACTGCGGGTTTTGCATCCCTTCAAAATTTCCCACACCCCAAATCGCCGAAAAATCCTGTAATTTTTTGGGGGGCCAGTTACGGGAACCAAACCCCGGGTATGCCCCTCACGGCAGCAGCGAAAACCAAAGAGGGGGAAGAGAAAAAGGGCCCAGTTTTCAGCTACTGCAGACAGAGTCTTTAACGGGTTTTTTCCCCAGTAACTGGCCCCCCATCCTCCCTGCTCACATCCAACCCAATCCAAATCCCTTTGTCCCCCCCGGCGGCCCTTTAAGGGGTTTCCATACAGGGGACTGGTGGTACCCCCCTTTTAAACCACAGCCCTGAACAGTAGCATTGCCCAATTTACATAAGTACAAACTTTTTTTAAGCAGTTTACAAAAACTTTTTTTTTTTGTTTTTTTTGGGATAAAGTTTCTCCCAAAGGGAAATTAAAAGTTTGCCCCCCAAATTGTAAGAAAACCCCCTTGAAAATGTTTGTCTCAGTTTTCTAACCCCCACTTTTGCAAAAAAGTTTTGGTCTGTTTAAATGACATTGAAAAAAAACCGGGAACTTACGGGTGGGGAAATAAAAAAAGAAAAAATAAAAGAAAAAAGCCCAAAGAGGAAAATAAGGTTTTAAATTTCCCCTTTTTAAACAGAAAAAAGTCTATGAAAACAAGGGACCCCAAAAAAAATTTTTTTTAAAAAAAAGTCACCCTTTTTACAATGTTTTTTTAAAATGTGGGCCCAAATTTAAACCCAACGGGAACCTGTCTAAAGAATTCCCAACTGGGAAACCCCCCCATCCCCTGCCCTTGTTGCTTTTTTCTTGTTTAAAAAAATAAAAAACTTTTTGGCCCCTTTTCTTTAAATTATTGGAGGAATGTCGTACTTCATTTAAGGGGGAATTCGTTTTTTTAATTTTGAGAGGCTTTGATTTTGCCAAAAAGTATTTTATGGTTCAAAATGAAAAAAATAACCAGAAATTTTAAACCCCTTTTAAACATCCCCGGGATAGTAGAAAAACCCGCTATAGGGCCCACTCCTGTGCAAAACCCACGAAAAATTATGGGGTGGTCAGGAAGCCCAAATTTCAATTGAAAGGCCCAAAAAAATTTTCCCATGTTCAAAAAAAAGGGCCTGTGCTCAAAGAAATGCCCCTACGTGCAATAGAACGGGGAAATAAAAATTAGGACCGCGTGCATCTAAAACGCGCATGTGCACCAAAACCCCAAACCCTTTAAGCATTAGCATGAGCATGCTTGTTTCTGGCGCCCAATGGCCAAATTTCAAGCCCGCGGACTTAGGAAAATTGCTGGGGGGGTTGGGTCCACCCCCTTTTTTCCTTGGTGACCGAATCCTGGGTACTCCTGTATTCTTGCTTTTTCCCCGCCCCCTTTTTCTGTTTTGGCTTTTGACCAAACCCTTGCTTTTGTTTCGTTTTTTCCAGTACCCTCTCTTTTTCATCCAGGGAAAACCTTTGGCCTGGTCTGACTCTGCCCCCTGTTTCTGATCGGGCACTCCTGCTGTCGGTTTTTTGTTTGACCTCTGCCTGCGACCAAGCATTCGAGATCCTTTTCCGCCTGCTACCACTGATCTTCTTCAGCTCTGCATCTGCTATAAAAGACATCGCAGTTTCCCCTGCGGGCCACCCGCCCCATTCGTGCTCTGTTAAAACCCCTTTTACCTTTCCCCCGGGGAAAAAAGGGACAAAGGTGTAAGGGAAAAGCCCTCCTTCACCCTAGGCCCGACCACATACGGGGACAATGTGATTTTCCCATTTTCCACCCCAATGGGCGGGCGTACACTTCGGGCAGATCCTTTTTGCTGCGAACTGCCCACAGCAGAACTGTTTCTGCGAGCCCCCGGCAAACAATCATCAGCGGAAACCCGCAGATTGTTGGCAGGGAGGAAGAACAAAGCTGCCCCCAAAATTTTTTACATAGGTACAGCTCTGTTTGGAGGGGGAAAAGTGTTTGAATAAATTGGCCCCGCAGAGCTGGGAACAATCCATCACTTCCTCTTGTACCATAAACCCCTAGTGTACCCAGCACATAGCTAGGGCCCCACTTTTAAACCCCTTTTATAAACCCTTTGGATGAAAAACCCCCCCTTCCCAACCATTGTCATTAGTATATTTAATAGCTTATTTTTTTTATCACTAAACACTGTATTTTTGGGGTCCACTGGTTTCCCAAAAAGGGGTCATTTAGGGGAAAAAAATGTCCACCACAATATCGCACCCCCAGTATAATTTCCCTAAACGCAAGCCATTAAAAAAAAAAAGTATAATAAAAAAAAAATTTTTAAAAAAGTTTTTTTGGTTTTTTATTATGAAAGACAATTTTATAAAAAGGAAAATTTTTTAAAAAATTTTTTTTTGGGGTTTTTTTAATCAAAAAAAAAAAAAAAAACAAAAAAAAAAAAAAAAAAAAAAAAAAAAAAAGGAAAAAAAAAGGAAAAAAAATTTAAAAAATTTTGGGTTTTTTTTTCCAAAATTTTTGGGTTTTTTTTTGTTTAAACAAAAAAATTTTAAAAATCGCAGGGGGGAAAACAAATTTAACCACTAAAAGAAAGCTCTAATTATAAAGGAAAAAAAGGACATACTTTTTATTTGGGGGGAAACGGGTTTTTGCATGACCGGCAATTGTCTGTTAAAGTAACCGCATTTGCTGTATCAAAAAATTTTTCCTGGTCGGGAAAAGGGGGAAAAATCTTCCCAGCTAAAAGTGGCGAGTGACAAACTTAACTGAAAAGAAATTTAAATTTTCTGATCTTTAAAAAAAAGCCCCCTAATGCTAAAATAAGCCACGATATTTTATATATATATTTTCCAGTGCTCAGCATAAATAAGTACCCCAACTTTATCAAAAACCTTTAACTTCGTTTTAGAATCAACATTTTCTATTGGGGACTAAAAATTACAAAATACTCCCACCCAAAAGCAGGCCATTGATTGAAAAAAAGATTTTTTTTAAATTTTCACACAGAAAAAAGTATTTTTTCCCAAAAAATTAATTCAAGAAACCCTGTTGCAAAAAAAAAATTTCACCCCAATGATAGTCTTAGGACAAAGCTAAATTTTTTGACAACAAAAACCTATGAACAAGAAATTTAAATGCAGGGGAGTCAAAATTAAATTTATTAAACAGGTTTCCAGCAACGCTGATTTAAAAAAATTGGGATTTCGAAAGAAAACCCCCTTTCCCCTTATATGCTGTCAGCAATGGCAGCACATGGGAAAAGAAATGTCACAAGGCCTGAGAAAAAAAATAATTTCTTTTTCACAAGGGAAAAAAGAAAAGGGTACAAGAGGACCAGCAAAGCTTTTAAATTATCAGTCAAGCTGTAGGAAAAAATTTATACAAAAATTTTTAAAAAAGATGGAACTGCAACCATCTCACAGAGAGTCCAAGGGGGCCCCCCAAGGGAAAAACACCCAGCATCTTCTGAAGAGAGGGGTTGAAAAAAAATCGCCATGCAAGTAAAACTGCAGTTACTAAGGGAAATAAAAGTGAAAGTGGCTAAAACTGTCAAAGGGATGCATGGGGGGTCATCCCCCGAAAAGGGAAAAAAAATGCATGGTGCCCACAGTGAAACAAGGTTTGGGGGCAATGTCCCCTTTTGGGGGGGGGTGCATGATTTTCTGCTTTTGTTGGGGAGCTGCATTTATTGATGGTTCAAAATTTACAGAGTACTGCTGTACTTGAAAGACAAATGCTACCTCGCCTATGCCCTCACCCGTCGGCACTTTTCCAACAAGAAATGATCCAAAACCACATCAAAAGGGCCCCTGTTTGGGATTTTTGCCAATTCCTTTAAAAACGTGTTCAGTGTTAAACCCAGAAGAAGGCAAAAAGGGTGGGCACAAAAAAAATTTAATTTTATTTGGATTTCTTTCTGTTTAATTACTTTTCCATTTTGGGTTTCTTGATGAAAATAAACATTAAAAACATTTTATTTTTGAAAACATTCTTTTAAAAAAACAAACATTGTATTCACAAAGCCTAAACTTTTGCACCCGCAATGTAAAAATCCCGTGCATTCATAAAGAAATTTAGAAACCCCCCTTTTTTTTTTTTTTTAATATTTTTTTTTGCAGCCGATTCTTTCAATTGTTTAAAAAATTTTTTTCATTTTAAAAAACAAATCAGAACCCCCCTATTTACTAAGTGAAAAACCAAAAATTTTTTTTGTGTAATCCCCATTTATTTGGGGGTTTCCTTTATAAGAAAACAAATGGGCAGAAAGCTTTATAATACAAAAAAGATCAGAGGCCCCTTACATTAAGATGAGGGGAATTATTCAAAAATTCGATTCCCCTGATTCCCCCCAATTTTTCGGGAGAAATTCGAAATTTTTTGCCAAAATTTTTTTCGCCGGAAAATTTTTAAATTATTTAAAAAGGGGGTTTTAGGGGTTTAGAGACCTTTAAATTTGTTTCAGAACACGAAACCTTTTAAAATTTTAAAACCCTTTTGGGTTTTGCTGGGGAAGAGAACTAATACGTCAGTTTATTTTAAGGGAGATGAGTGCCGTCGATCTTAAATCACCGGGACACTTCACTCATTTGGGCAGTTTAAAGGGGCAACGACAAAAAAAAAAAAGAAGAATAAAAGAAGAATGAAAAAAAGAAAAGAAGAAGAAAAGAAGAAAAAGGAAAAAAAAAATTTAAAAAAAAGAAGAAAGGGAAAAAAAGAAGAAGAATTAAAAGAAAAATTTAAAAAAAAAAGAAGAAGAATTGGGAAAAAAGAATGAAAAAAAAATTGAGAAGAATGGGAAAAAAAGAATGAAAAGAAGAAGAAGAAGAATGAAAAGAAGAATGAAAAAAAAGAAAAGAAGAATGAAAAGAAGAAGAAGAAGAATGAAAAAGAAGAATTTAAAAGAAGAAGAAAAGAATGAAAAAAGAAGAAAAAAATGAAAAGAAGAAAGAAAAAAAGAAAAAAAGAAGAAAAAATGAAAAAAAAAGAAGAAGAAAAGAAAAAAAAGAATGAAAAGAAGAAAAAGAAAATAAAAAAAAGAAGAATGAAAAGAAGAATGAAAAGAAAGGGAAAAAAATGAAAAAAGAAAAGAAGAAAAAAAAATGAAAAAAAAAAGAAAAGAAGAAAAGAAGAAAGAAAATGAAAAGAAAAGAAAAGAAAAGAAAAAGAAGAAGAAGGGAAAAATGAAAAAAGAAAAAAGAAAAGAAGAGGGGAATGAAAAGAAGAAGAAAAAATGAAAAAGAATGAAAAAGAAAAAAAGAATGAAAAGAAGAATGAAAAGAAGAAGAAAAGAATGAAAAAGGGAAAAAAAGAAGAATGAAAAGAAAAATGAAAAAAAGAAGAAGAATAAATGAAAAAAAGAAGAAAAAAAAAGAATGAAAAGAAGAAGAATGAAAAAAGAATGAAAAAGAAAAAAAAAAAATGAAAAGAAGAAAAGAAGAAAAAGAAAAGAAAAGAAAAAAAAAAAAAGAAAAGAAGAATTAAAAAAAAAGAAAAGAAAGAAGAAGAAGAAAAAGAAAAGAAAAAAGAAAATGAAAAGAAGAAGAAGAATGAAAAGAAGAAGAAAAGAAGAAAAGAAGAAAAAAGAAGGGAAAAGAAAAAATGAAAGAAAAAGAAGAAGAATGAAAAAAGAAGAAAAGAAAATGAAAAAGAAGAAAAGAAGAAGAAAAGAAAAAAGAAGAAAAAAAGAAAAGAAGAAGAATGAAAAGAAGAAGAAGAATGAAAAAGAAGAAGAATGAAAAGAAAAAAAAAGAAGAATGAAAAGAAGAAGAAGAAGAAAGAAAAAAGAAAAGAAAAAAAAGAAGAAGAAGAATGAAAAGAAAAAGAAAAAAGGAAAAGAAAAGAAGAATGAAAAGAAGAAGAAGAAAAAAGAAAAAAATAAAAGAAGAAAAGAAATGAAAAGAAAAAGTATTCCATACACAAAAAGTTTATCTTTCAGAGAGCTCCGCTTTTTTTCTGACAGTTTTTCTGACAGTTTCCTTTACATTTACAGAGGTTGAAAAAAAATTGTATCCCATTTATTTCCAATAAAAAAATCTTTAAACCTAAAAGGAAACAAAAAAGATACAATTTTCAAACCCCTGTAAATGAACTGTCAAAAAGCGGAGCTCTCTGCAGGGGACCCTTTTGCCGGCTGATCGGGAAAAAAAACGATTCGTTTCAAACCCCAAAATTGGCAAAAATTTGGATTCCCATGCGAATCGAATTTTTCCCGATATTGGAAACGAATTCCCCCTTCGCCTGGGTTTGATTCGCTCCCCTTCTAATTATCATATCTTGGGGGGTTTTACAAATTTTGGGGAAAGCATAAAAAGGGGAAAAAGTACAAAAAAACAATCAATCCACATGTACAAGAAGTAAAAACATGGGAAAAAAACCCCCCCCCCATTTCAAAAATACAATAAAAAAACAAAAAAGAAATGAAAAAACGGATCATAAAACAGGTGGGGGAAACAGATCCATAGATCTGGGTGACTGGGGGGCAAAGAGAAGGGAAATTTTTTTTAATGCCTTCTTCAGCTCTTTGGGAAACAAAGGGGGCATGGGGGAGCTCTTGTCCAAAATGGGGCATGGGAAATTGGGCACAGCTTCCCCAAAGATCCACATTGGCTCACAATAGATAAAGAACCAAAAATATTTTGACAATTAAAGGTGAATAAAGCACCCGGGCCCCGGGTGGCATACACCCCCGGTTTCCCTTTAAAAAATTGAAACTCTGTCCCTTTCCCAAAACCCTTGTTCTAAATTTTTAGGGGCTTTTTTAAAAGACGGCATAAACCACGATTGGTTAAAAGGGCCAAAGAGGGCCATAATTTATAAAAGGGGCAAAAACAATTTTTTTTTTTCCAAGTAAAAAACAGACCTGTTATTTTAAAAATTCTATAGTTTGGAAGGGTACTTGGGGGTTTAAAAAAAAAAACCACATAGATGAGGGGTTTTTTCTGGAAAAAAAATTTTAAAAACAACAACAACAAAGGAAACTTTAAAAACAGAAGTTGTCCAAAAAAAACTTTTTCTTTTTTTTGGGGGTGAGCAAAACCTTTGGGCAGAGGGGGGCGGTGGACGTGGGGAAAATTGAAATTTTTCCCAAAGGCGTTTGACACAGTTCCCCACACAGGCCTAAAGTGTAAGGTTTAAAATCTACAGGCTTGGGGAAAAAAATTTTAAGAAAAAGGATAGAAAACTGGCCCTTTAAAAATTGTATTCAGGAGTAAATGGTTTAAAAATTCATACCTTAAGGTCTGGGGTCATCAGTGTTTGTACCCCAATTTTTAAATGTTGGGGCCCCTTTCTTTTTATAATTTAAAATATGAAAATAGGGGCCCGGGGTTAAAAATCCCCTTTCAAACCTTTGCAGATGACACCAAGCTGTGCATGGAATAAAGCCTTACAGGATTAACCAAAATTCCCAAACCACCTCAATGCACGTTTAAATTTGGGGACTAAGTGGCAAATGAGGTTTTTTAAAGTTGATAAATTTTTAAGGTTCCCGGGAAATTTGGGGGGTAAGAATATGCATGTAACATACATACAAAGGGGGGGGAAACTCCGGGAATCAAAAGGGGAAAGCTCTGGGGGGTTCTTGGTTTGATTTAAAAACCAATGCAAGCGGGGGGTTTTCTAAACGAGAAAATCCTCTCTTGTATTTAAAAAAGGGAAAAGACTCCAGAAGAGTATCATAAAAACAAACCGGAAAAAATCATTAGTAACACCTCATCTGGAATAAGCAGTTTTAGCCCTTTGGGGGACCAAATTTACAAAAAAAAAATTTTAGAACCCTTTAGAATGTACAGAAAAAAGGGCAACCCCAAAATGATAAGGGCATTGGGGGAGAAAAGCTATAGGGAAAAATTAGAGGGAAATGAAAATTTTTTTTCTCTTTTTGAGAAAGGGGGAATTTAAGGGGGGGTATATCAACAAGTAAAAAAACAACAGTGGTTCAAAATTTAACTCGGGGTAAGCTTTCACCCTGAGGCTTTACAGAGGACAAGGGGGAAATTTTTTACATCTGGGGGAAAAAAAAATTTAACTCCCCAAAAACGGAAAGGTTTCTTCACATTTAGACGTGAAAAAAGGGAATAGATCCCCAAGAGTTGGGTTTTGGTCACTTATTTTATTGCATCAAAAAGGTCTGGATTGCTTCTTAATACACAAATAAAACTTGGGGAAACTAACACATAAAGGGAAAGTTGATCCCCGGAAAAACCGAATTTTACCTCGGGGGATCAGGAAGGAATTTTTTCCCACAGGAAACAAATTTTTGGGTTTATGCCTTTTCTTGGGGTTTTTTTTTTTTCCTTCCCCAAAGGGTTAACCCGTGGGATAGGATTTAAAAACTTTTTTTTTTTTGGTTGAAAATGGGGGACCCTTTTGTCTTTTTTCAGCAGACTTAAATAAATTTCCCATGAAAAAATAAATGAGGGTGGGGAAAAAAAACATAGATTTAAACCTAGAAATAGAGCACCTCAAAATCTAAATATAATAACAGCTCACAGAGAGACCAGGGGCCGCAAAAAGGAGGGGGGAGAAAAAAAAAGAAAAAAAATTTGTGGGTATGTTGGTGTTTTTGGGGGTTTTAGGAATAAAAAGGGCCCTGAGTATTTTACAGAGACAACAGTAGGCGACCTAA